>JABBWL010000042.1:0-498494 GCA_016758765.1 Suillus cothurnatus | reverse complement strand
TTTGCACCATTTACACTCACTCACGATATTTGCCCAGCCCTCCACGTTCCGTGGCGGTCTCAATGGCGTAGGATATGGGAATCAGTTGCGCTGGGCCACCTATGATACCCAAGCCCGGCGTTTCCGTGATCCTGACAGAAATGACGCCCTGCATTCGAGATACTGGACGATGGATTCGGGTATTCGTTCTCACCTTACTACGAGCCGAGTGAGCAAGGCAAAGAAACGGAGTATTGTGCTCAGCTTGCTGACTGGTGGCAAGCGATACATGCGAAAGAACAAGGTATCACAACCGTGCAGTGTGCCCCACGCCCTGCGCGAGAGCATCACCTCATCTCTGAGGTCACCCCTGACACTTCTCCTCAAGGTTATTTCGATTGCACCGTCGAAGTGAGTCTATAGACGACCCTTCCTAAATGTGAAGCTGAAGGAAGCCTAGATTTTGCATACGTATGAAAACGCCAGTGGGCCCCACACTGTGTATGTGACCGACTACACCGTGAACCCTCACACCAATCCGCCACAAGCAAACTGGTGCTCTCCGGAACTGTCTGCATACGTTTTCAAAATGGTGATGTGGGATGAGGCGGGGGAACCTCGCAAAGACCATGCAGCCGGAGAGTTCTGGCTACCTCCCGAACACACGCGCGATGACAGACTCCTATCTTAATCTCCATGGTAAAATGGTGGAAACACATAAGTCAAAAAAACTTGACAGGGTCGCAAATGGCGAGAATTTGCATTTCGTGCATTGTTAGAGTAAGTGGTACTGTTGGCTTGACGATCATGTTACCCATCATGTATTCTCCAGGCGGAAAAAGAAGTTTGAACAGGGGGGAGGGGCGTCCAGCTCTTCTGCACAGTTCGACACCAAATTGATTGAAGATGTTGATGGAGAAGTAGCGTTCTTCCATTGCGCAGTTGAGGTGGGTCGGATAAAGATTTCGTTTTTCACTTCATGACAGGTTTCACAGGTTCTTCATGTTGATCTTGCATCCGCGGAAGAGCCAGTTATTTACGTCACAGATTACACGTTCAATCCCGACCTCTTCAACCCAGCAGACCCAGCACCCTGGGGCCTTGGCCTCAACCGCCGGATCGTCAAGATTGTCTTGGAGGGTGGGCAAAAAGGGAGGGCACGTGACCTTCAGGCAGGCGCGATGTATAGAATCAAGAATCTGCGCTTGATCAAAAGGACAGGTGTCAAGGGTTCCTTCGGGCGTCTAGGTGGCGATGAACGACTCATTATTGCAGCTAATGACCGCGAGGAAGAAGTACAAGCTCTTTTACGGTGCGTCTCCGGCGGGACTCTTAACATTTCGCTGGCCGCTAACACTCCCTCGATAGACGCAAGGAGAAGTGGAAATTAGAAATGAAACGAGATGGGGTATCCATCGAACCAGCGGTCAATTCCTCCGCAAAATCTCGTCCTCCTACTCCTGAGACATCAGAGGACCTCACCGTGAAGCAAGTTATCGCCAGCACCGTCTGTCCGAATACATTTACCATCGTTGCGCGGGTGACCGATTTTCACCCCTTCGATCTGAATCAAGCTACGTACCTGCGGTGCACGAAGTGCAATACCAAGTCAGCTCAAGCCAATTCTTTCCCTAGGCGACGCTAATGTGTTCTGCAGCTTAAGGCGGACCTGGAAACGCTGTGTCGACTGCGATGACATGCTCGATACGCATTCCAAATGGTTCTACGACCTGCTTCTCCTATTGGAAGATGATGAAGGAAACAATATCATGGTTTCTGCCTGCAACAAAGAGGTAAGTTTCGTGCCTTATTGCATACATCCTGCTAGGTTCTGAGAAGCTGCAAGTGCAAACTTCTATCCGGATTACCCCCTGTCGACTTGATAGCGGATAAAGATGCCTTCGATCGACTCGTAGCTAGGCTACAACCCGTGATTGGTAACCTCCTGCAAGTGCATGACGCATATGCGAAGCCAATGGTCCTGCCAGTCGTTTCTCCGAAGATGCGTTTCACAATTGAGAGCTGGATCGCGGAAGATGATCGATGGTATGGGCTTCTGGAGTGTACTCCACTTTAATCTTTCCTTGAATAAATGAACTTCCTGATTGAGCTCGTAGAATATGTGTAATCAGTTCATAATCTGTATCATGTATAGCGCAACTAATTTTTATATATATTGTAATACGATCAGCCCTCGGCGTGCATTTCCGGGACTAGTCTATCTTCAATGTAACACCGTTTGTCGTCACGTTCTTTCTTTTCGACATCGTCTGTTCTACCAGCATCCTAGGACCCAAGAGGAGGGAGGCAGAATCGTGACAGCACCCGTCCGCAAATAACTACCCGGCAAGGATTCCAGGAGATGTTGGTGTATTGTGCATTCCGGAGAGTAACATCGGGTGGAGAGGACGAGACAGGTGGACGTACACTTATTCTCAGGTGAAATTTCTGACCTTTGAACAACCAGCAAGTCTGAAGGGATTGTTCAGTCAAAGATCATTTTGAATTGATGCAGATATATCGAAGTGTACAGACATTGAACGTGAAGAAATCGAAGTCGAACAAACGAGCTACAATGATAGTCGGACTGTCGTAGGGGGAAAATAATTGGTCTGCATTCTGTCATAAACCAGCGTGTCGATAAAAATAACAAGGATACATAATATGGGAATCGCCAAAATAAATCCATAGAAGACACTCGAGTTTCAACCCTGCGGGGAAGGCATACTGAGCCATTTATCACAACGAGAGAGCTGAGTAAAAAAGGGTTAGCGCCGTAGCATAGGTGGAATTACTGAAAGGACTCACTCAAGACCCAAGAATGTAAGTTAGCCTTCGTAGCTTCGTTACTTGCGTTCATCGCGAAACGGTACGATTCAAAGGCTTCTCCAAGCTTGCCAGCCCCAAGAAGCGCTAGGATCAGTTTCTTGTTGGAGGTTTGCCACAACGTATCGATGTCCCATCCGAAGAGCTGTAAAACAGGAGTAGTTGAGCACGGGTGGGTTGTCCGGTGACGTCATTCAACGTACCAAAGTGAAAACCTCGCAAGCAGCAGGAGCGGCAGACTTAGCCAAGAAAGTACTAGCCTTGACAGCGGTAGTGAAGTGCCCGATGGCCTCAGCATGACGCGCACCATTGAAGGCAATAGTTCCTAATTGGACTTGCAGACTCGCCTGATGCACGAAGTGAAGGTCCATCAATCAGCGGACGAAGATAAGTGTGATTGGGAACACGAGGCTCACTATCACGACACCACAAGCGAGGGGATCAACAGAAGGATCAACAGCCAGCTGATCTACACGCAGCATTGACTCTTTGTGTCTGTTAGCATTAAAGAGCGCAACAGCCTGAGACACATAATGAAACACAAAGAACGCAAGACGAAAGAGCAACCTGCCTTGATTAAGTAAAGAAGCACAGTGGCATCCATATTTCCGAGCGTGAACGTAAATGCTAGGTCAAAGGCTGTCCTCGCGTCCTCGACAAGTTGCTTTCCACAGAGGGCGATACCTTTGGCAATATAGCCACTTAACGACGACCGTATGGCAAGGGACTGTGCGACTACCAAGTTAGCGAAATTTTAACTAGGGCGTGATGGATCGTTTTCACCTTAGTTGCATCTTGAAGTGCATTGTCCCAGTCGAGTTGACGTGCCATAACGAAAGAGCGGTTGGCATAGGAGGCGAAATTCTTGGCGTCGGCAGTAATCTCTTGAGTGAGGAACTTTACGGCGGTAGACAAGTCCCCTGTAATGGATGCAATGCGGATGGTCTCGTTGATAGCAAGGAGCTTAGCTGCGGTGATGACAAGTGTCTGCTTGAAAAAAAAAAACTTGAACAATGCCATACAAGCAAATAATGAATTCATACTTGTGAAACGACCTGCTCAGACTTGGAAACAGACTGCTCCGACTTGGTGACAGACTGCTCCGACTTGATAACAGACAAGACTGTTCAGATTTGGCAACAGACTGCTCCGACTTGGCGACAGTTTGTTCAGCATTGGAAACGGACTGTTCATTAGATACAGACTCGACAGTCGAAGACGATTGATGAAACTTAGAATCCGAGCTTGTAGTCGTCGAAACTGAACTCGCAGACGTCGAAACTGCCTGCAGAGACTTGGAATCTGAGCTTTCAGTCACCGAAACAGCTTGTAGAGACTTGGCATCTGAGCTTCCAGTCGTCGAAACAGCTTGTAGAGACTTGGCATCTGAGCTTGCGGTCGTCGAAACCGAGCTTGCGATCGTCGAAACTGAGCTTGTGGTTGTCGAAACTGAGCTTGCGGTCGTTGAAACTGAACTTGAAGAGGTCGAAATTGCCTGGAGAGACTTGGAGTCTGAGCTTTCAGTTGTCGAAACTGCTTGCAGAGACTTGGCATCTGAGCTTGCGGTTGTCGAAACTGAACTTGCAGTGGTCGAAACTGCTTGCAGAGACTTAGAATCTGCGCTTGCGGTCGTCGAAACTGCCTGCAGAGACTTGGAATCTGCGCTTCCAGTCGGCGAAATTGTTTGTAGAGACTTAGAATCGGAGCTTGTGGTATTTAGATCAGATTCTATAGCCTTTGAATAGAAATGGAAATGAGGATGCGGCGAATGTGTGATTATGTAATTAGAAATTACCTTTGGCGCTGGTTGCGTTGGAGCAGACTCTTGAGCATTGGAATCAGAGCCTGGAACCTTTTCCTTGGAAGCATTCGGTGCCGCCCATTCTATGACTTTCTTATCAGCACCTCCGCTAATGATCTGCATGCCATCCGCGGAGAAGGTTGTGCAAAGACAGGAGAAGTGTGTTGGAAGATGGCAATAGTGCGTTTATCAGAGAGCTGCCAGAGACGAACTGAATGGTCGCTAGAGGCGGAAACTGCGTGCGTAGATGAAGAATTGACGGCAATGGAATTGACATTGTATATGTGGCCCGTCCAGGGAAGACCGACCTGCGTCCAACTCGATGTGTCCCACTCCCTTATGCTGGGATCACGGTCATCTCCCCCTGAGAGAAGGCGTGTTCCATCAGGATACCAGGCGAGTGACAATGCACTGTGACTGGACCTGAAGATCGGTTCTGTATTGTCGCGTGCGTAAATTTGGATATCTTTGTCTGTTGCAAACCGCAACATAATATGTGCCAGATACCGAAAACCGAACGCATCGGACCGTACTACCACACTGAATAGATGTGTGTAAGGTCCATGTATCCGTGTTCCAAAACTTCATCGTTTGGTCGCTTGGTGTCGATGATGCGGTGATGAGGAATGGACATCCCGTTGAAAGTCCAGCGAAGACAGTATATTGTCATGAGCTTTCATTGCTTTGGTGATGGGTTCCCCATTTTTTCCACTCCAGATGATAAGCTCTCCGTTCTTGTCACCAGTCGCTATCATTTGTCCATCTCGTGATACTGCCAAGCCTACCACCTCACCGGTGTGCCCCCCCATCTTCTTCAATACTTGACCTGTCTTCAAGTCCCACAAACGAACCAGCTTGTCTTCGGAGGTGGTGACCACCAATTGACTATTGGGAACATTTGCGGCTGCGAATACCGACTGTGTGTTATCTTCGAACACTCGGGTAGGAGTGATAATAAGATCGAGCTGTGCCATTTTACTAGAGGTTGGTGGTGTCGAGCACTGTTGTATGAACTCGGTAAAGTGATTCTGGATGTAGCTACTAAAGAGGTGCGTGCGCTGCACCTTTATACTACTTCGTTTGACGCTAAATACGCTGTTATCTTCATGTCACATTTCAGATAGGTAGAAACACAACGCCACATGTGAACTCCGGATCCTTGCGATGTTTTTTCAGGAGATCTGATAGTTTCGGGGCCTATCTTCATTGATGCTTCATCTCCCATGAGATTAGTGTTCCGTGCTTTTCGCTATGATGTACGGATTCACCTTCCCTAGATCTCTTCGAAGACAGCATTAGTAATGTAAGAAACTTTGTTTCTCTACACCTCCCTACCTTGATAGGATGACCCGGCGTCCGTCTCGGGTCTCGGAAAGCTTTACTTCCGTGCAGCCAAGGACATATCGAGTAAGGTTCATACTTGTGAATTACCTGTGTTGTACAGAACCTGACCGTAATCAACCAAATCATCCATAAATTGAATTGCACACTCGTGATCGTGCTGAGGCAGTGTTTCATTAATTCATCGCGCACACTGCGGACGTGACATTCAGGAGCCTACTCATGTGAGCACAACGTGTGTAGACTATTTTTGGAGAGAATGGGAGATTCGATTCCTTGGCAGCCTGTGTTCATATGCACAAGGAGGGACGTGCGACTTGCATCACTTTAACTGCGCTTATATACCATTCTCCCGGTAACCCTTGCACCACCACAGGGAATGTCTATACCCGGCCATGATATAGCTTGCGATGACTAGGTTCATCTGTACAAACGGCACTATGTGTGCATAGATCTTTAAATTTATATGTATAAGTGAATACGACTTTAGCATGAGTCATTGTACCGTTGTCTTTAATCTAGTAAGTCTTCTGTTCCCTCGCACTATCAAGAATCAGATCGATGTCATAGAAGCAAGCGCGAAACCTTCACCTCAAAATAATACAGTTCAACGCCCAAGATTGTGAAGTTCGTCATATCACCGTTCCGTATCTGTATTTCAAAACACACGGATGCCGCGACGAACCCTGCAGGGGTGGAGGGAAAATCACTCTGCTACTCAGGCGTCACGCCTTCAGGGGTGAATCCAAGCTTGGAAGAGTCACGAGTACGAACTCAAAAATTTGACAGAAAGATCTACAAGCGAGATATGATAAAAAAAAGTTTCCCCAGAACCACGGTGAAGAATAGACCAATATTGATGGGACATGCAGATGGTCAGTTTCGTCGGAAATGAAAACGACAGGAATCCCGTTAATTGATTCCGCAGTCATAGCAACTTGCCACCGAATGGGAGCTTACCTGTGGCTAGTCGGCATAGGGTACCAGGACAACCGAGACTATAAAAAAAGAAAGACTTCGGAAACACTAGTACTGGCCTGATAACATGATGACACAGAGTAGTCGTTGAGCGTACGTAGCTGCAACATAATCAGTCGACTAATTTGCTCACATTGACCGCCTCGCCCCTAATCGCATGCTTGTCTTTGTCTTTCGCAATACTGCTGTCATCGCATGGATTCTCAGCCTTATGATAGCTGCCGTTTTGACATGGCCGCTCGGGCTTCATGTTTGCCTTCCGGGATAGGTCCCCGCGCTTTTCTATCTGAAGTTTCCGAAAACCACTGTTGCCGATGTGCAATCTTGGCGTATATCGCAGTTAAATCGACCTGAGCGGTGATGCACGAGAACAATCACAATCAGTCCCGGTTGTCAAATCCATCAACTGCCAGTGATTGTCAGGCTGATTGACACAGCTTAACGCACCTGTGTCCGGTGTTTCTCGATACCCAGAGATAACAAACTATGACAGAACATTATTGGAACGATGTCTAACAGCCCCTAACTTATGCCCCATGGCGTGTATGGGAATTTGGGGTGGGTGAGAGTTAGGAAGAATGATCAGATATTGGAAGTACTGGCCTGACACTGGACAGGCTCACAACCGTGGCGGCGTTCCTGGCAGTTTGTCAGCACCTCGCTCCGGGCTCGTATTTTGCAGTCCCGAAAAGCAGCTTTCAGCCAGCTTGTGCTCACGGACTAGGCTTGAGCAAATGTGGTGAATAACTCATCATCATCATCTTAGACCAAACTCGCCAACTGCGTCCATACTTTTTGGGGGACTTCGTGGTGGACCTTCTGTTGGAGTCAGATGTCAACAGTCATAAAGGTAGCAAACATCACGTGATAATCGTACTTTTGGACTTAGTCTTTTTGGTGATGACTCAATCGCTCACATCTCGAAAAGACCTTCGACGAAACACAGCGAGAAAATCAACAACGCCTGATCTATTCGTCTTATATCTTCAAGTATCGCGTTTCTTGTCAATCTTCACTGAGGATCATACTTAGCAGAATGACAATTACATCCTTTTACAGTTCGCACGGCTACCGTACAATGTCAAGGTATCATCAACTCACTAATTTGACTACTACATCATGACGAGTATCAAGCAGCACGTATGTATGCTCCATTGTATCTTATTCACACTGCGGACTTACTCCTTCTAGGCTTTGGTCTCCGTTACTACCCTTATCGTAGCCCTGCGAGCCTCCGCGAGGGCTTCCGCACGTTTCTTTGCATCTATATCTGCGGTTGCCTCATCATCCGCACGCTTCTTTGCCAGCTGATCGTCTTTTGACTTCTCCCTGGCTGCCTCCTCTCCCTTTTTGGCTGTTTCTTTCGCCAGTATAGCCTGAGCAGACTTGCTTTCGGCTTCTAACCTCGCTTGCTTCTCCTCTGCTATCCTCTTCTCTGCGGACGCTATCCTCATTTCAGCTACTTCGATCTCGTCATGCAAGGCTTTTCCTTGCAGATCCTCAACCCAAGTGGCGGACACGTTTATGACGAGGGAGCGTAGTACAACAGGGGAGGGATTTTCAGCGACATACAAATCCAAGTATAGCCGGCTGTTGTCGATGATACGGACGTTAGGGAGGAGTTGTTGTTGGTCGAGGTAGTTGTTCCACTGACTAGTGTCCAAGCTCTCCTTGATGGCTGGTGTGGACGAGAGGCACACGGTGGGCACGCTATCAAGCGTGTGCGGAACGGACCCTACCGCATTGCCATTCATTCCGAGAGAACCGACGGCGTTCCCATTAGGAACAGATGTGGGTTTGGCGTTTGAGCCCGAGGCAGGGACCTTGGTGAGCATTATTCTTGTCCGAATTGTAGATGTGCCCTGCCCGTTTGCTTTCATGATGCCATATTTAACGGTATAATCAAGATACGTGAGAGTCGGATAGACCATCTTTTCTAGTGGAATAGGAACATTGAGCGAAACCGTCCAATGACCATTGTCGTTCTCGGCAAGGTCAGAACTGCGTTCTTTGGAATATGACGCGTAGGTGTGGATCTCGCTGTTTTGTTGGGGCGGAAAGATGGTTGGAGTTGGAGCGAATGTAGGTGGAGGTGTGGATTGAACTGCTAAAGCCATATGTTTGATAGGCTATGTGATGATGCTCGAAAGAAACTTAAAATGATACGTGAATGTCGTCTTTCAGAGTTATGAAAGACAGGGTTATATGGTAACTCCCGAAGCGAAGGCAATGCATCCGAAGAGTTGAAACACGACCCACCTGATTAAGTTTATTATGCTGGTTCTGGGGGCTGGGTAGTAGCCTGACTATATTTTGACATAACCATATGCAGTTCTGCCTCGAGTGTTCTTATCGCAGATATGGGGACATGAACCGGTAAGAAACTCACTGACAAGTCCTGACAGTCCTCGCTGAAGAGATGATACATATTGGCCCGCGTGGGCTGCAAAGAGTCTCAGTTCAACAATACTTATCTATGCCGATGTCCACAGGACCTACATTTGACCTACATCATGATGACCCCGATTCCAAGCTCCTAAAACGAGATCTAGTAGCGCCCCTTTTGATTGTTCATTAGAAGCAATAACATTACGTACGGATTGATCACGGGTCTACCCGGGAAGACATGTAAATCATTACCGGTTCACAAAGACCAACTAGATCTATCATCACATCGGAGCATTGTCTACTCCGTGTCAAAACTTTGGTGTGAGAATATCAATGACAAGTTGGCGCTCACGGCGGCATCAAGTGCAGCCTATGCCAGTTCTCTGGATTGACAGATCACAGGTAAGGACATATGCATCCATATGATAGTTATGAGAAAACTAAAAGCAATTTCCGTGGTAGGCGGTTCTAGATTATGCGGGGATCGTTCATAGCTTTAATGCTCATTGTGATCAGTAAAGTCGGGTATCGTTCTAAGGTAATATCATCAAGATTTTTCAGGGGTTCCACGTGCACATTGGAGGATATAGTACTTGAGTTTAAATAATCGATATGCAGACCGGTGCTGAGGATTACGAGAGCACATATTTTAAAGCATAAATATCCTGTAAGCCTGAAGTCAAGTATCGCATCACCTCAGTATTGGCACTACAATTCCACTCATGACGTCTACCATCCTTCCATCTTATTCCAAGCCAAACATCCCATATCCATCATCTCTCCTAGTAGACTATCCCCTGCTAGTGCAGGGGGGACAAGTGAGCTGGCAGCCTCCCGCCGCCCACGTTCAGCAACGTGCGCATGCGCACCCAGCCTTAACTACTGCAGCGTATTCCCAGCCCACCGTAGATATCCCAGCAATCGCTCAATATTCTGTAAGTACCCAAAGTCACTCAACATTGCATAATCTCATCCCGCCATCTACCGATATCATCCAGGCATCAGCCAACTTTCCACCGGAGGACACAATTCCGGTTCACACCCATGCGTCATATTCAAACCAGCGTTTTGCTAAGCTCATCAGCGATAATTGTGGGAACTGGACACTTGCGTTGGATGTCCCCATCCCAAAAGACATGATCCACCCAACGCTCACATCGCTCTCGTATACGACTAAATATAGCACAGCGAATGATCAATTACCTTGCATGGTTCGGTCCAATATTCTACTTGCCGAAACAGAATCAGAGGAACCAGAACATTCCGTTATCACGGATGCGAACACCGATCATCATGATATAAACGTCGTGCCGCAGACTAGCAAGGGTGCTACCGTCATGCTTTCATCCGTGCTAGGCATCAAGGCTAATGACTTGGGGAACCAGTGGAACCACTTCGTAGATCGCCAACACATTCCTTTTAATATCCGCATTGTCCATAGCAGCCGTCTGTACTTGCAGGTCCACATCTCGGAGTATCCTGCCGAGGACATGCTTCGCTCTCTTTTGATGGATGTCTCTGCTACTTGGTTGGATGACCAGGAATTGAGGCGTCAGCTTCAGAAACGTCAAGAAGCTGAGACGCGAGCAAATGACACGGAAGCAAAGGTAGCTGTTGAGGAAGAAGCCAGGAAGAAGGCAGAGACACAGCAGGCGGCTGATGAGCAGGCCAGAGATGAAGCTGAGGCGAACCGACGTGCAGCTGAAACACAATCAGCGGCAGATGCAAAGGCCCGAAAAGAGGCAGAAGATGAAGCCCAAAAAGCGAAATCAGAAAGAAAAGCCGCCGAAGAAAAAGCGGAAAGAGAGAAAGTTGGCAGCAGCGCGGATGATAAGACGCAAGCAAGGCTCAAAGACGCACTCAGTCATCTTCCAAAGGATCGCGAATGTGGTGGCGGATTTGCTTGGGTTCAAACTGCCACCGGTTTCAAGTGCACGGGTGGCGGGCATAGCATTTCTTGGGAGGAATTAGATAAATTTAGTCCCAAAGGAAACTAGGACGCTTGCCAAAACCAAGCTATTCACTTCTATATCGCTATTGTTGTACTTATTGCAGGAGGGTTTGACTTGAGTCAGAAGGGGGCTACTCACCTCCGTGATCGAGCAGCTCATCCCTTAAAGGATGCCCACATGACCAGTGATAATTTGGGTGATGCGTCAAGAGTTCTACAGATAGAATATCAGTACTCAAATCGTGTTCGAAAGTTGCCATGGACGTTACAGGGCCACGTTCTCGCCCCACGCTACATAATCAAACACCGATGATCGATTTCCAGCGTCTCCTAGGTCAACACCGAGGGATATGTAGATACCTGTAGTTTAATGCGCTGATGACTATAAGTAGAACAAGATCACTAAAGCGATATGAAGTGACGGACCTTCAAGTCTGATGGATCGGCCTTCCTAACTACCGGGCGTGATGGTGGGATGAAAAGAAAAAAAAAAGAAAAACGAGCAGATTGAGAATGAGTAGTGGGAGAAGACAGGTAGTAGGGAGACTGTAAGTGAAGTTCAGATGAGAGGTGTTGAAGGAGAAGACGAGAGTGACTAGTGAGGCACGATAGACGCGTATATGATTGCAAAGCGTTGGGATCAATAACCAGCATTAGGACTCACCCGAATAACGAGAGTAGCAAGTTTGCCATGGTACGGGATCGGCAGATGCCATAAGCCTGCCGCAGAGTTCCAAATGCGGCTACAGGGCTTAGCCCGTGCCGCTTGTTCGTCACGATTATCACGAGATGTTTGTCGGTTTTGCTACTTATGACTATTAGCACCTGACTCCAACAGAAGGTCCACCACGAAGGCTCCCAAATAGTATGGATGCAGTTGGCGAGTTTGGTCTAAGATGATGGCCATTCTCTGGACAAAGGTCATATATATAGTATCATTGGCTCTTCGATCTCGTCACTCGCAACCCGAATCCCTCGCCTAACTGCACAATTTCTTGGTTTCCTCGTTCAGGTATTCATCGTGTGAGAAGCACAGTCCGGCGGGCATTGAGTCTGACAGGAATACAGATAAACGGACCTCAAAACGACTGGTTGATTTGAGCATCAGCAGGCGTTCACTCACTTTAATAATGCGCGTAGCTTCTCTATAGAACGCTACGTGACATAGGAGCTTATGATAGCACGCATATACCTGACAGGCAAGTAGGGACTTTCTTGTGCATTGCAGCACTTGTCCGAACGATTTTGGTAATGCTCGATTTGGTGTACGAAGATACTGAGAACATTGTTGCGCTGAGCAAAGGAGCATGAGGCGGCCAGTACCTGTTTTTAGAAAATTGAGCACATCCACAAAAGATGTAATCGAGAATTGAATCACCCGTAAACGTCCATCTGGCCCCTGTGGCTGTCAGCGTACAAGAAAACAGCACCTGACAATTCTACCAGTCGATATCAGGTAGACCTAGATATTACTAGGATATGACTGCAGCCATGTATGAAGGATCGAAACCACAGCCCCAGCCAACACCTGCACTCCTCTGTACTTGATACATCAGTCATGAACAACTGGCGCCAGTGTCCATCGAATTCCAATAAAATAAAGTCAATGATTGTCATTCCTTTAAGAATAGTCACATGCATACTTCAACAAGATACTCTTCAACCGCATTCGATACAATACAATACCAGTCACCTCATTGGAGCCACCACCCCCACTCCCGGCCCAAGACAATGGCAACTCCAGCATACGACAACAAGGAGGTAAGCGTCGATGGGATTATCCACATGGTGGCCCCAAATGACTGGAGGCGCGCGAATCCCGAGCCTCGTGGCACAATACCACCGTAGTGACTGGACTGATATCGGGATGCAAATGAACCTGTTACGGTGTGTTTATTTAGCACGTGGAAACCACTGATTTTGTATACCTTGCGTTACACCTTGACTCCTAAAGCCAAAACACCAGATAATGAGTTGCACCGGGAGAAGACACAAGAGCACCGCAATTGATCCTGTCAGCTGCAATAACGTGAGGAAGACTCCAAGATTTGTGATCGCAGAGATGAATATCAAGGCTCCGGCTGCTACGTATGGATGCATGATTGCTGGAAAGCATGTACCAATACCATATTATATATCGTGATATCGTGATCAAGAGCTGGATGACACCTACACCAATAATTGACCTTTGTCAAAGCGAACAAACTGCCGGAGAGAATACTGCCCCATAATTTGGTCCAGTGGTTGCGTGATCTGCCTAGATCTCCGTTAGATTGTCTGCGGTGAAGTCAGACGTCTTAATTTACTGGAGATTACATCAACCAAGGGGCACAGTGTCTGCGCCAGTTGTGGTATATGAATACCTGATTGCTAGAGAGCATAAAGCACATCAACGAGGGCGTAACAATCAAGTAGCAAATAACATACACCATTTGTCTTGCTGTTGTTAGCGCACTAGAAGCATGAGAGGGAAAGTTGCCCGATACTTTAGACCAGTTAATGTTTGTCAGGTCCAGATATTTTTGTGACACGGTCTGATCGCTGAGATGGGCGTATCGAGTCGCATCAGCAAGGGCATGACAATCAAGGAACGGATCACATACACCAGTTGTTTGGCATCTATCAGAGCATCGGACGCACGGGACATAACATCGACTGACAATTTGGACCATTCAATATTTTGTAGGTCTGTATTTCCCTGAGATGCGGCCCGACCGCTGTATGTTGAACTACGTCAGAAAAGGTGTAGTAATTACGAGGCAGAGAACATACACGAGCTGTTTGGCCTCTGTCAAAGCATCAGATGCACGGGAGAGAACATTGTTAGATAATTTAGACCAGTCGATGTTCTGCGGGTCTAAATCTTTCTGAGAAATGGCTTGACTACTGATGTGTGTGTATACAATGTACCGCATTAGCAAAAGGCTAGGAATCGAGGAGCGAATAGCCTACACTTGTTGTTTAGCCTCTGTTAAAGCGTCAGAGGCTTGGGATAAAACACTGCTTGACAATTCCAACCAGTTGGACATGGCTGTAGATGTGGTCGACCAGAGGTTTTGTGACGACTGTAAGCGCTCGTCCTGATCAATTGAGCTCCCACGAAATCCAACCCAAACTTGTTGTTAACTTCAACATGTGCTACCCGAAATATTGCTGCATGCGTCGACTCGGATGGCCACACAGTCACCGGCATGTATATCATATGTAGCTCAAGGTCAAGAAGCCGGAAGCTTGACTACGAGCACAAATAAACAACAGTCCCATCCTATCGGCAGCTAGACGACATGTGGTTCACATCATGATTACAGAATGAATGGATTTGGAAAGTCAAGCCTCTATTGTGACGGTATGTTGGATAGCTAGCTAGGAAGTTGAGCATTACTCTGGCAGGTGAACTGGTGCAGACCAATTTAGAGCAGTCGCAGTTTGCGATTGTCGTAAGCTTTCTTAGTAAGGACCGCCGCGGCAGACTCCGCGCTGCTGCAATAGTCTCTAGCGATAACACACCACTAGAGGACTCAGAATACGCCTCGTACTTATAATCAAGTTACCATCAATGAATATAGCATTACAGATATCCCATATCACTGACATCGACTCAACTCCCTTCATCTAACATCTACAATACCACCATCCCCATACCTTGCCCAAGACAAACACCATTCCAATACTGGCAATGAAACTTGATACAGTAAGCTAGAGTGATAACATGTCGCAACACGTCCAAATCATGCTATCGGGAATACTAACGCCAATCATTTCTCCATTTGCACAAACTTCCGTGTAGTTGTCTTTCCGTCTGGTGAAAGTGTCAATGTGTCTATGCTTCCATCCTCGCATGCCCATGGTCCTCCGACAAAGTGTCCTGTCTCGCAGTTCCACCTGCCCACTGCTGTGCCATCGAATAGGGTGCGGATATTGTTGCAAGAAGACGACATCTGCAACGTTGTTCCAAATTCACACAAATTCGTGCTTCAAAAGTTGGTTGTGGTGGGGTGGGGTGGAGCTTCTGCAATATTCGACATCTCGAGGGATTCGCTCGACATAGCACATTACGGTAAGCGTGTGTATGTTTTCTTCGGCTCTGACACAGTTCATGGAGAGAACAGTCATCCAGTATTGAGTACTCATTGGTTCTTCCGCTGATCTCTCACTGGTAGCAAGCTAACAACGAAGGTAAGTTGAATCACAATGATCCTCTAACTTGTAGTGCTCACTGGGGCGTAGACATTAGCTTGTAACAAATCATATGATCGCATAGTCGATTGCAACGGCAGTTTAAGTGAGTTCATGAGACTTATTATCTGTATTTGCAATGAGGTCAGTCAGTATGTATTCCTGATCGAACGCATTAAATGATCATGGATCGTCCCCGCTCTGACATAAATTCAAGTGACACCCGGATGTCCTGAATTGCCGTATTGCCGTATTGCCTACATACATCCACCTCTTCGAGATCATATTGACCATGCCTCACATGATCATGGAACTGATAATCCAGTTCAATATTCGCTTGGAGGTTGTTATCGTTATCGTTTG
Organism: Suillus cothurnatus; assembly: GCA_016758765.1. Taxonomy (NCBI): domain Eukaryota; kingdom Fungi; phylum Basidiomycota; class Agaricomycetes; order Boletales; family Suillaceae; genus Suillus; species Suillus cothurnatus. The sequence continues at coordinate 482,691 of JABBWL010000042.1, read as the reverse complement.
AAAGTGTGTTTTCTTCGATAAAAACCACCGCAAATGAAGTTAGGAATTGCTTATGAACGAGCTCGAGCCTCCCATTTCCTTGTAAATAACGAGTGCGTTCCTTAATCTTGCTTTCTCTAACCGATCATCTACCTACGGATACATGCTGATCCATCGTCTCCCAGTGTTCCCTGACCCAGTTGAACAGCTTAGGTGGTACACGTTTCACCACAAACACCATAGGACATCGATCAAGCCCAGAGCCTTCTAAGTTGCCATTTTCCATTGCGACGCTGAACCAATCTGGAGTTTTGAGTACACCATTCGGCCCGCCCTCGTGTCATGCTCATTTTACCGATACCGGACATCTGCAAGAACATTTAAGAGGACGATATACAGATTTTGGATTTACTATCTCTCAACATCCACCGACGCTTTATGCGAAGTATTTTCCCGTCCATCCTCAACTCCGAATGTGAAGGAATAGTACGTAGGTCGTAAGGGACGCTTTCTTATCTGCTCTCCATCTATCTACAACACGTTGATTATTCTTTGCAGCGAGGCGTCAATTAGATCACAATGATTACATGACGAGATTGGAAGGAGTTTCAAAGTCGCTTGAAAAGTTGAAATGATATGTTGGTGGCGTTCTTTCATCACAGTAAAATAGGGTTATAGGGCAGCTCTCAGGGTGAATACAATCATCCGAAATTCTGATTCGTAACTCACCTGACCAGTGGATGGGCCAGATGATAATCCTCGTTCAGGGAGGCTGAAGCGTGGGATGCAGCCTAAATATATTTTGACATATGTGTTCCCATTGCAGACATGATTGCTGCGGCATTGACACAGTGATATCGATAAGATGAGTTGTGTTGCTGCTAAATCCATCATATCCGGCGTTGTAAACTGTCCGCATCCGATGAAGGTTTCGGGGAACTTGGAATGTTATTACATGACTTGATGACAGTTCAGTTACTGCCACACTGATCGGCGTTATTGCAGTGTCAGAAAGTTCGTTATCAAACTTTGGAACATCAAGTACATGACTTGAGCTCGGTTACCGGCAAGATAATGATAACGGAGGTACAATAACGGAGGTACAGAGGCAAGACGGTAACAGTATGCCTTGCCCGCAAAGATGAGGATTCAGCGCTCATCGCTAAGCATTTGTACAAGGCGCTCCGAGAATGTGGAAACCGCTATCAATATTGCAACTACATAATTCAACACAATGCCAAGTAAGGCTGGCTTTTCGCATATTGGGAAGGCATGACTGGCGGACCACCTTTGGGATCCTGGGGCCTATGTAGGGTGAGTTAATTATTGGAAAGATGAGCTTAGATGAGACGACTCACTCAAAATACTCAAGTCGACTATGGTCATCAGATAGTAAGAAGTTATAAGCATGTCCTGACACAACGTTCCCTGCAGAATCCAGATAATGTTCAAATATCATCCCACAGAACATGGGTATACCCTGAAGGATGAAAGATAGATCAATCATGCATGCAAGATGATATGAACTACTTACGTCAATGGCGATTTTGTCACTGTACCATGTAGCCGCAGCTGCTTTGAATTCTTTTCGGTCAAAATAAAATGGTCAGCTACTTATGGTTTGCATTTGAACAAAAACAAACCGAAGGTAAAATCATCGCAGTCAAATAGTTCTTTGCGATATTCAGTCTTTTTAATGCTCTTGAGCATATGCTTGAAAATTCCTCTGGAGGGGATGAAGTATCTGTTTCCGACAGAGTTTGTCAGCACATTTTATTTTGCAGAGTGTTACTTACAGTCCTGTTGTTTTATACCCCTTGAGCCTTCGAAAAATAGGCTGCCCGGATGGTGAAAGAGGTAGGGATTTGTTCAAAACCTTATCAATATCAGCCCCAGAGCAACTCAGTGGCTTGCTAATGGTCCAACGTTCGTTCGCACCCTGCCCCAGAATGCTGAAGAAACTGTATAACAAGATAGATTAAAAACAATCGATCGGAGCTACATTAACTCACTAAGTCGAGTATCGACCGATGTGTGCTGCGCACAGAATTATTATTTCTCATAAATATCTATGAAAAATCGTCGAGCCAAACATACTTCCGTACTGTACATTCGTGATACTGTGGCATCATGAACAGAACATGATATAAGCATTGCACGGTGCGAACACTGAATATTGAACAACCAACCGGTAGGACCTCTGTGAGGGATGCGGTGTCACTGTCCAGTGTTCGCCCGCGGTATTATGCAGTTTGTCAACGACAACCTGGTACCCGTTGCGACAGGCCAGATAATTTCCGCTATCGAGGTTACGAATGGTATACGTATTGCCACCATAGGCCTTGAGCGGTTCGACGAGCCAGAGCGACATGAACACGGTAGACACATCCCGAAATATAGGTTTATCCAGTGATACAGTGTCACCCCAAGGCCACTTTACAACAAGTGTTGCACATTCTAGTGGACAGAAGCAATGGTTAATTACAACTTTGGCGCATGTCTGTAGAAGATACCCACGGCCATTGCTTCCGGCTGATGAAGGAAGCCCATACACGCGTAAATACATCTGTCCAATGTAAGGCGGAGGGGGATGCTCACTGGCTGCAATAAGGACGGTCCCCGGAATGTCCTTGTTCTCAAAATAATCTGTGTTGATGCTCAGGTTAATAAGTTAGGGTGAGGGAAAGGGCGACGAGCTTACAGATGCCACGATTAAGCAACAATGGCATACTGTGGATGAATGCACTGGTACTGTGAGTGAGGAGGTGTGGATGTCACGGTCGTCTTTTGCAGTTGGGACAGAGGAGGTTATATAGAGAAGCAAAATGTAATCGTGTCCGAAAAGTTGTACCTAGTTTAACCTTCAAAATCTTGGAGTAGTTTATTCATCAGGTTGATCATGAGTAAGTGACATGTACAGGCCTGGGGAAATCAATAAATGTGATCCATGTGATGATGACCGGCGGGGGGTACCAGTGATACCGGGTAGTAAGTTATGCCGAGGTGCCGGGCAGATCCAACACAGATCTATCATCACAGTGACAGCCGTATCTGAAGATCTTAAGTCGAGCCCCTGACCGTGACTTGGGAAGAGCATAACGCCCCCGCGGTTATCGTATCTGCGACACTGCAGTAGTTGGCTTCTCTATATAATCTTGTATGTCCCATCTTCAGTGAAAGATAACATCCACACCTCATCCACAGCATGTCGTACATTAATCCGGGAGTTTGTAAGCCCATCACCCTTGTGTGAACCCTTAATACCTTACTCATATGTATCATCGCACAGATTCTTTCGTGAATAAGGACTCTACTGGTGTCCTTTCCTGGGGAAGTGAGCGTTCCACTTTACTTAGTGCTTGACTGATGTATTGATACGGTTGTGGGCTTCCTGAAAGACCGGTCAAAAAGTGAGCGTCGTCTATTCAGACAGTCGTTGAAATTCACCTTTGTCTATTAGACTTGGTAACGCTGCGTAAAAAGTCGACCCCATGGGATAACACCACTACATTATCGAGTAGCGCAATGGCATTTATGGAGCTCTGGCTTGTTGAGCCCTTGGATCCTTCCATTCAGCCTCCCAACAATGTATATACCATACGAAACCTTAGTAGTGGAAAGTATTTGACCTCGCACAACGGAACAAGCGTTATACTCGACAACCCCACTTCCAACTTCACATCCGAAGGTTGGATAATTACACCAGAACCCTCAGGGTACAACCAGTCGGTATATTCATTCAAAATCCGCATCATGCATTACTGATATCGCATTACTTTCATGACTGTTATAGCATCTCGAAGATGCAGTTTACAAGTACGTCTGACTCAGTGACTTTGCCATGGATTTTCATGGCAAATAATTATCCTTCGCACAGAAAACATCGGATTTCAAAACAATCAGTAAGTCCACGTAGCTCCGGTCGATTGTTTTTAATCTGCCCTGGTATACAGGGTCAACGCTATCCTGGGGAGCGGCCTCAATGAACGCTGGGACTTACAGAAAGTCAGCATGTCAGCATCCCCTGATATCCAACAAGAGCTGTTCAAATCCAACATTATAAAAGCTAACCAGGGATTGATGGAGTCGCAATTGTATTTGCTTGATTCCGAGTAAGCAGCTATGTGCACGACCTAGCGTCATACGTTGTCAGCGGTCGCTGACCCATGCTTTCGGAAACAGGTATCTCATATTATCGCAAGGCATGTTACAAGAAATTTGGAATGGCATGACGAAGCACAAATATCGTCGGGATTTATACGACGAAGACGATTTTGCTATAGGTTCATTGTTCTATTCCAATGCTCATTGACTACCGGACAGCTTACTTTTTGTTTGACCACGATCAGCATTCAAATCGGCCGTGGCAAAGTGGGGAGTTCGGTCCGTCCTCAAAGACGTGAACGACTCTGTCGCGACGAACTCAAAAGTGAGTGACCCTTGGCACGAACACAGGAATGACCTAACTTTGATTCTTCAGAATATAGCCTTTTTTTGTGCCTTTATGGTCGCAGGTCCCAATCCCAACCCAGATCCCAATTCAGTTCCCGTGCCTCCTCCTACTTACAATTTCAACGGCTATAATATCACTTTGTCTGCAGACAGTAGTAAGAAAGCCCTGTTTTTTGAGTGAGTGTCTCGTTTACATACTATGTTCTGAGACCTGTGGTAATGCAAACTCGGCGTGATTTAGCCCCAGGAACGGAAAATTCGTGGTTTGTTATTTAACCGTCGTTCTGTCTGCTGTTGACTAACAGAGGCTTCGCTTGTTCAGACACCCATAAACTCCAATCGGCCTTTCACTGTTATTGGTTGACCATGGATTTTGACGTAGATCCTCAGCTTTTGTCGAAGAAAAAGATTGTAAATTAGACATCTGTGTCAATTTGAACTCCATCATCTGAATATCCAACACCGTCTGCATGAGTAGAATGAAACCTCACTTGGTCTTGACTGCATTGTCTCTCCGTCCGAAACTTCATGCTCTCCCTGCTGAACAGCTGCATCCTTTCAGGCAACCGCCATGGGAACGCAAAGCAACGTGCGGATGACCTCGCGGGGGCTCGCGGGCCTGGGAAAGCGGTATAGGTAGCCACGGAGACCAGAGCGCAGGAGTAAGTCTGCAATCGAGCACTAGCTTTAGATTCTATAGTTCCACGAATAAGATATAATTTAGCATACCTGCATCAGTGAATTCATGAGTCCGTGATATTGTAACCGTGAGAACTATAGAAGGATATAAGTTTGCTCCGGGTAAATATGACTATGTCTACTGCAATAAATCTGAGTTGTTGGTACATAGCCATTAATGTCTGCAAATCTAGATTATCGCGAGGAGTTTATGATAAGGTTGTGACGTTGTAGCGTGATGGCCGGCAAGAGATGGTAGCGTAAGTGTGTCTTCCTTGTTGAACATTCTCATTCTTCAACATTTATGATGTGGATTATATGGCTATACAAGACTTTCTCCTGGAACGTGGTGTTCACATTGGTCACCAAATCTAGATTAGCACGCGAGTTCGTGACAATGATGTGACAATGTACTATTGCTGCTTGTGGGGGCCAATAGCGTGAAGTGCATGCGTTTTCTGAGTGTTCTTATTTTTCTTTCTATATTTTTCAACTATAAGGTTATTTATGACCTTTCGATAGACCACGCTTTTCAAATAGTTTCGGCATTTGAGTAGTAAATATTCTGCGTTAGCGACACAAAGAAACAGACAAAATAATAACTGTGAAAGGATTTGGTCATGGATGTCAAGTCATCCGTGCTGTTAGCGTCAGAAATGCTGGTGAGTGAAAAATGAGACCTGCTGCCTGGCACAGAGTCGTTGGGTATAGACGTCGAAGTTGTGCCATTGTGCTTTGCGGATTGCTTTGCGGCCTTCTCTGCGAGCTTCTTCTGCCTTTGAGGCCTCCCTCAGCGGCGCCTTCACTGGCCATCACGTGACACATGGTTGGCTTGCTGATTGGAGACCGCTATAGGTAGAATGAAGTCGACAACTACTGTCACGGTGTATACTAAACAGGTCACTATAGGAAACTCGAATATATACTAAGTATGACAATCATTTACTGGCTTTAAGTTTCGACTGGAATGCGTATATGTCTGTCAATCTACGGAGTGTAAGTGACTTGTGATTCTCCCACCACTCCGATCGTTGTTTGTAGGGCGTAATGTGCGTTTTAATGTAGTTCATCAACATGGTGTGCACGGGTTTGAATTCTTTAGCTGAAAATTCGTTATCGTTGTTCCCCCCACTTTTTAGCCCTAGCAGGACGCAATGCACGGCGACGGCAGCTGTACAATACATACCATCCAGCTGGGTGACATATGGCTGATAGACAATTTCTCCAATGGTATTCTGAACGATGTCCTGAATTACCTCATTTCCGAAAGGCATCGACTCGCCCTCCTTGAAAAGGTATTTGGGGATGCGCGAAGGCTTTAGGAGAGCTTTAGCTCTTTGTGCCTGGTGCACGGGTTCGGATTCATTGGACGAAAGTGGAAGACATAGCCCATAGCCACGTGGAACTAAGTGATGGGCATGTTTTCTAGCAACAGCCATAACGTTTGCCGATGGCGCCGAGAGAATTTTATAGAGTGTCGATTCATTATCAGAGGTCCAGAGGTCCGCAGCATCTGTTGATGTGCGTTGAAATATCAGTGGTTTTGAAAGGAACTACTACCTCACCTACATCCGCAAAGCAACGCGTTGCCATGGTTAACGCTGAATGAACCTCCTGCTTCCGTTCGTCCTCAGATAAGAAGGGGCTAACATTGACTACAGAGCCAATAACAATGCCCAGCGCCATATCAACGATCTGCTTGTGAACTGGATGGCTCTCGTCATATTGCGCAGGTCCTACACCGGACCGCTGAGGTGTGTTTTCCTCAGACGCAGCAACGAGGGGCTTGGAGGACGACGTAGACGATGCCGCAACATTTGAAACATCCTGTCACCCCTGTTAGCCTTTGGCAGTGTGTTGTTAATATAGGCGCTTACCTTAGCAGCCGCCCAACCCCTTATCTTTTTTTGATGTGGATCAAATGGGATAAAAAGGTCACCCTGACGACGTTTTCTCGAGGGTTGGCTTCTACAAGCCTCTCCAGCAGGCAACGGACTCCTGAGGCGCGGTGCATCAAAGCACAAGGGCTGGTCCAACGGTAAGGGCTGGCCAGCATGAAGCGGCATCACATCCTCCGAGTCAGGCATTGTAGAAACTGCCATCAGCGGATTGGAGAGGCGCATAGAACTCAGGAAAGTAGGAAGCAATGGATGCGTGATAATGCGATAATGTAGAGGCCCCGTAAGACATCATACCTGGAGCCGACTCGACTCGAAAGGCTGGCGGGTTTTCACCAGTGGCGTAGGTGTCGTGATAGCTCGTGCGGGCACCGATGTTGGGGTCTGGAAACATCGTGCCCGCGTGTGGATCGATGGTGGTGAGTTGAAGGGACGGAGCGCTAGAAAATATCATTGACGAGTTATTGTCCGTGTCCGTCACGGTAGCGTAGCTATCATGATAGTTTGCGTGGGCATCGAGGATGTTGGGGTAAGGAAGTGTATCGACCTGAGACGATGCTGAGAGCCCATCACTACAGCTAGGATCCCCGGAGGGGTACTGGTAGCCATCAGTGTACAGATGGCTCGTTTAGTGACGCTGGCAGCTGGTTGCTAGAGCTAGTGGGATAAAGATTACGACGACTGCTCGCCTGCGCATCTTGAAGTAAGAACGGATCGTGATTTGGGGTGGGGAAGGATGGCGTTACCGGCTCCTGCTCAGGCTGGTCGTGGAGGTAGTGATAACGATAACCCGCCGTGTTGTTCACATCAAAATCCTGATCATGGCGGCCTTTTTGAGTAAAAGGTGTTCACTTTAGTAGAAGTTGACTGCCTACCGTCAAGGTCAAGTTGGGGTGTGGAACAGCGACAGGAATATCCGGGCCAGGCATGGAAAAGGATACTGACGGCGCTGGCTGCTGCAGCTGATCGTCAAAATCATGGTAGCCTGGATCCACTTGCGCACGGATGAAGTTGTATTGTGGATCGCCCGCACCAGAGTACATCGCTGGCAGCCGCAGACGAGTACTATAGCCGCAGGGCCCGAGAGTCCTTTAAGTCACCGCGCCATCATAATCAAACTTGAACCCTTGAGTGAGTGAGTCTGTGATAGGAAACAGTTCTAATGAAACGCTTCGACTAACAATTTGACCGTACTGCCAAAAAACGAGGCGTGGGCGCTAAAACATACATCCCTAATTTGGCTTTCACTATCGGTACAATTTGAACGTTTTTGATTGACCTTGAAATAGGGGTTTCCGTTTTATAACTGCTCGTCCGCATTTTGTTAAATTCAAATAATAAGGCAGAAAGTTCAATTGAACACGCACCTCGTGTCGTGTGATTCTTCACATATATGGGTTGGAGCGAACCCTTCCTACTTACTAATTAGGCTCGGCCGAACTCGACTGGAACCCTGGGGGATGTGGAAAATTTTGGAATTGAGTTTTACGTGCAGCGGGCTCAGCAAGTACGTACGCGTACACCTTGTGATACGGTAAGATAAAAAGGTGATGAGATCATCACACCAGACTTTTCCGCAAGTTCTTGAAGTGACTCCGAATTGAACCCGATAAATTCTTACTAACTGCAACCGAAATCCGGCCCCAAAGGTCCTCTCTTGATCAACATCATGTTCGACATACCCTAGGCTACTACTACAAGGAGCACAACATGTGGCTCAGTTCTGAGATCTGAGCCATATCAGCTAATTATGTGCAAATTTACCTGATTTCTTCATGTACATGGTAACTCCCGTTCCCTCCGAGTCAATGTTCACATATGTCACTTCAGGCTTTCTTCCCATCCGACTCGGATAGTAGGATTTTGAGCAGCTCCCAGGCTGATTTGTTCGATCTCCCAATACTATCCCCTCGTTGTTCCTTTTAACTTTGGCATTTCGCCATGACGGCCCCTGTGCCCCTCCGAGTCAGATATATGCCTGTCTGTTCGTGGTTTTGTCATTCTTCGGTGGACTTCTTTCAGAACATTGTTAGATGGTGTTCTTCCTGTATTATCAGGCTAGCCATCCTGTGACAGGCTACGATTATAAAGCTGCTGCGCAGCAGCAGCCTGTCAAGTGCGCAGGGACCAATTTCATTTATTAGTGGGTGCTGTGTCCGATGCTATCATCATCCCGGGCCTTTTTTGAATTAAAGCGTGAAAAGTGAGCATTCTCCCCGTCATACTACTTACGACTATGATTTTTTATTTATCCACTGCACAGTCCACGGTGCTCCATGTTTTTCACGAAACACCCATGTGTTCAAGTTATCTGTCTTCTGCCCGATGTAGGTTACCAAAATCTGACTTTCGTGTGCTAGGTGCTGTCCGCGCTACAAAGTACTAGACCCTCCGAGTGAAGCTGCTTCTTGGCGTGGTGAGCATGTCGGCTGGCCGAGGTTGAACGAGGCCGGGCTGATATGCTCACCGTGCGCCTCTAATAATTAGTGGTCCCGTAAGATGCTGAATGATAGTGATATGTTCGTTCTATTTTGACCTGTACTAGAGACTGTATGTCACGGTAGATCTTTAACTCATGGTGCATACTATGTGTCGGGGACTGGCGCGATCGAGCGCCGTTGCGATTTAGTAAATGGTCAAACAAGACGTTATGTGATGATCGATAGCTGATGCAGATGCTTGTTATTAGGTACCATAGTATGTCACTCAGATTTCTCCATCTGAAGCGTGTCACATGAGTAATTACGAACATTTTTTCTGCGACTGAAATTCACCGGGCTAGGCCTCCTTCAATGAATCAGGCCTACTACTGTAACTCTGACAAGTGTGCTATAGGTCACCGAATAATCAAATAACTACTTGTCTTCAGTCACTGCGGGTGTTTTCTTTCGTTGTTCTTTGCCATACCTGACTACGTCGAGAACTGTCTGCCAATCGGTGCCTGTTTTCTCCCGCCGGATGCGCTTGATTGTAGCGACTGGAGTACGATCCAGACTTAATACGTTCTCCTTGTCATCGTAACGCGGCAGCTTCAAGTTGTCGATCTTCTGACAGGTAGTACCAGTCGCTGTGCGAGAAGCTTCAAGTTGAGTCCGTACTATGACTTCGCAACTTTCCACTGAATCAGCTTTCTGATCTCATCCGAATCAGTACAACGAAATCCACCGTGGCTATTATGATGCACCTACCATTTTTCGAGTCAGACTCGAAGTCGTGACGGCGGCTGCAGCTCTTTCATTCTCCTTGACTCCCAAACTTGAACGAGAGGCGAGAATAACCTCCTGCAACTGCCAGCAAAAGATGTACTACATGAGTATGAGTCACCGCAAGCGAAGGAACCGCCGGGGAGTGGCTACTTACTTCTTCTTCTTCTTGATACCCAGGCTCCAGGGACTCCCAGAACGACCCATCCGAGTCTGTACCAGAACCAGTATTACTAGTAGTACTGGTAGTAGGACCAAGCACTACTACGGATCTAGTAGAAAATTCAGACATGCCAAGTCGGTGACTCGGATCGAGTTGAACATGCACGATTGTATCCCGATTGACCCAAGGGGGTGTGGTCACAGTTGCTACCGCATCCGAGTCACTGCGACTGGCAGGATGCTCACGGTCATATTTAAACATGTTACCGTTCAAGTCAGCAGTTGTTAGGAAGTTGGGTTAACGTTGACCGGTGAGCTCTTATAGTTGAGTGTATGACTAGCCCGGGTGACGTACAATACAAAACATGACAGCATGTAGTAGGGTCCTGCCAGTGGGTCCGGTGCATAGGCCGCCCACTAGTACTATGTGCGTACTATCATGATGCGCAGCCAGGCTCACAAGTAGGTGCTTAGTATAGAACTCCACTTCAGGAAGATCCATTCAGCAAATATCCAATCAATCCTTTTTTGGAAACACAGATTGATTCCCATTTTTGGTATGTGCTGAGTTACCCGATCATATCCGCCTTGTCAAAATAAGTTTGCTCCATTTCCTCCTCAGGCAACTGGCTGTCAAATTTTCAAGCCAGCAGCCCATCATTGTCCGAGGGGTCTGTCAAGCACTGCCAGGTGGGAGTCGGTGTAGATGCCAATAATCGAAGAATCAAGTCATTCAGCGAAGTCCCTTTCAAACTCCGATGTCATATTTACCAATCGCTTACAGACCGAAAATCCAAATACTTTATCCAAGTACCCACTGTGACCATTGAAATGCTCAGCTTGGCTCCATCCTGTAGTGATGAACGTGATGAATTTCACGCTAAGCCTTCATCCTGCTTTAGCCGTGGCATGGGTGATGACTCGGTGCGTTACGTTTCGGAACTTGCATCCACACTTCAACAAGTTGAACCCTTCCAGCGGCTTAGCCATATTTCTGGCAGTTCCACCGACAGTGCTCCCAGCCGCTATTCAAGCTCTCCAAGCTCTCCATCGTCAGCTATATTAGCATCAGGTATTGATGGCTCATCATGTGTCACTGGTTGATAAACTCATAAAAATGATAGTGGCTACTAGCAGCACCAATGTGTCAGATGCGGAGGACGATAATTTCCCGTTGACAACTCAATCCAAGCAATCCTGCGACGCATATTATGTCGCTAACCCCTCTGATAAGATTGCATCGCCGACTCCAAATCGTTCTCCCAAGATTGATGACACCAACGCTTTCTCTCTTTATCCCACGATCACCTCTTTCGAAGAGCAACATTATTTTGACAGATTTTTAGGCAGACCCGCCAATGACGAGCATTCACTGGAGAAAGTGAGCCAGAGGGTAAGCCATCTTTTGAACCACATACCACAGATCTCAATATAGGTGTGATTTATAGGTTCAGGATATCTACTCTAGCCATATAGGGCGGCTTAGCGCAGATTCTGTCCGTTGTGCTGTTCATTACAAGGAGGCTGTTCGGGAACGCAAACGCATGCGCTGGTACACTGCACGCTGGGAGGTTGCGGAGGTCCAAAGGCTGTACACCCTCCTTTGCTCCTTGCGTGATGAATCAGAAACAGAGTTCATCATGGCAGATCGAGAATCGCGTTGGCTATTGGACATTCTTGTTCAACAACAGACACTGCCTGCTACCACTGCACAGGCCGAATATGCTGCCGCAACCTGCGACAATGACAAGAGATCTTTCCTTCTAGCTGACGCTGAACTCGCCATACTTGCTGATCGTTCTACCGAGCAGTAGTAGCTTCTGAATAATTAGTACGTACGGCTTTTCCTAATCACGATTCATAGTCACCATATTTCCAGATATTATTGCCCTTTATGCAAGTTATATTGTGTTCATGTAGGAATCATGGTGGACAAAGTGGTGGCTTGTGCTTGATACTATGTACGATTACGCCCCGGTCCACCTCGCAAGTTTGAAATAGTATTAGTTGGTACTGTTGTGTGTTTCAAAAAATACTGTATACTCGATTTTGGATTGTTCCGTCGGCGGCGGCCAACCATTGGAGGAACAAGAGATATGATACTATGATAAATAGTATATTGTCATACATAGTACCCTGTAGTACATAGCCACAATGTTCTCGTCCAGTTGTATGTGCCAATGATACTAGTAAACAACCGTGACTAGTGACCAAATTATAGCCCAGGTATTTAGTAACACTCAATGAAAGTACGTACCGTTGCCGAAGCTTGTAGCTAGAACTTAGCGCAGACATTCATGTTAGTACTGAAGGTGTTCCACTGCTAGCCAACTGCCATGCGCCCTGGAATACTTTCAAGTTGTATTGGACTTTTCCTTTTCTTACTTTTTCTGATGGTATCTTGCAATGCTCCAGGATGCTCCTGGGAGAGGCCAACAGACAATCGCGGACTCAGCAGGCATCGCGAAACTTGTCGTTTCTACAAGAGAGCAAGCAGTCTTGCAAGTCAGAGGAGACAAGATCGCGCGAAGGCGGCGCTTCTTTCCAACAGCCGTTTGGTTCTAACAGCCTCTTCAGCAAGCAACTCCTCTGTGAGTCACGATAGTTAACTGCCCACTTCGAAAGCTACTAAAGTTATACTGAACATCAGAGAATCTTAACTGCCCGACATGCGAGGGACCGTCCAAGTCTGAAACCAATTGCACCTCGCGGCCTCCTTGGGGCAATCTCTATGGCTCACGGGTCATGTACCAGTGCTTCCTGTCTCGCTGACTCACAACACACCCTCGACTCGGAGCAGCGACAAATTGATGTGGAGATGGTGAGTATTTCTGGAACCGTGTTGGAGTATGATCACGAGGATTCAGGTTCGTATCCCTGTGGGCAATCGTCTTCCATATTTTTTTTAACGAATTACTCGAACCTGTCAGAGGAATTTGCACTCCCAATGAGACGCATTCCTAGATCTCTTGATTGTATTGAGTCTTCGCACGACGACCTGAATCATTCTGATAGTGCTGGCATCCCATCAGTCTGAATGGCCTCACTACCTGCCCAATCTAGAATCCGACGTGTTCTCTTAACGCTAAGGGACACCCTCCAGACCGGCTTCAATTTATTTGGACTATGTCAGCTCTACCCTCGGCGTCCTTCTTTTGAGCCAGACCAATTCATTCCATCTTCGCTACTGGCAAGAACGTCTCCTACAGCTTTCCATGAAGTTGATCCGAGCCCTTCGTCAAATGTCTTCGCACCGCCTTACCCCTTCGCTAACATGACTATCTATCGACTTATCTCCTGGATGAATTCAGGCAGTAGCAGGTTATCCGAAACCAAGGTCTCGCATCTGGTTAGAGACGTCCTGCTGGCAGAAGATTTTGATCGTAAGGACCTCGAGAACTTCTCAGTGAGGCGAAGCTTGCAAGAACTAGACAAGGATGAAAGTGGAAGTAGAGTTAATTTTCCAGATGACTGGATTCAGACTAGTGTCACTATCGATATTCCAATGAAATCAAAGGAAGATGGGCCTCAGCCTTATACCATCCCTGGGTTTCATTATCGCCCCCTTGTCGAAGTCATACGCGCGGCGTTCGCAGATGTACAGGCGGGAGCATTCCATCTCTTCCCCTTCCAACGGTTATGGAAAGATCCTCTAGATGACCATCAAGAACGAATTTATGACGAGCTGTACACTTCAGATGCCTGGCTGGACGCTCAGGACAGTATTCAGAGGATACCGAAAGAACCTGGGTGTTCACTCGAGCGCGTCATCGCGGGTCTTATGTTTTTTTTCCGACGCTACTCATTTAGCAAACTTTGGGACTGCGAAGGCCTGGCCCCTCTACCTATATTTTGGTAATCTCACAAAATACGCACGATCATCACCATTATCAGGGGCATGCCACCTAGTGGGGTTTTTACCCTCAGTAAGTACTTTTCCGACATGTCTACAGTGTTGTTGACAATGCAATGGCAGCTTCCCGACGGTGTTAAAGATGTACTCAGTAGCTTATCTCGCATATCGAAGACGGGCATGGCATCCCTTCATGCCCACTGTCGTAGAGAACTGTTTCATTCCTGCTGGGAGATCCTATTGGATGAAGATTTTCTTTCTGCGTACCGCCACGGTATCGTTCTGAAATGTGCTGACGGAGTGGTGCGGAGGGTGTTTCCCCGCATCTTCACGTACTCCGCTGATTATCCTGAAAAGTACATCCATCCATCGTCTGAAGAATGTTGAATCACTCATAACTTTACAGGGTTTTGATCGCAACTATCAAGGACATGGGCTTATGCCCATGTCCTCGCTGCCTGACACCCAAAATCACCTTTAGCTTTCTTGGACTCGCGAGGGACATGAGAAGTCGTATAAGCAACCTTCGAGTCTATGTCATGACCAATGTTATCAGGGCTCGTGAATTTATCTACGCTGGGGAAAACACGGTAGACGGCACAAAGGTAGAACATACCCTTGGAGAGGGCTCATGGATACCTACTCTGATAAGTAACTTTTTCCCATTTCGTGATTGGCTCTCACCGTCTACTTGCAGAACCAATTTGTCGAAAAACTTGGACCTCTAGGCCTCGACCCCTTCAGCATGCTCGTCGTCGACTTCATGCACGAGTGCAAACTGGGGACCTGGAAGGCCCTATTCACTCATCTTATAAGGCTTCTTTATGCCCTTCCTCGGGGTAGTGAGCTTGTCGCAGCTCTGGACAGCAGGTACGAGGAGGTCTTAAGGGGTACCGTTACTAGCTAACAGGTTCACACACCTCTATCTTACTGTAGGTTTCGACAGGTCCCAACCTTTGGTCTTGGCGTAATTCGCAGATTTTCAAATAATACATCCGAGATGAAAAGACTGGCAGCTCGTGATTTTGAAGATATCTTACAGGTCGTGTTACGCTTTTTTGCATTCGACCCACTGACAGCCCGTCATTAGTGTGCAATTCCGGTCTTCGAAGGGTTGTTCCCCAATGAGCATGATGCAATGGTGCAGTCTCTGTTGTATCAATTTGCCGAATGGCATGCGCTTGCCAAGCTCAGGCTTCACTCAGCATCTACAGTTAATTTTCTCGAAGAAACGTTTAAGAAACTGTCACAGAAGTTGCGGAAGTTTCGAGTCTTTACCTGTGCCGCTTTCAACGCCGTCGAACTACCTAAGGAGAAAGCAGCTCGCCAACGAAGAGCTGCTCAACGCTCGGAAGCAAATGGTTCTCTTCCACAATCCGATGGGCCGAGGACGAAGAAATTCAATTTAGGTACATATAAGTTTCATGCGATGGGGGACTATGTGAGAACCATCAAGCTCTTTGGGACCACAGATTCCTTCACTACTCAGATTGTACGTTCTGTCTACTTTCATATCGCGCACCTGACATTAGGATTGATTAGGGGGAGCTCGCTCACAGAGCGTTAAAGGCATTTTATCCGCTCACTAACAAGTTAGACACTCCAGCACAGTTAGCGAAGCACGAGCGTAGGTGTCGTGTACTGCGGCGGGTGGGAGAGGTTGACGATTCACCCTCTTCTAGCGGTCAACAGTTAGCCCATGCTCCCCCATTGGCGTCCCATGACAACTTGAAGCATCACCATATTGCAACTACTCAGAACAACCCGGTCAACCTTTTTACGTTTCTCCGATCACACGATGGTGATCCGGCCCTTCAGGTAGAAGTATCATTGCATTTTGGAGGCACCTGAGAATTGACTCGTTGTCAGAATTTTATACCAAAATTAAGGGACCATATCCTATATAGGCTGCAGGAGCTGGAGATTGGCTATTGCAATCACATTTTCACGGATGAGGAACGGAACTCGATCATCATCCCAAACAACACAATTTACTCAGTTCAAACAATGCAAGTACACTATACGACCTATGACTTACGGCGCGAGTACGACACCATTAATCCCAAAAGCCATGGGGACGTTATGGTGCTTTCCGGGGAGACAAGGCCTAGTCATCCCTACTGGTATGCTCGCGTATTGGGCATATACCACATGGTTGTATGGATCAACAATGGGGGGCAACCGGTGAAGCGACACCTCGAAGTTCTCTGGGTTAGATGGCTGGCAGGCTTGCGGGGCTATAGATCTGGGACGAAACATGCTCGTCTTCCAAAGGCGGCATTCGTGGAGGAGTCGGATCGGGATGCTTTCGGATTCCTCGATCCAGGACAGGTAATCCAAGGGGCTCATTTAATTCCTGCGTTCACCTCAGGGCGTGGTGTAAGCTCGCTTCGCCACGGAGAGTCGCTGGCACGCCCTGGGGGGGAGCTGGACGATTGGGAAGAGTATTACATTGGGATGTAAGTCCAAGTACCTCTTTCTGTGCGCATCAAGCCTCAAGCCTCGCGTTAGATTCGTGGATCGAGATATGTACATGCGCTATACTCACTTTCGTATTGGGCATTCCGCCATGCTGTGGAAGATCATTAGAGATTGCCTCGGCTCTCATTTGGTGGCCAGCAATGCAGCTGCAAATAGCGGTAACCAGGGGGATGCTGACGATGAAGAGACCTATGAAGGTGAGGGTCGTGACGAATGCAATGATAGACAAGAGGGCAGCGATGACTCCGACGAAGGCGAGGAAGAATGTGGCTCGGATGATGAACTTAGCGACAGGGAGCTTGTCAAGGGAGTTGGGGAGGACAACGGTGAAGAGTATGGAGATGAACTTGACGACGAGCTTTATGGTATCTCTTTCTAGTCTCAAATCTACCCCTACTATGTGCCGTTTACTACATTATCAGCCATTTGCTTGAAGTTCAAATTCTTGCACTCGACCATTACAAGTTGTCACGTGGACTAGTATGCATCTCACCTCTTGCCCTCGTCGTTGCTAGTGATATTGCCGCCTCCGCCGAGACGTCATCATCCGAAATACAGCTAACGTCACTGTGCATCAAAGCGTGGGAACGAGAATGTGTTAGAGCCTCTTCAATCCCATCCATGCCACCGTCTGATCAACTATATGAAAGGCCATATATATCACACCATATATATCACACCCCACAAACAACGATTGGACTGGTGGAAGACTTGCAGGTCGATCGCGGCATGGAGAAAATTCTTTGATTCAAGTCCTGAAGGCGCCGCTGAGGGAGGCCTCAAAGGCAGAAGAAGCTCGCAGAGAAGGCCGCAAAGCAATCCGCAAAGCACAATGGCACAACTTCGACGTCTATACCCAACGACTCTGTGCCAGGCAGCAGGTCTCATTTTTCACTCACCAGCATTTCTGATGCTAACAGCACGGATGACTTGACATCCATGACCAAGCTCCGGATCGCCACTGATAAGTGTGCATCATGTTTATTGTGATGGAGGATCCTGATACGGCTATAGGAATGCAGCGAGAGTGCTTGTGTCAGATGCTGAAAGATTGCTATTCGTTATCATTCCATGGTCGTCTGTTCATCATCGAGGGTGCAGAAACTTCCATCAACTACTAGTACGGACAGTCACCTATGGTTTATTGGGTGAGAATGAGTCTGGAAAGGTATGCCTTCATATTCCTTCTGCATCTTACCATCTTACACTTTTTCCCCTAGTCTACCTTCCCCCAATCCAGCGCAGAGCGCGACATTGAGATTCCAACATCTACCTCCTCCGTGGTGAGGCAGAACCGCCACTACGCGACGGACAGCGTTATGGTCTATTGGGTGAGAATGGGTCTGGAAAGGTATACTTTCATATTCCTTCTGCATCTTACCATCTAACACTTTCTCCCTAGTCCACCCTCCTCCAATCCATCGCAGAGCGCGACATTGAAATCCCACCATATTGACATCTACCTCCTCCGTGGTGAGACAGAACCATCCAATGTCAACGCCGTTGACTTCATCGTGGCCTCCGCTTGCGAAAAGGCCGCTAAACTCGAAAAGCGCATCGAAGATCTCAGCATCGCAGATGATGTTGATGACGCCACCCTGGAGGCGTTTTGGCTTCAGCCAGGCTCCCATCCTACAAAAGATAGGAGTGGTGGTTGGCGTATGCGCTTGCACTCTTTGTTAAGCCACGTCTGCTCCTCCTTGTTGAGCCGACGAACCATTTGGATCTCGGCGCTGTCGTTTGGCTTGAAGCATATTTATCAACATACAACCACGTTCTCGTTATCACCTCGCATTCGCAAGGTTTCATCGTCTCGGTCTGTGCTGACGTCATGGATTTGACGACGAAGAACAAGCTCGTCTACTACGCTGGTAACTACACTACCTGTGTACGCACTAAGAAGAAGAACGAGGTGAATCCAACCGTCAGGAGGAAGAAATAGCTGACATCAAAAAGTACGTCTATTTCTTTCTCGCAGTTTGCCATTGACTGACCACTGTCAGATTCATCGCTTCCGCTGGTACATATGCTAACCTCGTAAAGCAGGCCAAGTCGAAACAAAAAATTACCGACGAGACACCGTCAGCGAGAAGAAACATCTTTAAAAAGTACGTCTATCTTTTCCTCGCAGTTTACCATTGACTGAACGTTAAGCCGACGCTTAACATTTTCCTAAACAGGTATCTGTTCAAGTGAGCCTTACAAGCATTGTACGTTACAGCACTTAATGTTATCCTAAATAGGCAACGTCGCTTTTGAGTCCGACCGACATATAATATGGGATCTGTTTAGCTCTATTCATCGTCTCCCTTCCTCCCTCCCTCCCCTTATTTTTCATCTATTTTGTCTGTCTCTATGTCACACGAAGGCAGCACATCGGAGCCGCACGTCGATGAGCAAGGCAGCATATCCCATGTCGAGGATCGGCAGGACGATCACAGCCAAGGATCCCAGACAGCTGAGGTATCTCTGCAGGCTCGACAGAGACGTAAAATTGCACAACTGGAGGAGAAACTTGTGGCTCTCGAATCAGGACGCGCGATCAAAGAAAAGTAAGTCTATTATTTCATGTATAGAGTTGGCTTCGCTCACTATCTGCAAGGCAAATGAACTACTATGTGTCGCAAGGAAGGGCGATCAGGCGAATTGTTACTCTATTTGACACGATCGAGGACCTTATCACCGAAAATGACCGAAGGTATGAAGTTGAGGATGACGCAGAATCTAGCCTCGAGTAAGTCTGCCGCCATTGAAAGCCCGCTGAATGCTACTCACCTGCATTTTCATGTAGTGAAGACCGGCTACAGATAGGGTTTGTTACCCTCACGACTGCTTTGTCGTGGCTCCCTAAGAAGGCTACAGAGATGGACTATGACGACTACTCACACATGTTGAAACTGGTTCGCTTTTCCTAGTATGTTAGTGGTCAGCTTGGTTGTGATAAGTCTTTGTTTAGCTTCGGCAGGGAGCTGACAGTGCTCGAGGTGACGATACCTCAAAGCTCAAGGCTCTTGTCGCTGAATGGGTTAACCGTGAATTGAAGCCTGATCCTCCGGTTGACGCTGATGATAAACATTCTTGTGGGTTCACCAACAATGCATGCGGCAAGCTACTCTGCCCAGCTGAGCTTGATTGGAACAATCCCGTGTAAGTAGTCCACTCGGAATGTCGAAACAAACACTCACTATTCATTAGCGTAAGGGCAGGGATTTGTGATCGTTCAGATGGCCACATAGTGACTGATCTCTCCTTTCCAGCTTTCCTGTATGATAAGTACACTGCCAATCCGAATGACCTAGAGGAAGGTCTTTTCAAAAGCAGAGTTCTTCTTCAGGTTTGTCGCAGTGGGGTAGCCCGATCGTCATGATCTCGGACTCACCAATTTTCAGGCGTACAAAGCTGTATTTACATCACCCTCCTCAGCAAAGGATATCGAAGGGGATGGCGACGGCATAGATGTTATTCAGAACAACAGACGGGCTAATAAGTCTGTCTTCGGAGTCAAAGTCAAGAAACACGTCGCGCAAATCATCAAGATGAAAAAAGTCACTCCTCGCTCGATTGCGTACATTGCATGCCAAGTAAGTCTTATTGTCTGGGGAGCCTGATGATAGATGGTGACTACGTGACAGGTTCGATTTGCACTTTCGTCTGTTACCTCGTGGCAGTCCATTGACGGCAACTTCGACTATGAACAATTCTGGCAGACCATTGTAGATTTCTTCGAAAGGGCTCCTGGTCGAACAGCACAACGTAGGATTGACGTACTTCTCGAATGGTGGACTCGGTGTGTAATGTATACTCCTCATTCCAAGCTTCACCTGAAATTATTATTCAGAAAGGTTTTCGGACGGAACAACCGCAATGATCTCACCAGCATGGCAAAGGCCAACATGTCCGTCAATGCTCTTGCAAGGCAGAGGGCACAGCGTGATGACGCTGATTTTGATTCATCCTAAGGCATGGTGATTGATAGCTTCAGACAATTGTTTACTTTAAATTCATAATTAATTATCCCTTGGCTTCATGATCGTTGATTGAACATTCGAGTGAATCTAGTGACCATTCTGAAAATACATCTAGAGTGTTTGATAGGCTGATTCTCAGTCAAAAAATGAGACTATGGTAATGTCCAATTTTTCTAGTATTCGTGCGAATAGCACGATTCAAGCTCTAAATGTGCGAAATGAACACAATTAATGATACTTGAGATAGTCAAGTTACAATTTTTCATATAGGCTTTCTATAATATTCCTTTCCAGTTTAGAGAGCTTGTTGCAAATAAATGATCTTGCCTGATGAAAATGTAGTCGCGAACACGAGAACCTGAACCAGGGAGGTCCGAATGCCTGCGGAGAGAATTCCTCCTTATAGTAGGTAAAACGCGCGATTGTCTTAATCCACGGCGCAATATAAACCGTGTCCATTGAACAGTAAGTACGGTACTGAGGCAATGCATGACCCACTGTTGTCGAGGCCGGAGGTAAGGGACCATGTCATAAAGATGAAGCGTCCGCATAAGGCTACAAACTCCTGAGATAGTATCCAAAGCGGAATCACGTGCTGGCTAAAGTGCAATGGTAAAATATTTTTGCACAATTCCCAACTGATATATCGCAGGTAATCATTACACATCTAATCCGGGTGGCATCAAAATTCACAGCATCCCATATAATCTTCCGCTGCTTACTCGGTAGACACATAGTTGTTCTCTGGAAAATGCTATATTTCATTCTCAGCTTCGAGATTATTAAGTTTACCTCTGATGTGGTGGTCGTGAGTCATCTGGCATGGTCCTTAACTATACGGGACATGAAATTATTCACTGTTGTTCTCTGAAGGATACCGTATTTCACTCATAGCTTCGAGACTGTGAACTTTATCTCTGGTGTTGCCATTGCGAGTCCTCTGTCCTGGTGCTCAGCTTTGACTCCACCTTCCATTTCAATTTCAATTCGAGCAATACAAATGTCTGTTCCGGACCACAAGCCTTGCCTAAGACATGACGAACGTGAGTCCATAGCTTGATCATTTGCTTTGTTGTCTATATTTTTTTGTTGCTCGCTTGGCGAGCACATCGTTGTTCTATGGAGGATACCGTATTTCGCTCATAACTTCGAGATTCTGAACTTCATCTCTGGTGTTGCGGTTGTGAGTCCTCTGTCCTGGTGCTTAGCTTTGGCTCCATGTTGCCTTTCAATTTCAATTCGAGCAGCATGAATGTCTTTTCCCGATCACAGACTTGTGTAGGAAAATCAGGAATACTACGTGTCGTTAGATAGTCAAACAAGACCATGTGATGAATGATAAAATAATTATGCTGGTGCCTGTGATTGGGTGCTATATATTGTTATATATGTCGTTCTAATTTCTCCACCAGTTTACTGATGTGTGTGCTGCTCGAGACTCGTCATGATGTAGTAGTCAAATCAATGAATCAATGAGACCTTGATGTTGTAGCCGAGTGAACTGGAAATGTGCTTCTGCTAAGTATGATCCCAGTGAAAATCAACAAGCAATACGTGAAGATATCAGACGAATGGATCAGACACTGTTGATTTTCTCACTGCATTTCGTCGAACACATCGAGGTTATCAATATTTAGGCCAGACTCCAAACCATCGGCGGTGTGTAGAGTCTCATGCTAGTGCCACATATGTCGGAAATTTCTAGGGAGCATTGCAAGGTTTCATAATACATCTTAAGGACCGATTTTCACACACTGCATTATAAGGCTTTGAAATGATGGAGATAATCTTAGATGGTGCTTTACAGCTACTTTCAAATCAATAGACCAGAATCCATTTTTTTTGATTCACCGCTTTTGTTTAGTTGTGGAGCTGTACAAACAAAAGGGTCCCGCCTGTTACGATACTTTGTTGGGGGCGGATACCCCAGAATGGTATTGGACTGTGCAACTTCGCAGCTTTCTCATTCGACACTGTCTTCAGACATCATTCGCATCATGGTTAGAAACTGCTGTCACATTCCAGCAGCAATAAAGTAACAATGGGTCACTATGTCTGCCCAAATGTCATCCAAGGCCATAGCAGAAGTCACTAACACAAGTCACCGAACTATCAACCGAGTTCTTCGGCTCTCTCGTCTCACAGGAAAGCAGACATTAATAGTCATACCAGCAGTGAGCTCAGAGGGATGTCAGACACAGTGTCAGATGAGAAAGCTGCAAAGTTGCGCAGTCCAGTGCCATTCTGGGGTATCCACCCCTGACAAAACATCGTAATGAGCGGGACCCTTTTGTTTGTACAGCTCCACAACTAAACAAAAGTGGTGAATCGAAAAAAATGGATTCTGGTCTATCGATTTGAAAGTAGCTGTAAAAGGATACGGCTCTCACGTTGTAAGTTGTCTTAAAATAGAGTCCGTCGTAGGGAAGATCATGTAAGCACTGCAAGGTCTTAAAAGGGTTGGGACAATAATAGAAGATAAAAATAATTTTTCAAGGCCCACACTATCACTGCAACGGTCCTTGCTACTGTTATTACTTACTACTTACTATCTACTATTATCTATTAGCTAATGTTATTATTTATTACAATCTACTATTACTATTATCTATCACTATTATCTAATTCTATTGTAACCAAAGTCTGTTATTTTATTGCACCTTAAGGGATTCGAACACTCGTCATTAGTATTATTGGGTATTAGAATCCATAGTACTCACTGGCATAGTTACCACTAGGTTATTAGGGCTCTGAATACATTGGAACTTACTTCACTATATCGTGTCCTTGAGAGCCTTATAAGGAAACTGTAAGACATAGTGATTCAGATGACATTGAAAATGCGCAGTGCAATGACAAGAAGTAACAGTACAAAGTATTAATGTTTGCGGTGGGATTAGCATTTGCCCCTCCCTTGCCCTCTAGGTTTAGCAACTGCCTTGCTGCTGCTGCCGTGATGAGTAACACACTTGGGGGCCTCAACTTCGCACTCTGGTGTGTTAGTTGGCTCAGGTGCATATGTCAACTCACTTGCAGTAGCGTGAGCTTGAGGTTGGCAAGAAGATACACTGCGAGGTGCTGATGCAGCTGGCTCAATGGTATTGTCTAGTGTCAACCGACTGACACCAAGCTGCAGCTGTGCAGTTGCTGATGCAGATTGACCTTGATTGACAGATATGGAAGCACAGTAGTTGGAGATGACGTCGACAACTGCTGAGGTAGCTGGGATGGATGTGAGTGCGGAAGTAACTTGAGCGGGAGCATCGAGTTCATCCAAGAGATCGTCTTCCCAAGTTCAGGTCTGAGTGGCGATGAAAGGAGAATTGGGAGCTGGTGTGAGACCAGAACTGGTGACATCAAACACCTCCTTATTGAAGTAGTCAAGGATGCTGTGGGCCCATGGAGTGCGCTTGAACAAGCGCTCCAAGTAAAAATTGTAGTCCATGTGATAGTTGATCTTGGTTTCCACGCCAGTCACCATGAACTCAGGATCATGTGTCATCAAGAAGCATGCCTTTGGAATCAGGTCATAAATCATGGAACGTAAATCTAAGATATGCACTCACTCACCATAACAGCAGCACCCACAATCAAACCTCCAGTGATGCATTGCACATTGCAATGCTGTCCCCTAGCCTTCTGACCCTTAGTCTTTCTGGAAAGTATTTTCTTCCCATACATCTCAATGTGAACGATCTGAAATGAATGTTGTCAGCGCACCGTCTTTTGTATTACAATTGTACTTACTTGTACTAGCACTGGATTCTTGAGGAACTCATCAGCCACCATGGCATCTAGTCTTGCAAACAGAATGGGTGCTAGCCGAATGTACTCTCCCTCGCCATTTTTCTTCAGCAGACAAAGGAGGTCAGGGTTGTCTCGCTTTTGGGCATCCATTTGAGATGAGAAGAGGGTAAGGTCAAGCTTGAGCGATGCGAAAATGATACCTGCACAGCTCTTGATAGCATGCACAATGTTTGACTGCTCAGTGCTAACTGCAGTGTGAAACTGAGAAGTATTACGTAGGTTAGTTGTAGGACAGTCTACCAGTCAAAAGCACATACCAATGAGTCAAACACTGTGTATTTCTCCATGGAGCCGTGTAAGTCCTTGGACACACACTTGTACAGCTCTGCCATAGACCCATTGAGCTTAGCCTCAGGAGATGCCCAATGCATAGGACTACACAGGTCAATGTCAGGCTGAGGTGTTGTTGGGAAGACACTGGGGATGACCCAGAAATGGTAGAACAATGTGTACTTCTTCCCTTTGGCAGCGATTTTCGCGTTGAGCAAGGATGTCTTCTTGAGTGCATGGTTTCGGCTGCGGGCAGGGACAGTTGCCGAGAGGGCAAGGTAGTCCTTCTTAAGACCTTTAAAATCAACTCACAGGGAGTTATACACTTGCTGCGTGGTCTTGAGAGCCTATGTACATCAAAAATATGTTAGAACAAGAAAGAGAATCATAGTAAATGAATGCACTCACCTTGCGAACCTCATGCATGGGTGTGTCCAGTGGAGGGACAGACAGGATTGTCCTCAAGGTTGAAAGCTCATCACTGCTCAAGTTGTCATCATCCAACAATTCAGCATCATCGACAGCGTCAATGTCAGCTTCAAAGTTCTCGCCTTCTGAACCATCAGAAGTGAAGTCAGCTCAGCTGGGCATGTTCCCAAAACAAAGACAGATGAGCTATCAAAACTATAAGTAAAGACTG
This sequence comes from Suillus cothurnatus, assembly GCA_016758765.1. Classification (NCBI taxonomy): domain Eukaryota; kingdom Fungi; phylum Basidiomycota; class Agaricomycetes; order Boletales; family Suillaceae; genus Suillus; species Suillus cothurnatus. Next base: position 457,300 of record JABBWL010000042.1, on the reverse strand, counting down.
TTAGTGATATAGAAGAGTTGTAACAAACCTGCATGGAATCGATGCTCCAAGTGATAAGGAGACTGCTATCTTGGCTGTGCTGCTGTTGGGGGTGAGGTTAGTAGAGAGAGGAAGAGAGGGAGCAGCACAGCGTCACTGTTGCTGCTGCTGCTGGGCGTGAGGTTAGATGAGAGCAGGAGAGAAGCAAAGAGCAAGAGACAAAGAGAGGGAGAGAGGGAGAGGGAGCAGTGCACCTCTGCTGCTGCTGCCATTGTTGTTGTTGTTGCTGCTGAGGTTGGGGGTGGTGAGAGGGGAGGGAGAGGGAGGGAGGAGCACACCTGGACCACTGGTGTTGCTGCTGCTGTTGCAGTTGGGGGTGGTGAGAGGGGAGGGAGGGAGGGAGGGAGGGAGGAGCACACCTGGACCCCTGGTGTTGCTGTTGTTGCTGCCGCTGTTGCTGCCACTGTTTTTGCTGCTGCTGCTGTTGTTGTTGTGGCTGCTGCTGCAGTTGGGGGTGGTTAGAGGAGAGGGAGAGAGGGAGGGAGGGAGTAGTGCACCACAGTTGCTGCCATTTCTGCTGCTGCTGCTGCTGTTGCTGTTGTTGTTGTTGTTGTTGTTGTTGCTGTGGTTGGGGGTGGTTAGAGGGGAGGGAGGGAGTAGCGCACCGCTGCTGCTGCTGCTGCTGTTGGGGGTGAGGTTAGTGGAGAGAGAGGGAGAGAGGGAGTAGCGCACTGCTGCTGCTGCTGCTGCTGCTGTTGGGGGTGAGGTTAGTGGAAAGAGAGGGAGAGAGGGAGTAGCGCACCTATGCTGCTGCTGCTGTGGTTGGGGGTGGTTAGAGAGAGAGAGGGAGGGAGGAGCGCACCTGGACCCTGGTGCTATTGTTGCTGCTGCTGCGGTTGGGGGTGGTTAGAGAGAGGGAGGGAGGGAGGAGCACACCTGGACCCCTGGTGCTGTTGTTGCTGCTGCCGCTGTTGGGGGTAAGGTTAGTGGAGAGAGAGGGAGAGAGGGAATAGTGCACCTCTGCTGCTGCTGCTGCAGTTGGGGGTGGTTAGAGGAGAGGGAGGGAGAGAGAGGGAGTAGCGCACTGCTGCTGCTGCTGTGGTTGGGGATGAGATTAGAGGAGGGTGAAGGAGGGAGGGAGTAGTGCACTGCTGCAGCTGCAGTTGCGGTTGCGGTTGGGGGTGAGGTTGAAGGGAAATGGGAAAGTGGGAGAAGCACGGTACTGCCGTTGTTGTTGCTGCTGCTGTGGTTGGGGGTGAGGTTGAAGGAGTGTGGGAGAGAGGGAGCAACACCCTGCTGCTGTTGCTGTTGTTGTTGTTGTTGCTGGCAAGAAGGTAGAGTTAGGACAATAGACGCACTAGTATTCAGGCCAAACTTACACTTATCAATGCACCCATAACTTCATGCGGAGGAACATGTTGCTATCAACATGGTTGATAATGAGATACTTGCCTTGGTATGTAGGATCAGGACACAACAAAGCACCTCGAATGAAGGACTTGAGCGGGATGATGATTGAATCTGCCCTGGGGATGGCTTTGACACGAGTAAGTCTCAGGTCTCCAATTATATGTTGACAAAGTCACCAAGTTTTTTGCGGAAACCTTGAAATGCTCGATCTTTGGGGCCCTGTATATTCTCGATTTATTGAATACTGACAGGATGTTGAGGGGATCCAAGCTTCACATGCCCATCAAAGCTGATAGCATGGTCATTGTCCTCGTCAAGTGCAGAGTCACCTAACATCTCAAGGCAGCGCCGTTCGTCGAGTGTGTCCAAATGTCCTTGCAAAGGTAAGGTTGCAAACTTGTGATGATCAATGTGAAGTACCTGTAGTATGATTTATATGTATCAGTAATAAGTCAATATCATAAAGAAACAAGTGTGTGATACCTGCGCAGCGACATCTTTTCTGTTCAATTGAAGGAGATAGGTGGTTTTCAGAGGGCCGTGAAGTTTTTTGTTAGGGTGCATGCTGTAGTTGTGTGCTGTAGTTGTGTGCAACACATTTCATTTGGATGTCCCGCAGTGCGTGTTTCCAAAGGTGCACCTTTGGAAAGTTCCAGTCTTTCTTGAGGCCTTCCATGGAGGATGTATTGGTAATATAATCAACATAGTCCTAAAAATACTGCATCAATGATATGTCTTAAGTAGTAGCAAGCAATTTATCTTCAGTGTGGCACCAAATACAAGGAGCTCATCCTCAATCATTGTGATTGTCCGCTCTGTATGGACATCAAGCCTGAGCAGGCTGTTCAACTCGAGATAGCTGCAAATAACATGCAGAAGGCAATAGCCTTCCAGACAACTTCTGTGGTCCAAAGCATTGAGTGCTGCATAGAAAGATTGCTGTAAGATGATTAGTTGAGTGAATATGATGATAGGTTGTGAGTACTTACTAAGACTAAATCATGCTTCTTGTTGCCATCAGTGAATGTGATGTGAATGACAGTAGCAAAATGGTTGAGATTGCGCCATTGAGGAAATTCAGCGACCCTGGAGATACTGAGCAATTAAGAATATGAAAATGAAAAAGCACTCAACTGTTTCTCAACTGATTCCATCTCTTCACATCCGAGATTGCTGATGATGGTCTTCAGCTCTTCTAGTAGATGTTTTCCTCCAAGACCGCCATGCACTGTGTGCAATCAATCAAGGCTCAGTGCATCGTGGGGATCGGAGTGCTTGACTAGCCAGAGGACATTCTAAATATGATGTGTTAGTATTAGAAGATAAATAGAAAATATCATTTGCTTACCTCAACTGCGCACAATCCTAGTGATTTCAAAAGTTCCTCGCCTTGAGTTTTGCTGTGTCTATATACAACGAGCGCATCCTGCGCATCTTTTGCAGTCCTGATTGTGAATGTTTTGGAGAGGTCAGAAAGCTCATTGAGTGGTACAAGGCACACGGGGCATGGGCACTTGCATTGCACACCACGAATAAGAGACATCATGCATCTGTGAATGTGATTGAATACCATGAAAATAAATATATTGGGGCACTCACTGTTCTTTGTAATCTCCTGAAAGTATTAGTATGACTGGGAATAGCCAGTGCATGATTTTGTTGTAGCACATATACGAATAACCGGTCCTCAAATATTGCTCAAGGTTGAGGAAAATTTTGATGAAGGATTTGTGCCATACGACACACTTTAAGTTGATGAATCCCAGTTTTCCATGTTTGGATGCTTCTTCTTCAATCTGCAATATCAACAGAGTTGTTGTTAGATATTATCATCGAACAGCGCAGACTCATGATCAGAAGCCAACCAACTACTCAACCACTGCCAATGCCCTCGCCATTTCAAATGTGAATGGGTAAATTCGCACAATGAACCATGACAGGATATCCTTTGACAGTGCCATGTGTGGATAGCTTGGTCTTATCTGCGTACAATATAAAACAAAGCAGGGTAGTATTAAGATCGGCTGGGAGATGAGACTGATTACATAGACATAATCATTGCACATATACACAGATATTAAACACAGTAACCTACTTGAATGTCCCACCAACAATCAGCTGTCCATGGTTCACTAAAGAACCACTCGAAATTGGTACCATTGTGCTTGTAGACACGTTGTGTGTCCCATACGAAATGCAGTGCAAGGAGTGGGTTATCCAAGAGATCAAGGGCCCAGTCCCATATTAGTCTTGCATATACCTCAAACACCCGCTGCTCCTTCTTGTAGGGCACCGTAATGTCATGTTTGGTGAACTAGTAAACAGCAATCTAGGCAGTCAGATGAGTATCACATGATACAAAAGAAAAGAAGACATACCGGCGTCAACTCGGCTGCAGCATTGTCTAATGCCATATGAAGATTGGCCTCATTTTTCAGTGTGATATGGGTGTCGCCCTGCGCTATGCGCATGATAAGACTGAGGAGCTTGTCGACCTGGCCCTGATTAAGGCCAGCTTCAAGTGCAATTTCAGAGAACTCAAAGTTTCCCCATGAACGGAACAGATGCCAAGGGGCTTCATCCGCAGGAGGCTCTTTAAGCGTCTCCGAAGCAACACCAAACTCTTCGAATGCTTGGAGTAGAGGCTCACAGCCAGAACGGGGATGGAACTTGGTTTTGAACTCATGAGGCTGAGCAATGTGCACTGCAGGCTGGGGTTGGACATTTTCAGGGCCAGTATTGCTGGCCATGCTAGTGTCAGATAAGACTATCATTGCATAGACAGTTGTCAGTCAGTTGCATCTAAGAAACGAAGAAAGAAACACATACCTAGGCTCTGAACACCCTTGTTTCCAGTGTCAAATTACATGTGGTTGTCCAGACCAGCTGTGAGTGTTGGAAGCGTCAGAGTGAACATTCTACCATCAAAATTGAGTACAATACCATACCTTGCCCCATGTCAGCTTGTGATTCTGGGTTTGCGGCTAACAGGTCATCCACAACAATGCGTGATGTACCAGCCGTTGCTTCTAAGGCTGCTGTTTGTCGAGTTTTCTTGTGGTGTGCTTTTGAAATTGAGCAGAAACAAATAACATGAGTATTGAGCGACAACGGATGGATTCAAACATAAGGACTCACCCAGAACTGATCGCTGATCTCTCTTGAACTCCAGAGCAAAGGCTTCTTGACCCTCTGCATTGTGCATCTTGCAAGTTGATTGATGTCGCTTGATGCCTTGGGACTTATACATCTTCCTGCAATGTGGGCACTGAGAGTTGCTTGTTAGTGTTTTTGAGCTATAATTATATTTACCCCAACTTGAGCGGTTTGGGGCCATGGCCGCAAGACAATAGTTAGAAAGATATATACACGTTGGTGTACAAAAGAGCTTAAGAGAAGGCATTGAGAGGCATTGAGAGGTATTGAGTCAGTGATGGGTCAGACCTCATTGATTCTGCCTTGCAAGGTCACATGATGAGATTCATCACAATATGTGACAATGTCTGACAAGTTCTTATGTATTATTCCGCTGACCTCAAAAGGGACTTGTAAGACAATTCATAATGCATGTGACTAGATTTATAAGCCAGCGGCATTGTAAAGGTCACTTAACTTTTTCCAACATACCAAATACATACAACTACATTTCAAATCCTGCACCTTGATTCAAACACCGCAACTTGTTGCAATTTAAGAGTCTATGCTCCTAAATTACAGAGTGAATACTATAAGGAGACTGGTGGCAATGCATCAAAAGCTTCAGCATTCGTGACCATGCACTGGCACGGACCACACAACCTTACACTTACATGGCTTCAAGCCCCTCTCTTGGTATATATTGGGCACCTGCGCTCAGCTGTATTGCATCTTTCTGTTTTACTGCTGTGTAACAGAAGATTTTTTGCTAAATATTTAAACTCGCTGTGCTTGTTCCATCAAAATTCTTTCTTGTATGGATTCTAGCCTTTCTGACTCTCAAACTCAAGCTAGTGGTTTGTTGCGATCTTTGTCCAATCACGCATCTGAGCAAAGAAGCCCCTCTCCTAACAAAAATACTTTCAATCCTGATTGCTTAAAGGTAGTGGGACATTATAGGTGTGGTACTCTTTCAAAAACCCATGCCTTCCTTGAATTATTTGAGCGAGTGTCGCATGTGGACCAGAGTGAGTTCAGAGGGCAATTGTCGCCAAAATTGTTGCCCCTTACCACAGGATGCTCGACTCTTTTGAAAAAGAAGTTGTCAATGCTGGAGAACAGAATTGAGAGAGCGAGGAAGAAACTCCAAAGAATGGAAAGATACCATGAAGCAATGAAGATAGTGAAAACCAATCAGACAACTTGGACTCTGAAGAAAACTCTGAGTCAGAGATTGACCAATCTGACTCTGCTTCAGAGGATGACAAGTCGGTGTACAAAAAGCAACGAAGATTTAAACTAGACCTCTCCAACCTTTCAGACCCATCTGTCATCAGAAGGTCAAAGAAACTCCCTGCATCACTATGAGGTCTGACTGTCATCATGTCGTTCACTGCTCTGATGGCGCCTAGCACCTTGCAAACCAATGAAAGAAGAAGTACCTGTGGGAGAGTGGAGCATGTACGGCTTAGCACATCTATAGATGCATATCCTAAGCAAGTATCAGTGCCCACTTCTATGATAGAGAAATATAAGCTTATGGTCAAAAAGCAAACACATCAAAGCTGCTCATTTTGGTGTACATGGCAGTGTCCCACTACATGCAGATATGACTGAATGAGTGGTTTCCAGTGGTTTTCCCTGTGTTCACCCTAAGTAGAGGAGCAGAGGATCGATGAGAGTTGGGATGAGGTTGCTCCAGTGACTATACAGTAAACTAGCTGATCGGTCTGATGCAATCCATTGTTTGACTGGAGTGCCAATTGCAGTGAAGGGTGAGGCTCAGCTACAGGGATGAAAAGGCGGAAATGAGTATGGGAGAAACTCTGCAGTAAGACCCGGGCATGAGGTATATACTCAACCTGTAGGACAGCTACTGAGAGGGAGAACCTCGGAATATGGGCAAGGGACTCTCTTTATAATGAGGAAGGGTGCTCTAAGGCACACACATAGAAGGCGCAGGGAATGCAAAAGGCGCAGTGCATGTTATGGCTTAGACATGTGGGTTGTCATGAATGCAGATATGCGAAAATTCCAGTCGTATATTCAGTACTCTAGGAATCAAACTATTGCTAAGGAGTGGGGAGTGTGCGAAGTGTGTGAACTAAAGGTCCAGTAAGGTCTCTATATACTATATCTATAAGCACAAAGGCGTGCGGTACCGAGCCAAATAGTGCACACTCCCAAATATTTAGCAATTAGTATGTATGTAACTATATGTAAGGCACGCGCTCGGATCCAAAGTAAACACTTCTGTAGCAATTGAGATAACTCACCAGTAAATCAGCAAGGACAAAGGATGGACAGGTGCATAAAGATAGGTGCGAGGCATGCGAAGCGCACGCTCTGAGTGTGGTGATACAAGCATTGGAGTTCGAGCCTGTAGCACCTCAAAATCTATGGGTAGACACGATGTTCCTTACATCTCCTGGGGACTTGAATTCTGAGTGTCCCCACTCAGTCCCTTATAGCGCGAGAGTCTAGACATAGTGAATATGGGGTTAGAGGGGGGGTCAGGTGACTGCGTGATTAGAAGCATTCCCATGGTCACAAGAGAGGAAGCATATGTGTGATTTCGAGAGAAGATGCATTCCTGTATATGATCACGGGAGAAGAAGCACAAGAGAGGAAGTGCACATGCTATTGTGTGAGTCACTGATCTAAGTGGAAATTGTTGTTAAAAGGAGGTGGGTGCATTCTTGCAATCTTTTTATCTTCTCTTCTTGTGAAAGACCGTGCACATGGGTGCATACAATCTCTTGGAGGTGTGAGAATGACTAACTCAGAAGAGCTTTGGCCTCAGCTTGTATGCTGTGCCCCTCACCTGAGTACGGTGCCCTTAATTTTGGATAAAGTCCAATAAGGTCCTAACAAAGTCTGGAGGACTTCGGAGGCAGACAACTCTGGTGGAGCATCTGAAGGACTTCCAGATGAGTGCAGGAACCATCCGGATGAGTGCTGGAAACCTTCAGACGAGTATCAGAAACTTGGATGGAGTTCCATCCACTTGATAGGAAGTGGGATAAACACGCGTATCAATCCTTAGTGAAGACATAGGGTGGATATACTGCAATGGACACAGTCCGAGGCAGGAATAGTGGTCTGCAGTTCCGGATAGGGGTTCTGGAGCGGACACAGACAGATATAGACTACCCTTAGGTAGAGACAGAGTTAGATAAGGATCAGAAAGAGTGCGAGTATTAGAAAGGCAAGACTTTAACCTAAGGATACAATCCTTTAGGCTTAAGATAGAATCCGGAAATGGATGAAGTCTGGAAACACAGAAGAGTGGAGCTCTGGCCTAGGGAATCAATCCCTAGGCCCAAAGGATAGAGAAGGGGTCCTTACAACACTAATGTGTGAGGACAAGAATGCTGCAAGACAATGTAATATTCAAACTGAGGATCTATTGAAATTTACAAGAGTTTATATACTGTAGGTAGCTAACGGAATAATCAGAGGCAGTGTCCAAGGCTATGTACATTAGCGCTGTCAAAGGATAACAGATCAGTAAGCATAGCGGATAGGTAAACAACCAATTACCGGTAATAGACAAGTAGCAAAGATATTGGGTAAGTATAGGCCCAGTTATCTGAAAGGTAGAGAATACCGAATAAAGGAATAGGCTGTGTTAATGTTATATGGACAGGTAATGAATAAGAAAGCTGATCATATCAGATCTGGAGTGGATAGGCATATTGGATTGGACTGGATGGACAAGCAGTAGTTGGATAATTGCGATAGTGGATGAGACTGGAACTGGTTATGGATGGAGTCTAGGATTAGTCCATATATCCAACTATAGGATAGGTCTGGAATCCGGGATATGACACTTCTTATCATCTATCATGGCTCCCTTCCACTTATCCCAGCTTGAGTCTACCCCTACCCCTGAACCTGAGGCTCGGGTGCCTGCTCATACCAAAGGCAGGTCTACCATGGAGGCACCAACTGAGACCACCACTCAATGCTTGCTCAAGGGGTGGGCTATGATTTTGCAGTCGCTTGAGGGATGTGTGATGGCGGCACCTGATCACAAGCCTGAGCTGTTGGAAGATCAGGAAGCATGATTGCGTGAGTGGGTCTCCGTGAAGGTGAGTGCACTTTAACCTATTTGCACATGTATGCACAGGCGCACACTTTTGTACTTATGCATCATTTTCAGAACAATCTAGAGGTGTGCATGACACATGCAACTGAATTAGGCATTGAGTCATTGGATATGAGTGCTGAGTGTGTGGAGTTTGTGAAGAGGGGGCACAAGGAGTATAAGGCATTTGAGGCAATTGTGAAAGGATGGAAAGCAAAGGTGGTTGAGGTTGCGTCAGAGGCTATTGAGTGCATGTCTTTTACCACACCCCCTCCACCTCCTCTGCCTGCTCTGCACTGCACACCCTGTGTATCTAGGAACTTGGTGTGCAGAGGCAAACCTGGTAGGTGGTGCCCTCCATGCAATGTGTCAAAGTGCACTTGCAATTTCTGTAAGCACTTTGCTATTTTCCGCATTATGGTGTGTACTGACATATGTATAGCTAGGCCCAACAAGGTACTGCCTAAGCATGCCACTGGGGACATGTCTGCAAAGGAAACTGTGTCCTCCGTACTGGTCAACAATGATGGCACCTTTGAGGGATTCAACATGGAGGTGGAGGTCGTTGAGCACGCGCCTGGAGAGAGCTCCCCAAGTGCCAAGGGTAGTGCACCTAATCATGTGCTTAGTCCCTCTGCATCTGCACCCTAGGGTAAGACCAAGGACTCTGAAGAGGAGTTGGAGGATGTGGAAGATGAAAATGCATGCTTGAGGGAGGAGAATGCATGTTTGCATGCATCTGTCCTTAGTATGTGCCAGTATGCGCGTGCCCAGCAGGCTGACATGTTGGCCTTGTCCAACAAACTCTTCAACATGTCCCAGGAGTGGGCTGACTTTGAGAAGTGTGCCAATGCTGCGCTTAACTAATTTCACTATGTCATCCTGTAGCCTGCTCTTAGTGCTTTGTTGTAACATCTTTTCTTGGTAGCGTGCTCAATGTATAACCATGTCCTTGTCCTTTGCTGATTTACTGGCTGCAAATTGAGATGAAAATATATGAGTAAAATAAAGCGCAAATGAAAGTAATAAGGTGCGAGTGACTATACAATGATAATATGAGGGCGCTTCCTGTGAAAGCACACGCAAGGAAATGTTCCACATGCGCTGTAGGTATCACAACCTGGCTAGGCACTAGCTATAATAATGCTTAACCAGTATAAGTGGGTCTCAGCTCTACCTAGCTGCTATACTTGCAGAAGCAAGAGTGTTTGACCCTAAAGGGGATGCAAGGAAAGCGAAGATCCACAAGTGAATGCTGATCAACCCTGATGAAATGCGATGATGAAAGTGCAAGAAAATGTGAAGAAATGTGATGGAATGTGGTGAAATGCAAAGAAATGTGAAATGTGCTGAAGGTGCATGTGGGAAAGCAAAACGCGATGGTCGTGCGAAGCGTGGGAAAGTAGTGTGGGGAGTGCGCAAGTGTAGGGAAGGTGTATAAATGGTGCTGGGATGTGAACTGAGACAAGGAGGACGGATGCTGGATGGATAATAGACAGATAATGTGATTGTCACTAGCTATAGACAGATGCTAGGGACTACAACAACAAAGACATGCACTGCATGGAACTAACTGGTGATAGATGGTGACTGCCAGAAGCTAAGTTGTAAAAACAGACATGGCAACTCTAAGTCGCACATAAGCACCTTCCCAGGGCTCGGAAGCAAATTGGGAGTGCTCTAAGTATGTAAGTGAGGTAAAGTAAGGGTCCATAATGAAATAATAATTGTACGATGCTAAACATAGTTAGATATAGTAATAAATGGAATGTGACGCACCAAGGGACTGGCTGGACAATGGATGGATGCTCCTGTGATGATGCATGCTAAATTATGATGAAATGTGAAGATGCACAAGAACGCGAACTAAGTGCGAGCGCGGGAAAGTGTCCTGGGCCTGGCGCATTATTGCAGGGAAGCTGCACATGATATGCAGAATCGCTCTACACATGATGGTGATGTTGTGCTGTGAAGCCCAGTTGTCATGAGCCGTAAAATAGGCCAATACCAGCCTGTAGAGAATTGAGTCTCTACAGTGTGAAGAGCGACCTTATAAACATTGAAGAAGGGCTGCGTGCCTTGGTGGAGGCAGATGTTACGCACTTTATTGGGTGCACGCACTCATTAATGGATGATAGGGAAAATATTATGGTGTGTGGCACAGTGTGTGTTGCAATGGGAACTCGGTATCATATACATATATAGAGAGACTCATTAGGCATATTGCAGTGAGATGGCATATGATAGGGACAATTATGGGTATTGTGTGGGCATGTGTAAATGAGATATATTGTGATGGGGTTGAAATGCAGGGAGGAAATGTATAGCACGCCTTATCTGTAAAGTGCACCTTCTGGGTCATCCTCTTTGGGTTCTATGGTTTAACTCGCCTCCATTTCGTCTATGCTTTCATCATCAACACCTGTCATCTTGGTGACTGATACGTGTTTGTCACAGTGCAGATAGTATGGAATAACGCAAAACACGGCAAATTGAAGGTTAGATATGGCACCATCCAATGCAGCCAACATATATGATCCTCCCTTCATATGACACACTACAACCATTGGCCTGAGATAGCATGGCTTCGTCTTCTTGCTCAACTCGTATTTGACCTTTGAGTTGGGTACCAGGACATAGGTGCCTGGCTGAAAGTCATGTGACTCATGTGAAAGCACCTTTCAAATTTGTGTATTGATGTAAAGCGTGCTGCTACAACCCTTTCTCTAATAGCTCCTAAATCCTCTGTGTGCTTCTGCAATTGACATGTTGTCTTCTTAGATAGACGATCTATAGATGGAACACCTACAAAACCAATCTCCACGGTCAGTGATCCAGACAAATACCGATGACTGATAATGTGGTCGTTCATGGGTGGTTCTCTAGTGATACCTAAGCTATGGTCAGTAGAAGGTACTGTGTGAGGTCAGCAATGTGTGTGGCTATGACTATGATGATGACAAAAGAAAGAAAGAAAACAAAATGAAAAACACGTACTCATATCCTGGATGAAGGATGTCTTGGGACAATCTTATCCCAACAGACTGTGCGGAGTTATAATGATCACTCCCTCAGCACAAAACAGGTAGGACCAATGGTCAGGACTAGTCAATGCTTAGAGTCTTTACGTACTACTGAACCTGCTGCCAAGGTACTCACAATGAGTATTAAACAGATACAGGAATGGACATCCTTGGCATTCAATACCAAGTCCCCTTTCAGTAGCTAAAGCTGTGGCAATGAAACCCTGGCTCACTCTCTCTACTCAGATGTGTGAGGTCAAGTGTACACTTATCAACTCCTAACGTCTCCCCCACTAAGCTATTCTAAGTCTTAGGTGGTCTAAAGAGACAACACAAGTGTGTGGAATATCTTATGCTTGAAGACAAAGAGATCCAGAAAAATAAAAGAAGAAAACAGAAAAACAAACACAGGAGGCAGTACCAGGCCTTGCTGGTTGTGGAGAACAATGAGCTCACACTAATTACTGTCTCACTGAAGGGTACCTTCACCAATCTTACAGTCTCTCACTGTTGTTGGCTATGATCACACCTCACACTAGTAATTGGGGGTCAATGTTAAGGTCGTACTCAAGGGGTATTGGATCCGAAGGGCTTCGGCCTCAGCTCGTATGCTGTGCCCCTTTCCCGAGTATAGCCCCGTATTTCAGAATACTATACATATCGTATCCAAAGATCCGGATGGCTGTTGTAGTGTATCCAAAGGTCCGGACGACTATCGTATGATATCCGGGTATAGAGACAAGTAACGTATTCCTATCCGTAGACAAGGAATAGTATCGTATACTTATCCGAAGGTAAGGATTAGTATCGTATTCCTATCCGAAGATAAGGAATAGTATCATATACTTATCCGGATGGCGTCTGGATATTGGACGGAAGTATAAGGGCTAGTCTAGACAAGTCTAGGACTAGAAACTAACAGAGTATTGACTATCTGTAGATAGAGGCGGATGCATATAGACTATCAGATACAATCCTTAAGTCTTGGAGGGTGACGGGGGTTGTTAAGACTCGAGTCCGGATAACAGAATGAGGACAATCTAAGATGATATTCGAACTGGGGTGCTATAAGACATATACAAGAGTTTATATATGATAGAACTACGCAAGAGGCTATGCACAAAGTATCGCAATGTATAAGCAACGCTTATTAGAAGTCAAACATAAGCCGGAAGTTAATCACAAGTGAACGGATCAGTAAAACATAGCCAGAAGAAAGCATAACTGATATACCGGAAGGGAAGATATACTAAATGGAGGAAATAAGCAGTGTTTAACATTATATGAACAGGATATGAATGAAGAAGCTTATCATGACGGATCCGGTATGGATCTGTGGATCTGATCAGATCTGACATCCGGAACTTTGGATGAGAAGCGCGAATGTATGGGATATGACAGTCAAAAGTTCTCTTTTTTCACTGCTCAAAGTGGGCCCTTTATATAGACAAATACATGTGGCTGTGTGGTACTAGTACAATATAGTTTGCTACTGGCATAATAAGGTTACTAGGAGTCATTATGAGTCATATGGAGTCATAAACTTTAATCTGAGTCATTTGGAGTCAGGCTGAGTCATATCAGATGAGTCACTGTGGTATATGGCTGAGTCATGTCAAGCACAGGTAAATCATGTGACTTCCCTGTGGCCTAACAAAGGCAAAGCAAAAGGTCTAGAGCTGATTACATAAGTTATGGACTCTCTCTCAATATTTACACTTCTCAGTTGTTTGTTGCAGTGGTTTTCCAACATGTCCTTCGTATTTGGGGTTTTGTGCCTTTTCCCACAGGACAACTCATGCGGGAAATAATTTTCTAAGTCACCTGACATGCGTGAGATTCTTTCTTAGTCATCCTCACAGCCTTCGGAGTAAAACTGGTTACATAAAAAAATCTTCAAAAATAATCAAGCCTAGAGGCAAAAGTAAAAAAAAATGGACTATTAATGTGTGCTCTAGTTTATAGGCTTAGGGTGAGAGAGGATTAGTCAGCCATGCACCAAGCTATTAGCTCGGTAGTCGTTAGCATGCCTCAGCACTCAAGGGGCACAAGGAACATTGCTTCAGCCAAGTCGAAGGGAAAAATTGGTTCAACACCATGCATCATGAAATATGGTGACAAGCCCATCGCCTTCTGAATGGTTATGCATTCTGCCCAAAACACTGAGTGCACTACTTGATTCCAGTGTGTCTTGTCTCCTTCGCAGGTCTTAATGATGGCTTTGCGGACATTGGGATGCCACCTCTCGATGATACCGTTGGCTTGAGAATTATAAGGCGAGACATGTATTGGGTGAATCCCATATTTGTGTGCAAGCTCATCTACTGTGACCTTATACATGGGCACATTATCTGTTACGATCTCGGTGATTGGTCCCCATCTGCACAAGAGTTCCTTGAAAATAAAGGCACATAGTGTGCGAGTGTTCTCCTAGCGCAACATGCGCCATTCCAGGTATGATGTAAGCATGCAACATGCTTGTATGAGGTACTCAAATCTGCCTGCTTTAGGCATCTTCATCATGTCAATGTGCACCTTCCGGAATAATCCACCTGGTATCGGTATGGTAGGAGGAATATGCGGCTTGCGCGTTTGCCGGACATGGCACTCATGGCATGTCTTTGCATACCACTTGATATCCTCTATAATATGTGGCCACCAAAAGCACAAGCGCAGGCGCGAACTAATCATATAGATTCCCTTGTGCCCTAAATCGTCATGCACTTCTTCAAGGACTTGGTATCATTTACTGGGAGGTAGGATGAGTTGGTGCTTGCTGTGTGCCTCTCTGCACCATAGCTTGTCTTCTAAGACGAAGAAAACGCACAGCCTGTTTCATGAAGGTTTCAAATTCCTCATCTGTGAGATCCAAGGGCCTCTTGCGCATAGTCAAAAGTGCTCAATGCTGGTCAGTAGCACGTCTTGCACGTGCGCCTGTTCTGAGCACGGGATGTCTGGCTTGGGATCTTCTGCACAGATAGCATCAAAATACACATGCAATATAGGCATGTGCGGGGTCTGTGAGGTGAAGCACATGTTATGCACATTGTGGCATATGTCTATGCATCTGCCATGTATGCGATAAGTGCGATCGTTCAAAAGTGCGATAGAGAACAAATAAGCACAGTCTATCCAATCTTCATAATTGCCATCTTCTATAGGGTCTTCTTCTACTGGTGGGTGCCTTGAGAGGCCATTGACGCCTTTGTGTTTTAGCATGGATACATGTACAAACTTGAATGAGAACAAAAGAATCCCCACAATCCATTGATTAATAGTCGCATTTGGCTGCAAGTTGGGATTATTTATCATTCCCTTGATGTACTTCGCATCAACTTCCACAGTAAGGTTCTTCACACCAAAGATGAAAATGTGCACCATGCAAAATAGACCATATAGTTCCAACTTCGCTTGGGAGTAGCAACTCTCTACTTCAGTAAGTGCAATAGATCCAAATCAGCTCGGGTAGTGCTTGCCATCCTTGCCTACTTGTAACAGAATAAATCCAATGGCGATGTTTGAGGGTATCGACCACTAAAATGACTTCGTGCTCGCTCATGTAATCTAGGTGCTTAAGCATGGGTGAACTCAATACTGAGTCCTTGAGAATCTGCATAGCTTCACGTTGCACATATTACAGTGACCTATCTCTGTATTATATGAGTGAGCGGACATGCATAATATCCCATCCAATATGGCCAGTGGACCATGGGCCCATGGTAAAAGTATCCTCAACTATGACAGATGGGCCAGGAGGGATATTATTGCCGATGGAGATGGGTGGGCCCATCTGGGTATATCCTCAACTATGATGGATGGGCTGGAGGAATTTTATTCCTGATGGAGGCGGGTGGGCCGATGTCCAGAATACGTAGAGTAGATGAGTGGGCCAATGGACATGAATATTCTATAGACGGATGAGCCAAGGTAGTTGAATATAATGTATATGGTGTACCAAGGTAGATGTGAATCAGATAGATGAGTATGCCAAGGGTATTTGTTATCACATATGAGGGTGGGCCCAGACACACATTACATTAGACGGGTGGGCTGGGTGTTATATAAAATATAATATTAGACGGGTGGGCTGAGGGTGGCATATAGAATATAATATTAGATGGGTGGGCCGAGGGTGGTATATAATATAGATGGGTTGGCCCAGGTGTATCATAAATGTTGACATGATGGAGCTGATGTGGTTATATATCATTCAAATCAGGGGAGGTAAAAATTTAAAGTTACTGAGTTGTCTTGCAGAATGTGAAAACCAGTGTGTGAAGCTTGTGTTGCCCTACAAGATGCAAGATGCCAGCTGGAGGTTCTGACCACCAAAATTCAAGTGAAGCATACTGAGTTTCAGGAGCAGCAGGTGCTCTCTTGACATGGACTTTAATGTCTCTTTATTTGTCTGGTAGAATGTGAAAACTAGATTGCAAAGCTTGTGTTGCCCTATGAGATGCCAGCCAGAGGTTTGACTACTGAAAGTCAAGTGAAGGATACCAAGTTCCAAGACCCAGGATATGACAAATGAATATCTGAGGGTGCTATACAATATATTACATTAGATGGGAGGGCCAAGGTGAATTATAATTATAGACATGACAATGCTGAGCTAGTTGAATATCATCCAAATCAGAGGAGGTAATAATTTAAAGTTACTGAGTTCCTGCACCAGTGGGTGCTCTCATGACATGGACTTTAATGGCACTTGAGTTATCCCGTAGCATGTGGAACCTGGCATGCAAAGCTTGTGTTGCCCTACGAGATGCCAGCCGGAGGTTCCGACCACCAAAATTCGAGTGAAGCATACTGAGTTCTGAGACCCGGGTCTCGACAAATGAAGATCTAATTTCCAGCACACTTCCAATCATCTGATATTTCATTTAGCAATGGGTGATAATACATCTTTGACAGCCAACATCATCCAAGGCTCCTTTATCTGATCCTTGCTATCTCCAGCAACCAAATGCCAAACCCTAAGTTCCGACTACCAAAATTCAAATCAGGCTTACCGAGCTCCAGGACCCGGGTCTCAACAAACAAATATCTGATATCCAGAACACTTATAATCATCTGGTATTTCACTGAGCACAATGGGTGATAATAAATCTTTGAAAGCTAACATCATTCAACGGCTCCCTTATCTGATCCTCACTATCTCCACCCACTTTAACACCAAAGTCTGGACATCCAGCGTTCAGGGTCTGATTTGCCAAAATCAACTCCATCATGACTGTGTCTTCCTCTTCTGATGATCAAATAACCTTATGGAGAACTTGGGCCCTGACTGTCACTCATGAGGCATGTGAATATACTGAACAGAAGTTCAATGCAGAGAAGACAGGAGGAGACCCAGTTATACCTTCTCCCAACCTAGACACTGAACTGGTGATGGCATGTGATCGACTGGCCGATGTACTCATAAAGGCATATAAAAATCCCAGTGAGTCTTCCTGCAGAATTAGAAAATTGATGTGATCATTCAAATTCCTTCATCACAGTTCAGATGCAGGTTGATATTGCAAGATATAGCAAATTGATATCCCCAAAAGACACAGGGCATAATGAAGAAAGAGAGGAGAAGTTGCTTCAGAGGTGTCCTCCTGGCCATGAGGGTACAATGTTGATTGATAAACCAGCCACAATTGTTGATGTATATGGTGCCATCATTGCATAGTACCTCCCAGACGCCCTGACCAATGCCACCCAGGTGTGTAAATTATATTTTGACTTGATGGATATTGAATATCAAATGGTACCTACAGAAGGAAATTTGGGCAGCCTCTGATTTTCTTTCTCCAAGTCTTGAAAAAAGTGTAAAGGTTGATAGCAATTGGCGAACAAGTCAAGAGTTGTTCAAACAAAGCTCAGAACATGTAGGCATAACTCCTGGATGCATCAATTTATCTCTGGCATGGTATCAACAGGGGCATGAGGTAGGATCTGATGAAATGGTGATGTCGGTAATTAAACTCACCAATCCCATAGAACCTGTTGGATCCAGAAGTATCTGCATCGTTGAAGGGACCATCCTCCGAGAAAATCCTGAAATCCATAGCAAGGCCAGCAGCCATTGCATCAGCGGCGCTCAGGGTGATGCATCCAGAGCAGTACTGGGCAGGGTTGCAAGCCTCGGACAAAAGGTAGAAGGCAAGGAACTGCCGAAGATGTCAGAGACCCTCCAGTACTGGGCATCGGTGTTTAACACCCTCTCCATCATTTCCAATCGGCAAACCCCCAATCATCAAGATCATTTATCCATTCCTGAATGCTTCGATATTCTCATGAGCATGGGGAATTATTCTCATGCCCAGATGAGTATGCCAAGCCTTCGGCTGGAGTTTGGATATAATTCTGGATGCATGATTGCATTTTCCGGAAGGATTGTGAGACATGGGGTTCATGAAGTGGAAGGGGATCAGATTGCATGGGCATGGTATATGAGGGACTCTGTTCATATATATGCTGGGGTTCCCCCATGTGGATGGGCTAGGGTCAATGTGACACATTCACCAAGGTGTAAATGATAAAACAAGTAGAAAGTGTAGTTGCACTTGTTAGGACTTACTCAGGAATACCAGTAATAAAGCATCCAGCACCAACCTGTCCAGAACAAGAAATTGGGAACTCAGCTGCAGGACTCCATATCTGGAACATGGGTGTCATGGCTTGATCCTGATATCTGGCACTCAGGTATCAGGACTTGATATCCGGAACTTGATAGCCAGACAAGGGCTTCTGGACTTGATAGTCGGCATATAGGATTTGGGACACCATATCTGAAACTCAGGTTTCAGGACTAGATTTCTGGAACCTGATGGCCAGACAAGGGATTTGGGACTTCATATTCAGCATATGGGATTCAAACTGGATCTCTGGAACTCGGGTTTCAAGACTTAATATCTGGAACTCAATATTTGTCATATGGGAATTGGGACTCAATATCTGGAACTCGGGCTTTGGCACTTAATATTGGGAACTCAATATTAGGCCTACCTGGAACTCGGGTTTCGGGACTTAATATCTGGAACTCGATAGGGATTCAGGATTCGATATTCAGCATATGGGATTCAAACTGCATCTCTGGCACTCAGGCTTTGGGACTTAATATCTGGATCTCGATATTTGTCATATGGGAATTGGGACTCAATATCTGGTACTTGGGTTTCAGGACTTAATATTGGGAACTCGATATTCAGCCTACCTGGAACTTGGGTTTCGGGACTTAATATCTGGAACTCAATATTTGGCATATGGGATTCAGGACTCGATATCTGGAACTCAGGTTTCAGGACTTAATATCTGGAACTTGATATTCAGCCTACCTGGAACTTGGGTTTCAGGACTTGATATCTGGAACTCGATATTTGGCATATGAGATGTGGGACTCAATGTCTGGAACTTGGGTGCCGGGACTTGATATCTGGCACTCAACAGACAGACAAAGCATTCAGGACTCGATATCTGAAACTTGGGTTTTGGGACATGATATCTGGAACTTGATAAAATCAGGAACGACTGGATATCTGGCACTCGGGCTTCAGGACTCGATGTCTGGAACTCAGGTTTCAGGACATGATATATGCTACTTCATAGGATTTGGGACTTGGGACTCGATATTCAGCAGATGGGATTGAACCTTGGGACAAGATACCTGGAACTCAAGATCTACCTCATGGGATTGGGAACTCAATATTCAGGACTTCATATCCAGAGCTCCATATTTGGGATTGGGACTCAAAAAGTGGGACTTGACATATAATTTTGTACATCATGTATTGGATTTGGACTTCCTTGACTACTCCCCTCTGCCTCTCTTCAATCTCTCTAGCATGTCAGTGTACATCTTCACCTCTGCCATCTTCTCACAGATGCCCTCATTTTGCTCCTCATTCAATTCTACCAGGCGTTCTCTTATCCACCTCAGTCCGACCAGGAATGAAACAGATGTGTGATCCACCTGCTCGGGAAGCACCAAACCATCATCCTCAACACCACACTAGAATGGATAAGTAATAAGTCAAGGAAATGTTATCAACATCTTACCTCCCAATGCTGGTAGTGAAAGACACAGCGGGCCATTACCTGATTCCATTTCCATGGTTCATTTGGGATTGTTGTGTGTCCAATCCACCATGGAGTATCATAGTCAGACACAATCTGGGAGGGATGACCCAGCACTGCAGCATCATCAAACTGACAGAGGTGGGATGAAAAGACATCATCTGGAACCGTGTTCCAGGTGAGCATGGGAAATAACTGAAGAATATGAGAGACTGGGGTTGGAACAACCGAAATGATGTTCCTTGCAGCTGCATACTGCAGGAGGGGTGTAACAAATGTCTGTTGGACATCTAAGCATGCACTACCACAGTTCTCAGGTGATTAGTCACTTACACCAATCTCCCATTGCAGCCCGGCTTTAAAGTGCATGATCCGGGCAGTGGAGGGAACATTGTTGTTGGCAGCCTCGCTCTGATATTTGTACATGCACGGATATGCGATGCAGCCATTGCCAATGTACAGGAAATATCTGAGAGGCTCAGAGTGAGGGGTTGGTAATGATTACCAGAGTTCTGAGTGTGAGAAGTGGATGCAGCAGATACAGGCATGGCTAATGCAGGAGTATGACACTGGCAATGATAATGACAGTTGGTTGAGATGTGAAGATATGAGTCACTGATTGATGGATAAAAATTTCAAACTCCGACATGGGCTGACCCAGACATTTCCCAGGACTCAAATTGTTGGGTGGAAATTTGTGTTTCATATGATCTGCACAAGAAATTCATTCATCATTGGCATCTATGGACACACTTTGCAGTTCTTGAAATGCTGCCTGTGCATCCTGTGCCAGTAATGAATACATATGGGATTGCCTTCCAGAGTAGCATGCATGACCTGGAAGACCTTTTACCAATGATTCCTGCATCCGGTCACCCCATTTGGCTGCTTTCCACAAGAAAAAGTTGCATGTCCACTCCATCTCCAATTGGACCAATTCTATTTCTTCCTTCCATCTATCTTGTAGTGCCTTTGCCCGAAGCCAATGAACTCAGTAAACTTTGATGAGTTCCATCAGTTGACTGCGAGATATGTCAAGCATGCCCAAACTCACATTCCTCATTCCATGAGTGATTTGGACCCCCCAGGTTGACATTGACAGACCAAACCATGCCAGGGACTCGTTCCACTGACCCTGGGTATTTGGGTCACCGACAGCAGTGCTGATTTTGAGCTGCTCACGAAGCAACAGTTTGTATTTCTGAAGCTGGGCTTGCCCCAGCTCAAGTTGCATCATTTGCCTCCTGGTTCTATTATATATACTGGCTTGGAGGGACACTGCCTGCTGCACTGATGTCACCTGGGACCAAGCTCAAGTTTTCAGGACTTGGGATTTTGCTTGCCTAACTGATGTTTGGAACAGGATCGCCTTATTGCACAAGTGAATTCAGAGGTTGTGAAGGGCATCATTGGCCTGCCCTTCACAAAGTGACATCTCTAGTGGAATCAGATCCTCTGCCATACATCGTCTGCATCGATCTACCCCAAGGTTTGATGGCAATGGACTTATGGTGAGCTCAGGGGAGTGTGTCCATGTCTCCAATGTCTGTGTAAAATCTGCCAGGTCATCATCAAGATCATCGAGAATGTCTATATTCAAATTGTCAGAATCATCATCTGCATTATATCCCTCTCTGAGATATGTCAGAGCAGACTGGGTGAATCCATCTATCTGTCCTTGGAGGCGGTCGCGTTGCCGGGCTATGTCTAATCTCTGTGTCTTGGTTGGTCGTCTTCCAATTCGTCAGACCTCAATGAGCAATGCAACCTGAGCCTCTTCAATTGCCAACCCCATTGATATCCATGTTGCCACAGATCTGCGAGAAGGTGCTGCATTATGGGTGTTACCATCCTCTAGTAGTCTAAGCTCGATCTCCTTTTTGCTTGGTGCTGGGTGCAAGTTTAATTCGGACCTTGATGGAGACAATGAAGGTCACCTTACCCATTTTGGTATTGATCTCATACACATCCATAGCCGCAGGATCTTGTATTCTGCTGGACTGAGCAATCCTCTCTTTGGATAACCATTCTGTCTTGAAATTGGCTGGTGCTGCTTCATCAAGTCTGTTGAAAGCTGTTTCACTTTCGGACATGCCATTCTTTGCCAGCTTGTATTTACGGCAAAGGGTCCTTTTCATGCAGATCATCTTGCAGAAATTGGAATCATTCATCTGATAATCAAGACATTCCTTTCGATGTGGGGTTGACATTCCCCGAGCAGCAGGGGAAATCAGGTTGAGTTGTGCCCATAGGGTCTCCATGATCTCTCCATCGATCCGGCCAATGCCTTCAATAAAATTCGATGCATACCGCACATAGCAGCTGTCTTGATGGCCATGGACATGCCACAATCCAATTTCAGGAATGATGGTCAGTTCCAGTACCATTTCAAGAAATTGGCTTCAATCCACCCACACCCGAAAGTGCTTGTTGTATTGACAGTTGATATCATAGAAGGTGACAGCCCTTGTGATGCCTTCCATGTTGTGCTGGGCAGCCTCGCAAAGGGCATAGTCTATGTTCATTTGTCTGCAAGTGATGCATGGTTAACTCAAGAATGTGAAATGTCATGTGTGTCTTACCTTTCGCCTTTCTGAAAATCAACCATGGAGTGAGGGACAAAGCAACCATGTCGGGCACAGGCCACTCCCCCAATGGCTGTGGACTCGAGCTTGTGCTGAGCAGCATTTGCTTGATTTACAGCCCAGTGATTGTTGCAGCTCGATTTTTCCACCGTGTCAGAAGCCGCTGCAAGATGCATCTTATACCTGTCCTTTCCCACCATGAATCCCAGCCCATCAGACAGCCACACTTCATCAAGTGGCTTAATGGGATGCAGGTGTTCAGCTTTGAAATTTCCATCCATAACAAATGACCAGGTGTATTTCGAGCTTGAAGTTCTTATTATTGCCAAGGTTACTTTGGTATTGAACAACACTCACTCATTGAGGGATTCATCCCCTGACAAGCACACATTAATCCCAGGCTGAGGACAAGCTGGGCAAAATAATGCGAGATCTCCTGCTGTCGGGCTGTTGGAACCATGGCCAAAGCCATGCCATTTCATGGTCTTCAACTGCCTCCACTGTCTAGCGACTCTCATGAGCTCTCTGTATCCTGTATCGATCCTTGCCACATGCTTTGTCAATGTGATGTCCTTGAAATGATAGAGATATAGCATTACTGGAACAAGGTGTGGAAATATGCTAGAGGTCATTCGCTGGAGCTTGCTGTAATAGTTCATTGCTGAGGTGCCGCATTCAAGGTTGTCCAATATAAAATCATCCAGCACTTGGAAGGTGAACACAGTTTTTGGCCTGTTAAATGATGCAGGGAAAAATCCATGTTGAAACATTTGAATGTCTGGACTCATGGCATTTGGACAATGACAGCATCAAACCTTGAGGCGATGAACTCCAGACTTGTCAACAATGACCATAGTGTTTTCCTTTGGCTGAAACTTGGGTCCCGACACAGATGGTAGATCTTCGGGGTCAAGCTGGTCTTCAGGTTCTTCTCCATCAAACAAATCCCACATATCTGTGAGTACCAGACATTGTCTGCCATCATGTCCGAGGTATATGACTAGTCCTACATGAGCGAGACAACTCTGCTTGAAGAATTTACCATTCCATTGACTGATCCAGTGGAAAGGATTGCAACTATGTTGACTCCAGCAACATCCCATGCAACAGAGTGGCTCTCCAAGACAATCTTGACATTTGTAGACCCCATCCTGGTCGCATATGATGCATCTTCTGTCTTCCGGTGGAGCTTCTCAATTGAGGAGGTGATGTAGATATGATTCCTGCCTTGGCAGCCATTGCCTGAGGTAGTCATTCTGACTCTGCATTGCTTTTACTTAGCTATCATTTGAAAGACACTCCAATATTTTACATGAACTTGCCATGGTTTTTGGGAGTTGCAAGGGCTCAAAAGACCCTTGGTTGTGCTCATATGTATTGTCAGGAATTTCTTCCCAAGGAGATGGTCCCTGAACAGGCTGAAGTGTTGGTGATTCTGGGGGAGAGTTAGGCATGGACCTGTAGGCATGTTGTCTTGTGCTTGCAAGAGGGACCTTGACCCAAGTCTTTCTACCTTTGCTGCCCCTTGCTTCTACCCTGTGGGATTTTTGCAGTGGGGTGCATCAACCTATCTTCATCCTATTTGCTGATGTTGCAAGCAAAGCATTAGCTCAGGAAGGTCGAATGAATTGTTATTCCTATACTATGTTATGCAGTCTTGTTGGCTCATTACAAATTCATTTCCATTAATGGCATGTCATCCGATATAGGTCAATTAACCAACTGTTAGGCTTTGCTCAAAGTTCAGTCGCACTTGTCACCAATAAGTTGCACCTTCCCTTTATCAAGTAATCCGCCAGTGCATCCCTTTCCAAAAGTTGTGCACCACCATTGTCCCATCTTCCACCAGCACACTACTTCCCAATAGTTGTGTACCGCTGTTGCTGCCTCCTCCGCCAGTGTACTACTTGCCAATAAGTCATGCACTTCCATTGTCGCACCTTCCACCAGCGCACTTCTTGCCAATAAGTTGTGTACCACTGTTTCTGCCTCCTCCACCAGCACACTACTGTTGTCACATCTTCCACCAGCACATTGCTTGCCAATAATAGTGCACTTCCCTTGTTGTATCATCTGCCAGTGCACTACTTGTCAATAGCCACACCCCACCATGCTCCTTTATATTGCATGCTTGGACTACTCAGTGCTCTAACCAGCCTTAGTTTTATCTAGAGTGCTATCACTGTCAGGTTGATATAGGGTCACTATAGGTCATTAAGTCCTTGTGATTCAGCTTCCCTTGCATATAAGGATAAGTGGGGCTAGTTGTTTTCAGCCTAGCTAAATTTATCTTTCACAAACTGGAGCTCACTGCAAGGGAATGAATTGAAGCTGGAAGGCAGATTGCATAGACCAAGTTCCTCCTGCATGAGTCACATAGCCAACATATCTGGAGAAGATTTTTTCCATCAGGTATTAGAAAATATCAAGGAAGAAGTAGAAGCCAGGCCATCTCACAACCAATAACTAACTCCCAACACTCCCAAGTATACCTTTGAGGAAGAAGATGAAGACCTGACACCCAGTCACCACCCACCCTGTCAAATCCCATTCATTTCTATAGACACCCCATCTACTGTATCGCCCCTCACTTCTGAAAACCCAACCCACAAACCTTCACCAGAAAGATGTAGTGCCCCAGTACCAACTCTCACAGTCCCGACACTCCCCATACTGACAACAGCCTCATCCCCATGCAAGTGACTTATCACCCTCATGCTAACCTTACCAAATCTTATGATACATGCACCCACCATTTCCACCACCATGACCACTCCCATAATTAGAATGCCCCTCAGGGGTACCAACACAGTGCCAAAGTTTGATGGCATGCCTGCATGCCTCATACCATTTGTTGAAGATGTAGAACAGCTGGCAGACTATGCCACTCTTGACCACAAACAGTGCATCAAATGCGCCATCTGATACACACCCATTGACGAGGCGGAAGTTTGGGCACTTGAACCAGAAGCAAAAGGGAAGGATTGGGATAAGTTTATCACTGTTGTCAAAGTGATGTATCCTGGATGCAAAGGCGACCATTGCTATACTCACACTGACTTGGAAAACCTTTGCATGGAACAAGTGCACATCCCTATGCACTCTAAGGAAGAACTTGGACAGTACTATTGCAAGTTTAACAAGATATCCAAGCACCTCATCAATACAAAAAAGTTAATGGACCTTGAGCAAGGGTGCTTCTTCTTTGAAGGTATCCACTCTATGACTAGCACCTCCATCAAGTGACGTTTGGAAATTGAGCTTGCAGATCATCACCCCAACAATCCATACTCTATGTTGGAAGTATATGATGCCGCCATATTTCTCTTACCGAGTATAGCAGCCACTGTGGTACCAACTCAATCTGCCAGTGCTGTCGCTGTGAAAACCCAGCAACCTGCTATGCAGTAACCCAGCACTGGGACAGTTATCAAGATGGAGTATAGCCAGGCACAATTCAGCAGATGCTACTTCTGTGGAGGAAGCCATATCACAAGGAATTGTGCAATACACAATGAGTATGTCAGAGATGGGAAGATTGAGATCACCAACACCAACAAGGTCTCAATGCCTGACAGTAGAGAAATTCCTGGGAGACAAGAGGAAGGCAACTTCAAGCAGTGCATAGACAACTTGTTGTGCAATGGACCCACTACAGGTGCTAATGCTACGGTCCTTAGTAACATGTATGTACTGTTGTGCTGAATCTACCACCCAAGTAGCGCTAGATATAAAACCTTGCACATTCATGCACATGTGCGCTGACACACTGGAAGACAACTCTGATGACAAAGAACTGACATGATTGGAGACAGAAGCAACCCAAGCATGAGAAGCATTTGCAGTGGTAAAAGTGGGTCGCACTAACTGCAAAGACAAAGGAAAGAGTGTGCAGTTTAAAGGGGTTAATGTACCAGCACATACAAAACCTGGACCAATGTCAAAGGTTGCAGACACAGTAGAAGAAGTCACCTCCCTGCAGGTTAAAGTGGCGGGATCAAAGTCCAACAGTGCACCCAATAAAGGGACAGTAATAATAACGCCTGCAGGATTTTCATCTGCACAGGGTACCACTTCTCTTTCTTCATGCAACATGACTATTCCCAACAAACCTCCCACCAACCAATCATCCATGCAGTACAGATATGCTTTCCCACTGGAAGACAAGGATGTGGATAAGTGTGTAGTCAACCACATATTGGATTCCACTATCAGCATGCCGATGCACAAGCTAATTGCAGTGTCTACCGATGTGTGCAAGGTATTCAAAGACCTGACAACCACCAAGTGCATCACTGTCGGAACAGTCTCCATCAACGAGCTACCCAGCATGCCCAAGACGCAAGACTTTTTGAAGAAGTACGATGGGTGTCTGCAAAGGAGCAACAATGGTCGCATTGTCGCAGAACATTTCACGTTGCTAAGGTGTATCAGAGCAGTAATGCACCACAGTGAGTGCATTGTGATGCTGTGCTCAGTTTGGCACATGTTGGGTGGTATTCCACTGAGGTCCGACCATAAGCTAACCATGGAGTCTGTTAATACCTCGACCAACAAAATGCTGGGGGTCATTGAGAATCTACCACTGGACTTTGGAGCAGTGTCATATCCCATACATTTGTGCTTCTCATCCAAAGTTCTGGATACCAGATCCGATCCACAGATCCATACCAGATCTGTTACAATAAGCTTCTTCATTCATATCCTGTTCATGTGACGTTAAACACTGCTTATTTCCTCCATTTAGTATATCTTCCCTTCTGGTATATTGGTTATGCTTACTTCCAGCTATGTTTACTGATCCATTCACCTGTGATTAACTTCCGGCCTATGTTTGACTTCTAATAAGCATTGCTTATACATTGTGATACTTTGTGCATAGCCATTCACTTAGTTCTATTGTATATAAACTCTTGTATATGTCCTGTAGCACCTCAATTCGAATATTATCTTAGATTACCCTCACTCTGCTATCCGGACTCGAGCCTTATCAACTCCTGTCACCCCTCACGACTTAAGGATTGTATCCGATAGTCTAACACATCCGCCTCTATCTTTGGATAGTCTATACTCTGTTAATTTCTAGTCTTAGACTTGTCTAGACTAGCTTTTATACCTCTGTCTGATATCCAGACGCCATCCGGATAAGTATATAATACTTGCCTTTACATCTGGATATCATATGATAGTCGTCCATACCTTTGTATATGCTACGATAGCTATCCGGATCTTTGGATACGATAAGTATAGTATTCTGAAATACGGGGCTATACTCGGGAAAGGGGCACAGCATATGAGCTGAGGCTGAAGCCCTTCGGATCCGAACCCTATTGAGTATGACCTTAACAAGCAGGAGAAATGCTATTCCAGGTGCAAGTAGTCCCAACCACCAACTTTGATGTACTGCTAGGGCAACATTTTTCATGCTCACTAGTTGTTGCACAGAGGATCTGCCAAATGGTGAACAAGACATTATGCTGACCAACCTGAACACAGGGAAGGTAATCCACATCCCAACCAATAGATGGGCAAAGAAGTGTGCAGGATGTGAAGCAGGCACACATCCCCCAGACACATGCAAGAAGGGTTTTTAATTATCAATGATCTGCTTAACCCACAAGGAGACAATCTGATACATACAAATCCACCTCTCTCTCTTATTTCTTGTTGCACTACATTACTACCTGGTTCTAACTATTGCCTTGTGCCATCCGTGCACCACCCATTCTCTAGGAGCAATCTCTATTCATTTTCCTATTCTGCAGCGCAATTTTCACCATGCTATACCCATCTTGTTTCTACCCATTCAATAATTGAGTGCACTTCTGTCAAAGTGTTTAACAGCATTTACTCCTATGACCCAACCCGACATGTGCTAGTCTATAAGCCAGTCACAAAGAAAGTTCACACTGTCCAAACCACCATGCCTCCAGAATTCAGGATAATGTGACAATTACCCGACAACCCTTTGGCCAGCATGCCTACACTGCCAACCCACCCACCTGACTCTGTTCCAGGCGCCTGCTTTACCCAAGAATGAGCAGACAAACTAGACTGAGACCCTGCCAACTGGTTATGGCCCAACAAACTTAAGCTTATCTGCTGGCTTGTTTGGGTTCATGAAAAAGCATTTGCATGGGACATGTCTGAATGCAGCTGTCTCAATGAAACATTCTGTCTGCCCTACAAAATCCCTACCATCTCCCACACTCCCTGGTCTCAACGCAACATCCCAATCCCATCTTCAACCCTAGGAGAAGTTATTCACATCATCAAAGAAAAGATCCAATCCAGTGTATATGAACCATCTACTGTGGCATACCAATCACACTGGTTTTGCTTAGTAAAGAAAGACGGAAAGTCACTATGTTTAGTGCACGACCTTCAGCCTTTGAATGCAGTAACTATCCAAGACTCCTCCCTTCCCCCCTTCATTGAACAATTAGCAGAATCCTTTGTGGGATACGTGGTATATGGCATGATGGACTTATATTCAGATTACGATCAGCGCGTGGTACACAAGGAATCATGCAACCTCACCACATTTGGAATGCCCTTGGGCCCACATCAGTTAACTATGCTACTGCAAGGACATGCTAATGCGGTACAGGTATATCAAGGCGATACCACTTTCATCCTTCAAGATGAGATTCCCAACTATACATCACCATTCATCAACAATGTCCCTGTCAAATCAGTTAAAATGCAGTATCAAAGAGCCAATGGCTCATATGAAACCATAGTGCAGAACCCAGGCATCTGCCACTTCATTTGGGAACATTGCATAGTCATCAATCACATACTCCAGCAGCTTGAGAAATGTTGGTGTAATGGTATCCATGATCAAATTTGTTCTAGCCACACCAACCGCTATCATCATCTGACACAAATGTACCTTTGAAGGACGTGTAACTGAAGATTCCAAAGTCCAAAATATTTGTGACTGGCCAGAATGTTGCACCATCATGCAAGTGCGCAGCTTTCTAGGGACATGCAGCATCTTGTGCATCTTTATTTGCAACTTCTCAAAAATTGCATGCCCTCTGATCAATCTCATGTGCAAGAATGTAGCCTTTGAATGGGGTGAGGAACAACAGGTTGCAATGCAGACCCTGAAGGACATGATATTAGAGTCTCCCGCATTGCGCATGATAGACTATGAATGCGGACGCAAAGTAATCCTTGCAGTCAATACCTCTAACATTGCTGTAGGTTACATCCTCCTTCAAGTGGGGAAAGACGGCAAGCACTATCCTAGCCACTTCAGATCCATTTCTCTGACTGAAGTTGAGAGTCGCTATTCTCAAGCAAAGCTAGAACTCTATGGCTTATTTCAAGCACTTTGTGTGGTACACATGCATATATTCAGTATCACCAACCTAACAGTGGAGGAAACTGATAGAAAATTACAAATACAAGTAAATAAATGAATCAGAATAGGAAAAAAACTCACGATAGTGAGAAAATATATCCTTGTATACTTCCCTAATTATCTCCTTCTATATTCCTTATCATATATGTCATGGTATGGAGTTCATACCATGCATGACAGTGCATGCTCATGTTATCTTACTTATCCCTTAGGCACCCAGTGGAGTTAAGATTGGTGCATATGACATGGACATGGGATTTAGGATGTGCACTCAAATGAGTTTCTAGCAGTCAATTGACCCTACTATTGGTGCTATTCAAGATACTGTCCTAAATTGTACAGTGTGCTATGCTATGAAGATATAGAGGAAAAACAAAAGGGAATGGAAAGGAGCAGTTGCTATCTACTGGGACCTCTTCTTCTTCTTGAGCTCCAAGTTGATGAGTTCAACTTGACTCATCAATTCCAGCATCATGCTGTGCATGGTGGACATGCGTGCCCACAGTGACTGCAAGCAACCCTCCAGGATTAAGTCATCTTCATTGGCATTGGCTTCCATTAGCAGGTCGATTTCCCAGACATCCACACTTTCTGCCCTCTTGCACTTACTGACCTCAAATTCCTGACCAGTAGGGGACTTATCTTCCTCTGAGTTGCTAGAGAGCTCTGAGGATGAGGACAGCAGCATAGTCTTGGGTCAGTGAATCAAGACTTCTGCAACCAATGATGGGCCAGCAACAGCTGTGGACTCAGAAGTTGATGCAATTCTCACAATAGCGACAGTGGCCATGCAAGCCTGGACAACTAAGAAAGCATTAGTAAAGAATAGTTAGCAGTGAAAAGAAAAAGAAGGCTTACCACCATCACCATGCCTGAGGCGCATATTCACAACCCTTGCAGCGATCCCTGCACAGCATGCAGGCAATGCCCTCTTTCCCAGTGCAGACCAAACCAGACTTGGCACAATGAGTGCACTTGGTCACATGCACCCTGGTCTCTGGAGTCTTCCTGGGCACACTCATATGGCCAGTTTTCTGAATGAAGCATTAACACCAAGTGTGAAAGCGAAAAGAGAAGAGACTTATGATGATTCTACCCACAATGCATTTGCCTTTAGCATGCTTGGGTGGCACTACATCCTCTACTTCCCCATCAGCATCAGCATCAGCATCTTCTTCTTCAGCATCCACCTGGGTAGATTTCGCTTTTCTTGCACCTCCTTCTGAGTGCACTCTTTAGCTTGGCACTCAGCCTCTAACTTGAAGGCACAAATTTGAACAGCAAAGTGCTTGTATGCACTCTCAGCATTGTGCCCAAGTTCATTCTCCTCTGGTGAGAGAAAGTGTCAGACTGTAGGTGTTACAATCTGCCACATTCTGAGTCAAGTCCTACTAGGAGGAAATCAGCAAAAAAAAAATCTAGAAGTCAGAAAACAATGTGACTTATGATGACCTTGACCCAGTTGCACAACCATGCCTCCTTCTGTGGTATTAAGTCAGGGCAGTCCTCAGGGATAGTATTGGCGAGGGCCACCAAACATACTCACAAAGTCTCAAAGGCGCATTTAAGATACACAATGTTGGGGTTGACAACAGTAGTGAAACTGAAGGCAGGCATGATGGTGTTAGGTGATAGTTGGAGGAAAAGGCTTGTGGGGGACTCGATAAGGTTTTTATAGGGAAGTGCAATCATATCCACAGCATGGCCCCTCTTCCATTCCCCCATGCTTCCACACTTCCCACCCTCAATCCAGTACTTCATTGATTCCACGTGTCCACAACTCAATCACTATCCACAATCTGATCATCACATCCATATTGGGTGACAATCAGTCTCGTGCCCTCTGAAGGAAAATTTTTGCTAAGTCCATTCCTGATGAAGTGACCGACTGAGGACAGTCGGTACTCAAGTCTTCCACAGATGTGACAATCACATTAGTGCTGGGTGGATATCAGCGATTGCATTCCCCTTTCCCCTTTGTAGTCATAATGGAGATAACAAACTGAACAGTTCCCATGGCTGCCAGCGCTTACACAGAATTTGATCTGACATCGGTATCGCACTCCCCCATGTCCTGTCTATGTCCACTTACCTCCACTGGTGCATTAATTCTCATTGATATCATCGCTAAAGCTATTGTTGCAGATCTTATTACGTGTATCAAAAGTGATAAAACGCAGATTTCGTCAAGTTCCTTCATATGGTAATGGAATTATACGACAGTTTGCCAATAATGTCTCTGAAATGAAGAGACTTGCAGCTCGCGACTTCGAAGATATTTTGCAGGTTTGTGTAGCTGGTTAATTTGCCAATGACAATCACTGACTCCTATTTCAGTGCACTATACCAGTCTTTGAAGGGCTTTTCCCAAAAGGCCACAATGAGATTATACAGACGCTATTATACATATTTGCACAATGGCACGCCCTCACCAAATTAAGGATGCATTCAGAAACCACTTTGTCGGTTTTAGACGAGACCTTCAAGCGCCTCTCACATCAGCTGCGCCAGTTCCAGGATCTCACCTGCACGGCTTTTACCACCATGGAGTTACCTAAGGAAACAGCTGCTCACGAGCGCAACACTGTGTGTCAACGTCCAGGTTTTGACAATCCATATCCTGGGAGTGGTGGCTGAAAGGCCAAGAAGTTCAATTTGAATACCTACAAATTTCATGCCATGGGGGATTATTTGCTGACAATCCGACTCTTTGGAACTATAGACTCATTCACGTCACAAATCATATGTGAATCCCTGCTACTCATACCTTTTTGTCTCATGTTGGTTTCCAACCAGGGGGAATTGGTGCATAGGGCACTTAAAGTGTTCTATCCATTGACAAGTAAACTAGACACCCCGGCCCAACTAGCCAAGCATGAGCATCATTGTCGCATCCTTCAGTGAGTAGTGGAGACAGGTCATGATTCCTGCACTAGCGAGCAGGCACTGGACTTGCCTGCAGGATTGAAAGATCACCACTATATACCCACCCTTAGCCACAATAATACATTGTACATCTTCAGCTTCCTTTGAAATCATCCTAATGATCCAGCCATAGCAGTCAGTTCCAGCCTCTTGGTTTTGGGCACCTTACTCACTAACTTGTAGGAGTTCATACCTAAACTCAAGGACCACGTCCTATACTGACTTCGAAAATTAGACATCAGTTACTGTGATCATGCCTTCACAGACAAGGAATGCAACTAGTTATCATCTCAGACAATAAGCTGTACTCAATCCAAACAATGCAAGTAAGTTTTTCGCCTTACAAGTGTTACCACCATTCATCATCTCAGGTCCACTATACAACTTATGACCTTCGACATGAATACGACACAATTAACCCTTGGACGCACTGCAATGTCATGGTATCATCTGGGGAAACAAAGCCCAAGCATCCCTACTGGTATGCCTGCATCCTAGGCATTTATAATCTGGACACATGGCTGAACGTTGAAGGTCCAACTGAAAAGCACGAAATTGAGGTTCTGTATGTTAGGTGGTTAGCGCCCTTGACTGACCACCAGTCAGGGATGAGCTGCACTCGACTCCCAAAGGTGGCTTTTGTTGAAGAGTCAGATCATGACGCCTTTGGATTTCTGGATCCCAGTCAAGTCATACAAAGTACACATTTGATTCTGGCTTTTACTTCTGGATGAGGAACCACATCCCTTCACCATGGTGAGACATTTGCATGTCGGTGTGGCAATTTAGATGACTGGGAGGCATATTACATCGGAATGTAAGTGCGATCCCTCATCTTATTATCCTTGCTCACATCCCGGACCACTCAGATTCGTCGACCAAGACATGTTTGTGCATTATACGCACTATGGAATTGGCCACCCTAAGGTCCTGCGGGAGATGGCGAGAGATTGCGCTAATGCTGACCTTACGGATAGCACGGGGCCAGAAGAAGACTGGGACCATGACCAGGAGAGAGTCCTTAATTTCTGCAAAGGTGACAGTGGGAGGGATAGAGGTGATGACAGCAATGAAGGAGAGGATCAGGACAATGAAGACGAGGATGCAACTGAGTGCGATGATGATGAACTGCTGGGCTACAACTATCTGGATGACTGGGAGATTGAAGACGTCAAAGCTGAGGAAGATGAGCACATATCTTTCTAGATATCTCAGTTGGTACTACTGCAGCATTTATTTTCACCTTACTTTCCTCAAGCTAATCACCATTGCCTTTTCAAAGGAGAATCAGTTTGAGTTGTATTCAATTTGTCATGCTGTGATTATATGTATTGTTGATATTTGGTTCTTATCGATCATTACTTACATTGGATATCATGATAGTCCACTTACGTCATCCAGAGGTGCCATCGTACAAGGTAAACATTTTATCTGAGGTGTAGAGAGTCAAGACTGACGAGGGTTGGAATTGACAGCGGCAATTTCCTTTTTCAGTGAGGAGCACCTTTCATCTCACACTATCAAGTCCATGGACTGGTCTGTTGGACCTGTCTACAGCATGCATGTGTTTTACGGGTGGGAAAATATCTTTTAGTAACACTGTTCAGGTCGACAGCAGCGCTATGTTATTGTAAGTCCCAGAACCAGTCTATTTTCGTAGATTTAACCTAGACATCACAAGCAAAAATTATTCTCTCAATCTGACCAGGTTGAAGATGCTGATTTCCACCTGGCTACTAATAGGTCTGTACAAACAACATCTATGACTACAAAACTGATGCACTTGTCAAGACTTTCGAGGTCTCTTCTGTCCCTGTACGCTGAGTTAAGTTCATTCCTCAACATTACCGGCTCAGACGATTTCTAGCTGCACATCTTTAATTACAATGCACATGAAAATGTCATTGTGTTTGAGGCCCGCACTGATCATATATGATATCTCACTGTGCTCACTGGGAGTGACGACATGACTATCAAAGCTTGTTATTCAGGTGCGTTCGGTCTACTCTCAGGCTCAATTCGTGCCAGGTCTATGAAGGCCATGCCCACTACATCACAAATATCATTTTCAACCCCAATGACTCAAATACCTTTGCATCTAATTGTCTTCGCCACTACCTGTCAAGACGTGGTTCCTTACCTCCCCTCCAACTAACTTTACCTTCACCATAGATGTACTTAACAATGCGTCAACTGCGTCAACTTCTACCCTGGCTTGGCGTGTGTGGATTTACTTGTGAAAATGGATCGTTTGCTAGAAGTTGCATTCTGTATGTGAATATACGCACCAAGGTGTGTTCAGTCATGGATGTAATATATAATGCTGATTTCGGCGCAGTGAAGTACTAAAGGTAGTCGACATGTGGTGAGGCAAACTGCAGACTAAAAATAAGGGCAAGATTGCAACACTGCATACAAGAAGAATATCTATTACCATTCCTCAATAGTCTGCAAAAAATAGATATAGAAAATGCAGTCTTCACTGAGTGGAAATTATACATGCATTGTTCCTTATGGTCCTTTTTAAAGTTATAGTACTGTGCGATACATTTTTCATGGTGCAACAAGCTCAAATTGGAGACGAACCATCAAGAATAATGTTCAGAGGAGTATGCTCCCGTTCCTTACCTGCGGTGATGGCGGAGCATCATGATTTTGAAACAAGATTGAATCCCACTCCACATCCGATAACAATTGCCAAAGGCACTTCTTACTAGAAGGTCCTAGACAACATTTTAAATTGGAACATAAACTATACAGAATAAGAAATATTGAAGAGATTGATAGGACTGCGCTATTAGTCCTTACTGATCTTTGTGGTTGCATCTAGCAATTCCATTGCAAAGCGGTATGTGAATGCACGCCTGTTGACCTGTGCCAAAGTGACCATGCTTTACAATGTCTTAGATCACATTGTAATCTGACACATGATTTATCGCAGCCGAGAACATTTGACAGCGCCAGCAGGAGTACACTCGCATCCCTTGCTGCCTGCGACAGTGATATCTGATGAGTTTGTCACAAACTGACAGGTGAATCTATCCTTGCTGGTCAGTGCTAAAGGCACGTTCCTTTGGAAAGTCTTGAATGATCTTTGATTATGAAATATGAATAAGTGTGAGTGAGATTGCTCAACAAAAATGACAAAATGGCGCTCGCATCCCTTACTGTTAATGATGACGGCATGCTACAACTTTGCCATGAACTCCTCCTAAAGTATACATAGCTAGCTATGAACAAATCAAATTTCTTGTTGTATACATGATCATCTTTGGTAGGAAAATAATTAGGTTCTCATGCAGTTCCCACAGCTACAGTATCAAGGACTCTCCAGTTCACTGATGTACTAGTAGTGGTTCAAATAAATGTTGTTCTTTGAGCTCAAGTCATTTTTGAGTAGAGTACATAGAGTTCCAAGACGGTCATTCGGGCTTCTACTTGCAAAGGACTTGGACTACATGTCTTGATTCTTCTCTTCAAATCAATGGCTCAAACAAATGGACAATCTTCAAATTGCCCCATAAATATGGTCTATGCTATCACGGACGTCGTAAGGTATTAACTAGTGTTATCCTGGATGAAGACTGAAGCCGACTATGCTTAGTTCTGTGTCATCAAATCGAGGCACAAGTCACTACTGGTGTGTCCAAGCGACGAAGTTAACACCCCCTCCATCATTCTTAGGCACCATGATGGCCAATCGACTCAAGCGAACCTACAGGATAAACAACCGTCTTTCTGCCATTAGGCTACAGTGGATTTGAATTCTATATACATGTGTACTTTGGTCTCAACTCACTAGTCAATTCTCATTTTCAGCAGATGATACCTGTGAAACATATTTTTTGATCAGGATCAGAGGGAACAACACATCATGGGGTCAATCTCAATCTATCGACTGCAGATCTATTGGTGCTGCCCTGTTGAGACTGTTTGGAGGTCTACCAGAGGACATGTTAACACTTCGAAACTTAGCAATAGGTGGAATGCCCAATTTGTTGAGCAGATTGATCATGCGAGGCTGACTCTTGAATCAGCAGCTTGAAGCACTCTTCAATTCGTTCAACAACGTTGCAGATTCCAGAAGGGCCCATGGGAGCATTGTTAATGTGCTCAACCGCTTTGTGCTTACGCTAGTACTGGTGGTGTACAATGACAGGCCTCCATCTCCTCATCCACTCATCGCAGTTGGACACGTGCTCCACCTTGAAATTTGAAATGCATGTCCACCATCATTTTCTTTTGCACGTGACTGGGTCGAGCTCCAATTTCATATTTTCAGTTTAGAAGGCAATCACATGTCTTCTACTCTGGCTTCTATACCTTCTCAATATGTATGTTCCCTCCCCAGGGATATCCACGCTTTTAATGTTAGACTGTGGAAAATGATGACGGCCACTCAAAATTCATGTCAGGAACCTCCTGCAATTGGACTGTAGCACAGCTAGTGGCGAGACGCGAGCATTTGATGGTTCAGTAGGAGACAACATATCGAATGACTATAGTTATATCTATTGCAACGGTGTCAGTATTCTTATCCAGTCTTCCTGTACGGCTCTCGGACCCTTGTGCTTCGTCGACCAAAGATCTTCAAGTGCTCGGTCCATGCTTGGTCTTCACCTCTTCGGTTTTCTTTGCACAAATCATTGTGGTGAGCCATATCCTGCCATATCTAAAGGAAAGTGTTGATCCCTATGGCACATGGCTGGTTGGTTTTAATCAGGACTGCAGCTTGAAGGAATAATTCACTGTATCATGGAGGAAATCTTGATACATCAATCGCAGATCAATATCGGCATTGTCTTCATTAGTTTTGAAGGTGAACTTGATTTCTTGAAAGAGCTGTGGACGTAATGTCAATTCTAGCGAATTGCCTGGTAGTGATCTGTTGCGGCGGAAGAGAGCTGTGAACCAGGAATACTCCTCAATTTGTTAAGGTCTTACTCATATCTTCTGCACTTGATG
This sequence comes from Suillus cothurnatus, assembly GCA_016758765.1. NCBI lineage: Eukaryota > Fungi > Basidiomycota > Agaricomycetes > Boletales > Suillaceae > Suillus > Suillus cothurnatus. Next base: position 419,752 of record JABBWL010000042.1, on the reverse strand, counting down.
CGATGTTGATGCCACTACAAACGGACCTCAATCTCTCCATCCTTCTATTCAAACAGTGTAGCTGTCACTTGACGCTCAAAAGCCGCATCATTGAAAATATTAATGCATTCCTACACTTCTCTCCCCTTTGCATGTGAATGTCTTGAGCTCCGATCAAGTTTTCATTTCAGTTATATACAACCCCATAGGTAATCACATCTCTGGTAAGATAGTAACTCATGTCCCCAGCACCTTCTCAATTCGTCTTTCCCCTCCTAGAGATTCAATGCTTGTTATGAATGAAGAAATCAATAATGGCGTCTTGGGTGCATGTAGACCTGAACAGAATAGAATACATGATCAACATCAACAATGTGTCTGATTGAACCTTACCCTCAGCAAATACTTATGGGTTCACATGAGGCATCACATTTCATTTTCCTTTTGCATTCTTGTTCTAAACTTTAAATGAATTAGTGATCTCTGCGTAATGGCTCCAGGGTCGGGCTCAAGAAGGCGCTCGAACATGACTCAATTCTGCAAGATGTTGAGGCTCAGAGCCTGTAAAATGGAACAAATATCAATGGTTATCTCTCGACGTAAAATACTCGACCATTCAGGGATTTTGTGAATAGGGACTTCCCAAACGCATCATACATTATCTTCTCCATCTCTGAATATATTGGAATATAGTTACGTCGCAGTTACGAGGAAGTCGCTATGGAGGGGTCACTTGGTTTTGAAGTGTTTTCTTGCCTCTTTCATGAAAATTGATCATCATTGAATAAATTATCATGTACTATTTCCCTGAATCAATCCAGAGCTGGTTTGTCCTCACCCGGCTCCTCATCCAACTTCCGAAAAAAATCCCTCAGATAGACGGATATAATGTTATTGGCTCCCAACTTCATTCAATAGAACAGAGTACAAGATCCGGTTAGTATGGCAGAGAGGTTATCACCTAGCACAGAGAAACCGACTCAGGACTCTCTTACTTCACAAGCCAACTCCAAATCAATGTGCTCACTGCTGCGACACTCATGCTGGTAAATCACAATCCCATTTTCTCATTTGGAAAGTGATCAATAGTGGCTATGGGCCATAATATACAAGGAACGACTGTCTTTCTCTTTTGGTCTGACAAGCAGAGACTCTTGATATGTCTGGGCTGGTCTAGGTTGTACACATTTAATTAATCTTTTTCTGCAGTTTCGTTATGTACTTAACTCTGGCATCATCATGCATCAGACTCGGAGGCAATAAAGGTGTTGATTGGTTTGGGATCACTGATTAGGTGGAGATAGTAAAAGAGGATTAATTTTTCTGGTTGCTGCCCTCAAAGCTCATATGTACATTCCTAACCTGTACATATGTGAGTGACCAAGACTCGAGGACCCGAAGAATTTGGGTATAACTGTTAGCTAATGAAAATTTCGAGGTCAATTTGGTGTCTGCACAAAGTTCACAAGTGAACAGCATCATTGCTCTGCAGACCCTGAACCTTCAATTTGATGAAATTCGCCAGAGTGTTGCATCATTTCAGCCGAGTAATACTAATACATGTCAGTATTCGCGAAAACAGTATCTCCAAATTCACAGTTCTCTCACAAGACACTTTTGAACGACAGTCTCGATCTTGTAATAGGGATCACTACAAACTTTGATATGAGTGAGCCAAAAATCACCTGATCGACTGCACCTATACATCAACCAATTGTTCTGCCCCAGGGGTCTGGTAGTTTCCGAGAACATGATTACCTTCAACCTGGATGGAGTTATAAGTATTAAAACCACAAGATTCATCGACATTTTACCTGCTGTATCTGATTCTTCACTTCATTGAGATTCTCGGCATTGAAGCATGTGTTGACATGCATGCCTGCAGCCACGAAGTTCTTGTGAAGCCTCAGAGAAATCTGTCAGCCACTTCTAGGGCGGAACCAGTGATGAGAGTGCGCAGCACACTGATATCGCTGAGGTTAATCACTTTCCCTCTGTCATGAATAGTTAACCTATGAATATATGATCGAAGCTGAGATCATTTTACCTGGTTGTCTTTACCAATCCTTGGTAGAAGGCACGCACTCTCTGCATAATTAATAACACATCTAATGCAGCAGCATGAGTGAAATGATCTCACTTTGTAATTTTCGCTCAGAGTAGGCTTGCACGCAACCACATACTGTGTTCACATAAAATTCTAGCACAAGTTGTGGAATGTTTGACATACTAGAGTGATGCTGGCTCTTTCTATGCTTGTCGCAACATGGTGTGGGTCAGTTTCTAATTTGGCATTAGTGGCTGATCCATTACAACTGAAGAACAAAAGTATGATTTACCAAGTGGACACCCTTCAGGGAATTTGTCTCTGGCTTCTCCAATTCCATGCGGGGGTGAATCGGTAATCAGCACCATTGTTAAGGTCGTACTCAAGGGGTATCAGATACGAAGGGCTTCAGCCTCAGCTTGTATGCTGTGCCCCTTTCCCGAGTATAGCCCCTTATTTCAGAATACTATACTTATCATATCCGAAGATCCGGATGGCTATTATAGCATATCCGAAGGTCCGGACAACTATTGTATGATATCTGGGTATAGAGACAAGTAACATATTCCTATCCGAAGACAAGGGATAGTATCGTGTACTTATCCAAGGGTAAGGATTAGTATCGTATTCCTATCCGAAGATAAGGAATAGTATTGTATACTTATCTGGATGGCGTCCGGATATCGGACGGAAGTATAAGGGCTAGTCTAGACAAGTCTAGGACTAGAAACTAACAGAGTATTGACTATCCGTAGATAGAGGCGGATGTGTTTAGACTATCAGATATGATCCTTAAGTCTCGGAGGGTGACAAGAGTTGATGAGACTCAAGTCCAGACAACAGAATGAGGACAATCTAAGATGATATTTGAACTGGGGTGCTGTAGGACATATACAAGAGTTTATATATGATAGAACTATGTGGGAGGCTATGCACAAAGTATCGCAATGTATAAGCAACGCTTATTAGAAGTCAACATAAGCCAGAAGTTAATCACAAGTGAAACAGATCAGTAAACATAGCCGGAAGTAAGCATAACCAATATACCGGAAGGGAAGATATACTAAATGGAGGAAATAAGCAGTGTTTAATGTTATATGAACAGGATATGAATGAAGAAGCTTATCATGACGGATCCGGTACAGATCTGTGGATCGGATCAGATCAGATCTGACATCCAGACCTTTGGATGAGAAGCGCGAATGTATGGGATATGACAACCATGATCTTTCTTGCTTCGGCCCTCCAGTCAGTGTTGTAGGCAGCGATTAAAGCATGCTTTTTAGAATCAGGTTCATCTCCACCGCCTTCCGCTCTCAAGCTGGTTAAATTAGATGCAAAACTTCCAAAATCAGACATGAAATATCTATTTGGTGTGTCAGGCGCGCCCCTGCAAGCATCACCCCATCACCCTATAACCAGTTTAGGTGTGTGGATGTGACTTTCGCATGAAGGTCTATCTGATAGGGTGTTCCGCTAGGGAACATCTATGGACCATAGATGCTCGATTCCAATAGATAGATTTCTGTCCGAGATGTATCAGAATTGCAAGCACTGCATACAAAGACATGCTTACCCCAGGACATGCTCTCGCGAGGCATAGAGCATCACATGCAGTCGCAGTATAAGCTCGGGGATGTATATCTGCCGAATCCAAGTTAGCTCGCGGGAACGCCAATCTCCTGTCCTGTCCTCCATCATCCAATCCGAGGTCAGTAGTTTCACTACAGCATCATATACCTGGTCTATAATTCCTTTGTAGTCACTTAACCAAGCGGCCCTGGTGCCCCAGTTCATTATTGACATCTCTAGACTCTGGCACTCAATGAAGTGTCCTAGATCGTGAAGAACTGTTGGTAATGAAGGTATTCTGTGGCTTGTTCCAGCACAGTATCATACATTCCATCCTCAATCATCATCCACTCTATGGAACGGAGCAATAGGAGCTCAACATCAGAAGGAGTGGCCTGCAATGCAATGACAGAAGGGAGTGGTCCCTTCATTTGGGGTAGAAGCTGCAAATAGCATTCAGCACATGAGTTTTGTCAAATCTGAGTCCCACCAACCTCAAATGCTGTATCGATTGTTCGCTCAGCAGTGACCACTGCCACCCTGTGAATGTTTAGACCACATTCTTGTGCACGAGTCAATGCTAATTGACGTTCATTGATGTCCGCAGTCAGTTTGAGTGAAGTCAAGAACATCACATATTGCTCCACTACACTGCCTCCTAGTGCCCTGGCATACATAGCACTCAACTCTCATTGACCCGCAGCCTGACAGGAATTAGTGCAGAACAAAATAACTAAGAATGATTTCTCACTTCCAACACTTGTAAGTAAGCTTCGAGAATGACTTGGGTTGCGAGTGGCAGCACTGGAATGTCGATCATCCATAAGTAAAGGCAGAGGTGAGTGAAGAAACGTGTCATCATAAGGTACCTGCTATTTTGTTAGAGAATGCCAAATCCACATTGTCTGACTTACTCTGATGATTCAGAATCAAAGTTTCCATCCTTAAGTCCAGCTGCAAAGGTTTCTAGCAATGAGCTTGTCCAATCAAGGATGATGCTGAGAGACATGGAATGCATGATCTGCGGTGGGACTGACTGACCGTCAGCACATGAAAAATAGACACATGTATGCCTCTGAATGTTGCAGTTGTAGTGCAGTTTCATGAAGCCATTCTCGCAATACGACAAGTTCTGTAAGGAGCACTGAAGAGTGCATGATTGCTTGCACTAGTGTTGATGTGGGTGTGTAAGGATTTTTGGTAAGTAATATGCAGGGATGGATGTGTGGTTCTGGTTCAGTTGTGTGGGCACTGCAGTCGGCTTGAGTTAAGAACCTGCCACAAGATGCGTTCACTCATGGCATTACAGCCTGTAGAAGGCCCCCATGTATTGGCCTCCATGCACAAGACGTCAAGTTCCTCCTGAGAGACATCAGAAGACGCGCTATTCTCTGCTTCTGTTATTCTGGTAACTGGTGAGGCATGCTCTACTGATAAAATATTTGATACACACTGGTCGCGACACAATTGTTATAGTCTAGGTGCAAATCCAGTGTTTGGATCAAGGAGAGCGACAAGGTCATCTTTGGCAGCCTGGCATACAGAGAGGACTTCTGCACAAGACAAATGTAAGGATTCAGACAGTTCGTGGATGAAGATGGCATTGAACTGATTGAATGTTGGTAGTGTCTTTATCTACTCGAGCCTGGCAGCTATGCAGTTCAGGTTCTAAGCCTTTAAATTGAACTGGCGGAAGACTAGCTAGTGGTTGGTCTAGTTGAAGCTTCGAACTATAGCTTACATAACATAACACAAACAAAGTAGGCATCAAAGGTAGTCTCACTGGGGGCAGGGACCAATTTGCCCACTGATCAAATTTTGAACCCAGTATGATCTCAGACAAACTTGGGTCACTTTTAATTCTGGTGTAAAATAATAATAATAACTTGATTTTTGCACACATTTTCCTTAATTTATATCAACTTGAGTTCTATTCTCACATGTAATTTTTGTTCAGCATTTGTACACATTTTAACCAGACATAACATTTGATTTGTGACATCTTTTTGTTCCTTTTTTCCTTGCAACTGCATAATGACCATATTTTCAATAGGTCATGAACTTACACTTTGATTGAATTTAAACTGTGATTATATTGTGTTTGTTTTTTTGTCATTAGAATCAAGCTGAGGGGTTTTTGTCTGTGAATGCAAGGAAGATAGTATTTTCACTGTAATCACTTTCTAGACAGTTTTTGATTTATATTCCCTTGTGTTCTTCCTTTTTCTACACTTTTGTTTGTCTGGGATATAATGAAAAACACAAAGTCTGTTAATGGAAAAAATTTTGATCAAATATTAAGATAATATACCCTTTGTCCTGTAAACACAATTGGTGATAAAATGAAATCTGACTTTTTTTTGTCAGCAAATCAAATTTTGACCAAAGTCAACATCAACAGTCAACAGTTCACAGTTCAATCAGTTGTAGTAGGTTTACCTGTTGACTGTTGACTGTTGACCAGTGGTGTTGACTTTGGTCAAAATTCAATTTGCTGACAAAAAAAGGTCAGATTTTATCAATACATACAGTATATACTTCTGGTACAGGGGTGTTTGTAGTGTTCTGGAAGACTATGTTATTGGTCCTGGCCTGGGTGAGGACAGTGGTGCTGTCTGAAGGTTGTGAGAGAAGGGTGTGAGAGTTCATTTCTGCTGTAGGCTGATCTAATTGTTTTCCTTGGGTGGTGGGGGAGTGATGTTGCTGAACATTTGCTCGAGTCTTCTTATGCATGCAATGTAATGAAGGAGGGGTCTGGTGTTGTTTTAGATCTGTTGTTAAGAAGTTGTTGGAGGTGGTTGGCTCATGGTCTGACTTCTGGATGTAAAGCTGCTCTTTGGCAGGAGTAAGCTGGGAATTCTAGGAGTAAATGTTTGACTGATTCTTGGTGAGCATTGCATTGCAGGCAGCAGGCTGTGTTTGACTTGGATATCCAGAAAAGGTGTTGGTTTAGCGGTATATGGCCTGTGCAAAGCTGGAACATGAGAGAACTGTGGTAGGAGACTATGGTTTGGTGAATATTGCCCAGCCAAAGGAAAACTCGAGGAATCAAGCAAAGATCACTCTAATCCTTAATTTGACTTATCAGATGACTTGCTTCAGTCAGCTCACAATGCTCTATTTACTTACTGTTTGCAAGACATAGATGACCTGTCCGTCATCTTAGGTATCATTTGGGAGTACCTGAAAGATCAACCATTCAGTACCTCCACCATTTATATAGGGTTCACTTGGGACTTAGAACTAATGATGGTAACCGAGAGCCCAGCTAAAGTAGAAAAATACCTATCAGCCATTCACAAATGGAGGAAATGACATACTCATGTCCTCCATGACATACAAGAATTGTATGGTAAGCTGCTCCATGCATGTTTCACAGCACCTTGAGGATGAGCTTACCTCACAAGCCTTGAGCATTAGCAACAATGTCCTTGTCCATGGAGACAACACCGGCATTGTGGAAGGCTGGTGGAAGCACAGACACCACAACAAAGTCATCAATGGAGTTTTTTGTAGGATCCATGACTTCCTGCACCATCTACCCAACTGTATCGACATTGTCACTACCTATGTCTCAAGTGAGTTTAATCCAGCAGATGACCCATCCAGGGGTATACTCAGACCCACTGTGGTGATATCTTTTGGGCTGACCTGCAAACACCTTAATTCACAATGTATGTCAAACCCTATCCATCTCCAATGCCTTCCTACCATCTCCACATCTCCGACACTTTGGACCTGTTCGGAGATCATTGCACTTGTCCTACCTATGTCCAGTCCAGTCCTGCTTAACCCAACTGGTGCATATCTAGTTGTTACATGTTACTGATTGAGTTGGCAGCACTATTACATGTATTATCACAGGTTGCAGTACCTCATGGCTTGTTACATACTATCAGACCCAAAGTTTTGATACCTACTTTCGCCTATCTACTCCAGACTTTCACATAGCTAGTTATATAGGGTTGGACGACTAAGATTACAATCACCACTTAGTAGGAGAGAGAAATCTCTGATACTGTCCCTAGAGTTACCCTGACAATATACCTGTTTACCTGTTACCTGTTACCCAAACCCATTACCTCTCATTTCCTTGATGCTCCTTACCATCTCCAGCCCATCTCCAACCCACTCCTTACATCTCCTGCATCCTCCTTACATCTCCGCATCTCTGCACATTGGACCTGATTTCCCGCACCTCAAACTTCATGCCTTACCTTCAGACTTGTTCCCCAACCTTAGGATTTTGTTTTCCTTGCTTAGTACTGACTATCAAACTTATATCAGACAGCATGCCCCTTGGGTTGAACATTCTTGTTTGCAAGTGTAACAGCTGGGCAGAGCTCCGATATATATCTGGTTAGGGGATAGTTTCTATCACTCTAACTAGAGTTGTCTTTCATACCACCCACCTTCTTCTCCCTCCCATCAATGTTCCAACCAAACTTAACTCATTTATCATTGACACAACTGAGCCACTCTCCCCCACTGAGTTACAACTACTGTGGGATGGGAAATACTCTGCTCATGCAGCCAAGCTCATTAATTGTACCCTCCTCAGACAGCAGGCAGCAGACCAAAGTGATGTGGACTGAGCAGAAGAAGAAGATCTCATCAACTGAGCACTCCTAGGATGAGTGACTACATGAACTGCTCTCATTTTGGGGCTCCCTTGCCAGACCACCCTCAAGGCCCCATACCTACCCCTCAGAGCTACAAACCAAAATTAACCTCCTGCCCATCATCCCTCTGACCCCACTGCCTGGCATGTGAATGCTTGAGGCTATGGCTTCTGCAGGGAGCAGCACCAGGCAATTAGCATCCACAACAGAACACCCCAACTCTCACAAAGTATTGGACAAGCAGCTGAACCGCATCCTAGAAGTAATGGGCTCAGTATGGGCCCAATCAACAAAGGAAACCTACAGAACAGGTCTGTTAGTATTTTATGTTTACTGTGACCTCAACCAGATAGGGGAAGGAAAACATTGCCCATCCAGCTCCAATCTTCTCCTTGAATTCCTATCCAGTTGCAGGTGCATACTCAGGTTCAGTGATCAATACCAGTGTCACTAATTTTGCCTATCTCCTAGTCTCATTTTATAAACAAGTATTCTGCACACTCAGTTTCCCTCACTGCACGTAGAATGAATGGCAATTGGAAAAAGTTTGATCAGATGTTAAGATAATATATTCTTTGCTCAGTAAACAAAAATAAAATCTGACCTTTTTTTGTCAGCAAATTGAATTTTGACCAAAGTCAACACCACTGGTCAACAGTCAACAGTCAACAGGTAAACCTACTACAACTGATTGAACTGTGAACTGTTGACTGTTGATGTTGACTTTGGTCAAAATTTGATTTGCTGACAAAAAAAAGTCAGATTTCATTTTATCACCAATTGTGTTTACAGGACAAAGGGTATATTATCTTAATATTTGATCAAAATTTTTTCCATTAACAGACTTTGTGTTTTTCATTATATCCCAGACAAACAAAAGTGTAGAAAAAGGAAGAACACAAGGGAATATAAATCAAAAACTGTCTAGAAAGTGATTACAGTGAAAATACTATCTTCCTTGCATTCACAGACAAAAACCCCTCAGCTTGATTCTAATGACAAAAAAACAAACACAATATAATCACAGTTTAAATTCAATCAAAGTGTAAGTTCATGACCTATTGAAAATATGGTCATTATGCAGTTGCAAGGAAAAAAGGAACAAAAAGATGTCACAAATCAAATGTTATGTCTGGTTAAAATGTGTACAAATGCTGAACAAAAATTACATGTGAGAATAGAACTCAAGTTGATATAAATTAAGGAAAATGTGTGCAAAAATCAAGTTATTATTATTATTTTACACCAGAATTAAAAGTGACCCAAGTTTGTCTGAGATCATACTGGGTTCAAAATTTGATCAGTGGGCAAATTGGTCCCTGCCCCCAGTGTCTTAAAGCGCAAGTGGAAATAAATTTATGATCGAGATAGAGGACGAAGAAGGTAAGGTCTTAGAATCTTATCGATTTCTCTGGCTTTCTCATCTTGCTAGACACACGACAATGCCTTCGTTGGCTCTCTTTCAGTTTCTGAATTGAACTTTTGTCTCACTCCTCACAACCTCTCACAACCCTTGGACAGTTGATGAGGGTGACAAAGAAGACTTGCATTTGCACTCTGTGAATGTGAGTTCATCGGCCTCATATTTTTCATGTCTACTATGCTTGCTTACATTTATTACAGCAGACAGCCTCGCCAATATATTTACAAGATACCCGTATCGCTGACTTGCGCCACAATCAGCACACCCTGCCCCTTGTCATGACAAAGAAGAAATCATGTCACTGTCATATCCCATATACTCGTGCTTCTCATCCGAAGTTCCGGATGCCAGATCTGATCAGATCCGATCCACAGATCCGTACCGGATCCGTCACGATAAGCTTCTTCATTCATATCCTGTTCATATAACGTTAAACACTGCTTATTTCCTCCTTTTAGTATATCCTCCTTTCCGGTTTATCGGTTATGCTTTCTTCCGGCTATGTTCTACTGATCCGTTTCACTTGTGATTAATTTCCGGCTATGTTTACTGATCCACCTCACTTGTGATTATCTCCCGGCTTATGTTTGACTCCTAATAAGCGTTGCTTATACATTGTGATACTTTGTGCATAGCCTCTCACGTAGTTCTATCGTATATAAACTCTTGTATATGTCTTATAGCACCCCAGTTCGAATATCATCTTAGATTGTCCTCATTCCGTTATCTGGACTCGAGTCTTAACAACTCTTGTCACCCTCTGAGACTTAAGGATTGTATCCGATAGTCTATACGCATCCGCCTCTATCTACGGATAGTCGATACTCTGTTAGTTTCTAGTCCTAGATTTGTCTAGACTAGCCCTTATACTCTCGTCCGATATCCGGACGCCATCCGGATACGTATACGATACTATTCCTTATCTTCGGATAGGAATACGGTACTAGTCCTTACCTTCGGATATCTTTGATACTATTCCTTGTCTTCGGATAGGAATACGTTACCTTCCTCTCTAACCGGATACCATATGATAGTCGTCCGGACCTTCGGATACGCTACACTAGCCATCCGGATCTTCGGATACGATACATATAGCATTCTGAAATACGGGGCTATACTCGGGAAAGGGGCACAGCGTACGAGCTGAGGCCAAGCCCTTCGGATCCGTTACCCTTGAGTATGACCTTAACAGTCACCCCCAGAGATGAGATCATTAATCTGATCCAGACTCCTCCTCTTGCCTCATGTAGATGCACATGGGGATGGGTGGGATGTTGGAGATCCACTCTGAGGCTGGTACATAGTCAGGATCAATTACTTCTTCTTCTTCCTCATCTTCTGCCTCCTCAAGGTCTCCTCCAGGCATGCGTTCAAGGTCCCAAGTTGGCGCCAATCTGCCAGGATTGATAATGATGTGTGGTGTGGAGGATGTGTATGTCGATGGGAGTGTGATGAAGTTATCGTCTGTGGTGTATTTCCAGAGTCAGTCGCTGTATGGCTTTGGAACCCAGTACAGCATCTTGAAAAGAGACCAGTACTTTACTCTGATGGCATCAATAACACAAGTCGGTGTGTCGCATTTCATGTCCACCCACTGCATCCAGTAAATCATGTTAGGATAATTCTGGGGTTGCAGGCGTGGTGATGTGCCAGGAGGGGGAAAGAATAAGTTGAATGCTTCCTGCCATTCCATATGATGTGCTCTCTTCCACTGGACACGGGTAAAGATCACAGCAAGGTTGGTGTCTCTGTACACATCATCTGTGACGTGGAGACGTTCATCCTTGCTGAGTCTGCAATGGGAAGGGGCAAGTGGGTTACCCTTCAGATTCCCGCATTTTTGAAGAATATCGGTACAAAATTGGTTCCAATGCTTGGTGATAGTGATAGGGAAGGCCTTGTTGAGACCACGAGGCAAGTTGAGTCTTTCATTGAATGGTAAATCTTCACCAATGTCTTGCGCAGGAGGAGGAACATTGAAATCCAGGTCTGCAAACACAGTGGATGGCTCGCGGATATCAGCTCTGTGTCACTTGGACATCCCCTTTTGGGTCTTGACACGAGATTTGGGAAGCATGTTATGAGGTATGTAGGCTGTGGGGTGATGCCTGTTGCGGAGGTCATTGAATTTGCAACCAAAGAAGTACTTGTAGGAGGTGTGACTGATGACATGGCTGCGGGTCATGCGAGGGGCACCTGCAATGGGAGGGAAAACCATCTCCCTGAAGAAGTAGGCCCCGTAAGGACAGAAGGGTAGGCCGTCGTCATTGTCAATATGGTGTTGGCGGGGGACAATTTGCAGCTCATCTACATCATAGTCATGGGTGAGGGGTAGAATGGAGCACATCAAGTCCCTTGCGGCAGAACTGTCATCAGGACGAGAGTGAAGACCATTGGCCAGCCATTGAAGTCCAGCTGTAAGGGTGAGGGCCAGAGCTGTGAAGCGAAGCTCAGGGGATCCTGAATTTTGGAGACTCAATGTGCGAACAATTCCCTGGAGGTGCACACATCTCCATTGCCTGTTTGCGGGGAAGATGGAGGTCAGTATGAGCATGGGATGAATGAAGACTAGCAGAGAGAACGTAGTGTGAATGACCTGTGACATCTGCCAGCATGGTACATCACTGGATGGTAGGACACGGCTCTCAAGGGGGACTGCAATCATGCCATAGGGCAGGGGAGACAACATCGGCAACTGGCAGTTTGGCAGTGTCCAAAGATAGGAGTCTGCACACGGCTCCCACAGGGGACCACAGTTGCACTACGATATGGGTATCGCATGGGACACCTCTTTTGGGGGACTGTAGCAGGAGAGGAACACTTACCACCAATCCAATCTTGTAAACATGCATAGAGACTCTAGCATCAACCACTCAGGAACATTGGTTACCTTAGTGCATGCATCTTTCAGGCGAAGACGCACCTCCACCCTGACAGCACAGTCATGGTGGTCCTTGGCATCAAAGTACAGTTGATACAGGCTTTGCAGATATGGCGGTACTGTTTCAGCTAACACAGCTTTGCCTGTCAGGGTGAGACTATGTCTTCCTCCATCTTTTTGTTGGATGAGGGCATTATCTGTGGTGTATGCCTGGAAATAGACCAGGTCCTCGTCATTGCGTACAGGTACTGGTGCGCGACAACCAGACAGGTGCATCAACCCTGATGCATAATCAATTTGGAAATCACGGGATGCCATTAATGTGTTTGCTTGTGCACCAGTCATGTCTGTAAAAGTCGTGAGGAGTTGACAGTGGGCATCTGTGCGCCACTGATAAGCATATCCAGGCTCAGACATCTCGAGGCCAACATCAACATAACAATGATCTTCATACATGAGATCTTCAAAATGAAAATCACCGAGGGTCATCATTAAGGCATCCTCAGCCTGGTCAATATCCCCAGGATGATGTTGGTTGGCCTCTTTGACACCCTGCACCTGGACCATGAATAACATCCCTTTTGTCCAAGGGAGTTCGCTACCCAACACTTGTGCTAGATCATGGCCGAAGCACCTGACACGATTGCCAGGGAATGGACAAGTGCCATATTGATACATTCCACGAGTCTTTTTGGCACGTGTGAGGACACCCTCGTAGTTGACAGCCCAGTTGGTGACAGTGTCAGGACTGAGCTTATGTAGGACAGGCATCAAACCCTTTTCATACAAGCCCTTCTTTTCTTCAAATGTGAGCTCAACATCCTTCCTATCAGGGTCATACAACTGAGGGAAGAACAATCGCACTTTTGTGCGGATGCCAACTGCACCCAAACAAATGTTGGGCACATGATGAGGGGTTATAGGCATGTTTGCCTGATGAGGTCCAATGAGTATGATGTGACAGGCGAAGACACATGGAATGCACCTGTCCCCTGTGGGTACTCATGGGAACCTTCACATGAACACTTGAGTGCAGAGTGAAGGACAACCACAGACTAGTAGCAAGGTGGCCCACCTGCCCTCGCAGCTCACCCTTTGTCTCTAGGACAAAGTCCCTTTGAAGCTGGGAGGCGCTGCGTGCCTTCGCCTGTAATCTCTCCCTGAACTTTCATCTTTAAACTTGTACATATCTTGTCATAGCTCAGATCAGTCAAGTTTAAACATTTATGAATTCTCACCAGAATGAGATGCTAGAGTGAACCTCAAAGACCCAATTTATGGTGAACCTCGCAAATGTATTACTAGGCATGCAGATGCCCTTGAACCCATATCAACAAACCTGCTATTCAATTACTAACAATGTTATCATGTTCATCCTGTTGATGTATGAAAAGCCGGAGTGGGGTGGGTGCTCACACATTCATGAGCTTTCCAATGCTCACTTCCTGTTATAGACTTGATGGTGCGCAAACCACACAACGCCAGGACTGATAGTTTTTCTTCCATATCTTCTTGGTGTGTTTCATGATCTGAGTGACCCGAACATGCTCATGTATTGGCAGTTCTATGGACTGATGCTGTGGCCCTGCATGATGGTAATGTGGTTCTTGTATATGGACCAGCAGGGCCTCAGTTTTGAGAAGGTTATCATGACTTTCAATCGATGGGGAGATGGCTGGCAAGGTTACACTGTCGGTCAACTAACCCAGTTCGTCAATGTTGGTCAAGGCATTTAGTATGTCGCCATTATTTCTACTTGCAATAGTGATTCTAAGAGAGTCACTAGTTATGTGACGGTGGCCATCGGACAGTGCGGGACTCTTCCAGCAGTTTGCAACCGCCGAGTATCAATACTGCAATTGAATCCTCTATGGGGCCCATGTCGCAACCCACTGCTACTTGTCAGCATGGTGGGCACGATAGTGGTATGCATCATGAACCTCTATGGAGCTGGCTTCCAGCAGGTGTTTGGCACGATGCCTATCCCTGGCATGTACTGGGGTCTTCCATTCACTTTTGCTTTGGGAATCTTGCTCATAGACGAAACTCACAGAGCCATTGTGAGGATATACCCAGAGGTACATTTTCGAGTTACATGACTGTGCTGGAACTTGAATTCACACTTTGCTAGTCTTGCATTGCATGGCTGGCCCGGGCATGGTGAACTCAAAATCATATGAAGTGTAAGCTCGATACGCTCTTTATCCTGTACTTCTAGCTGTTGTACAAACATCCAGAATAAACTGGGTTGCTCATTTATTCTGTTCCCTCGATGTTAGTGTTGGTCACGAGAACAAGCAAGCTCATTCAACCATTCTCAAGAATGCACCTCTTCTGAGAAGTTGACCCCATGGAAAGTTTTGCTGACCCTTGTTATGACCAATTTTCAACTATTAGCATAGTAGATAGTAGATATTCGTTGATGCTAAAACAAATATAATTTTTGAGGGAACGTGGTTTCCTGTTACTCACTTCAAGCGAAAGAGATGAAGGTGTTGACCGTGATCCGCTGCAGCTATTTTTATATTTATTTGTTTGAGCATCTATGTCCAAGAGAGCGCCTGAGGACGATGACACCTACTCGATGTGATTGAGAACAAATTAAGACCGTGTCGAATTTCGAAGGCGATAAGGAATCTAGGCTTGGCTTGGCTTATCTTCATAACATAACTTACGAACTTACACCCAGATGACAACATTTAAGAACAACTCAGTGTCAACATCCACGTGTTCATGATGATTGCAGGCGCTCAACCACGTTGCCATGTATTACTAGTGCTTATCTCTGCACGCTCAGACTCTTCCCAATTCCACTGGCTTTGATTTTGGATCTATATACCTATAACTCTCACTTACTCATGTTAAAAGCATCGAGCACTGACAGCGCCAAGGACCAGCGTGTCCATACCGACGAGCAGCTTGCCCCAGAACAGGATACCCTAGGACCCCCGAAGGATTCAGAGTAAGTGGCCGATTCCTGGCATCTGTCACCCGTATGACAGCAAGATAGGGAGAAGGAAAATGGTGAACCTTCAGTGGTGAAGTCACCATCAGGGATGTAAGTGGTTCTGTTCTGATGCTTCTGTGTAACTCACCAGAACTACAGCTCGAGCACTGGGCCCTCCCAGCCATCAGAACCTCACGAACAGGAAGGTGTTTCCAAAGTTGCACCAGATGGCAACTCAGCTTTGTAAGTCCCTATCAATGGTGATTTTAAACAAGCTCATAAAGTATCTCAGCCAGCAGAAAAGGTTGTTGCGGGGAAGGACCAACCAAATCTTAGCGAGTTGTAAGCAAAAAATATACCGAGCAAGCCAAGTTGACGACACCCTACACAGAACAGATGTCATGAAGCAAGTATTGGATGTTCTTCAGGACTCGACAATTGCATCCAAGGATGGCAAGGACAATCGGTCTCGTTTCTAGGGAGTGTACAAAAGAGTAGCAGAAGAACACGACAGCGAGTTCCTTGAGCAATACACTGGCGATATGGATATCATGTTGGTCTTCATAGGTTTCACGTGCCCATCTTTGACTTGTTTGAGACTGATGTTTGATAAGTCTGGTCTTTCTCAGCTGTCAGCACGTTTTTTATAGTGGCGATGGAGTCAAATCTAAGTCCTGACCCCAGCAACACTATGAATGCCCTTCTGAAGCAGATTGTGTACATTGGACTCGGCAACCTCACTGCGGCAGGCTCCATTCCTGCAGAGCCAACATGGTCACTGGCTACGTCGACTTTGAGGATCCAAATGGTCGCATACGCAAGCTTGTCCATGAGCTTGCTAGCAGCATTCGGGGCCATACTAGGCAAGCAGTGGCTTGGGTACTACAAGTCGAATAGATATGGCTGCAGCTCGCAGGAAGAACGGGGAAAGCGCAGACAAGCAAAGTTCGACGGCCTTGTTACATGGTATTTCGATGCTGTCGTGCAGTCCTTTCCAGTCTTGCTTCAGATCTCCCTTCTTCTCTTTGGAATCGCCCTCAGTGCCAAAATGTGGTACGAGCAGACCAGCATCGCTTGGGTGATCATTGCCACAATGGTCTTTGGATTTCTGTTCTATTCGCTGACAGTAATGGCATGTTTGATATCTCCTGTGTGTCCATTTCAGATGCCGATGTTGACGGTGTTGCACATGTTGGGCATCCACAGTCAGATTATTTTGTGATTTCTCGCTGTTTCCAGTCTGAATCAACATTGCAGAAGTTTTACTCCTGACCTTCGAACCAACCTCCAGGTATTTCCAGCAGCTCGAGATGCCAGCACATGGTGAGCTATATTTCACTACATGTGCACAGATTTTGACTGTTTCTTATCAGCTGTGCTACAACGAATGCTTGATACCTTCAGATCGAGATGGACCCAATTGTCTGAAGCATTGAGAGGTGACATTCTTGTCTACTGTTACACAGGATACACGGTGCTCATTTTACCCCCTAGGCCCTGTGCGTGCTACTGGCACATTCGTATGAGGCTCTCTTCAGTTGTTATTGGCCGTGCTTCACAAAGGGCTGCGTTCTTTGGTTCTGCACCCTTTGACAGATAATGTAGACTCAGAGGCACAACCGCTCGACCAGGATCTGGATCTTTTGACAGAGAATGAATACACCCTTACTCAGGCTCTCAACCTCCCACACATACCCACCAGCAATCTCGAAGCATATTCAAGTTGTTCTGATGTGTGTAGTTTGCAGGAGCGATCCACAGAGGCACTTAAAAAGTCACAAGCCTCTAACAAAAAAACAAGGCCTGATCAAACACATATAGCAAGCAGAGATCCGGAAAACTGATTGTGTTTGATAAGAGCCTCCTCCACTAACCCTGACTATCATTGGGAGTCAGGGACTGTTAGACTCTACCTGGAAGTCATGCAGATTTTAGAGTTGCGTCTTATTGGCTAAAGATCATGTTACTATCGAATCTGTCAATCTGTCAGCTTGCCCCTAAGTAGACCGACTTGATCACCAGTCTACGTTGGAGGGGTCTCAACCGTTGCCCTGCACGCCTAACTGGATAATTATATCTCCACGCGAGACACAATATATCCATCCAATGCAGATGAACATATTCTGGGTCATGAAGACTATTGTTTGCATGTCCGATCAGCTTCAGAGAAGCTCTCCACAGTCGACGATCTGGGAGGATACACTGCGATTCTTGGATATGCATTCTCACAGGAAGACCCAGACCTGTCAGGCCTCTTCCTCTCTTTTGCTGCCTCATGGATGGATTCCTCCATTTTTGTCCGATTCCATGATATGCAGATCCAAAGCCATACACATAACATTTGCATTCCTGTCCCCAGCATGCTCATGCCGGTCTTCATGGACATGTATGAATTTGCCCTCACGAGGTCTGGTATATGTTCTCGTCAGTGGGACACAGCGATGGAGAGTTACTTTGCGTGTAGGATATGGAAGCAGCTGCAAGTAGAAGTGAGTATTGATTTGTGTTCTTACACTATCATAATGTGAATTGACTGCAGTAGAGATATCATCAATGTGTTTCACAGCAACAAGTTCCCGGTGGCACAGACACCAGATTACCACCAGCCTTTTGGAAGTGCTCTATATGTGCCTCTGATCTTATTCATTGCAACGGCTGCCAGGTTGCATCGCGCGAGTCACATGATTTCCGTGGATCTTTTGCACCCCTGCTTGTGCGGTGCATCACGCATCCAAAAGAAGTGCTATGTTTCACATGCCTTGGGCATCAGGATTCTAAGCAGCTGGAACAATGTCCAGGGTGCCATTTTTGGTGCTGCATAAAAGACAAGTCCTCATGTACTGGTCGTCCCATTGGCATTGAGTCCCATCCTTCCTTATGGGGACACAACAATGACATTGTTGAGCTAAAGATTGCCTACTTCTTCACTCATGAAAGGGCTCACCCTCGCAAGTCTGAGTCCTGTTTGGAATGTGAGATACCTGGCTGGAAGTCTTGCTCTAATAAACCATTCTGTTGGTCTTATCGTGTTTGTCCAGAGTGTGCGAGCAGTGGCATGATGTGTCTGTGTGAAAGAGTGTGGGCTTGCGACCTCTGTGCAGAGCTTGCAGACGTCTTCATCCAATGTCCGCACTGTGACAGGCCATTTTGCGTTACTTGCTCCTACATTGATCAATGCAGGAAATGTCACCATGTGAGCCTGTGCTACAACTGTGCCGAAGAAGTGCCAGATGTAGACGCAGTGCTGCCGGCAGAAGTTGCTTCGCCATGTGAGAGCTGTTTGGAAGGTGTGCAATAGTGTAGGATTTATTCATGGCAGTAGAGGTAAATATTTAACCCAGACTCAGACCAAGGGGTCCAAGCTAGAGGCCACACGGGACTTAGTGCGTTCGCTAATGCGCTTCCTATGAATGGGAGAGCTGATATGCTGGACTAATACATGCCTCACCAAAAATCGTCTGAGGTAAACTATCTGCATTGTTCACTATAAACACCACCTGCCAGTGATGGTGCTTACCTATTTCATAGTCTCAGATGTAGATTCAAGGTTTTACCTCCAGCTGAGCCCTTGAAGCTTGAATAATTAGCAGCGCATGGTTCAACGCCTAGAACTTCGTCTTCGTACCCTCGGAGTGCCATTCATCACACATGAGTCAACACTCATAACCTCATGTCCAGATACAAAGAACCCAAGAAGTCGGTCAGTCAAGGACTCTGCATGTACAGCACATATCATCCGAAGAGCGGTGTTTTGTAAACAATAGTCATTCTCACCAGTAATTAAAGTCGAAGACATTGCGGTTGGAAACAAGTGCGCATAAACGCCAGTTGTTAAATGTAATATGCACACCTGCATACTTCCGTTATGACTTGAGCGTTAGACGAGTATCATAATGAAAAGGCTCATCAGCAGTAAATCTGTCAAGGATAATGACCCTTGCCAACATGTATGTGATCCTTCCATTCAAAAGGTGTTACTCGCATACAATTGATTGTTCACCACCTGCAGGTGAAGAAATTACAAAAACACGTGCAGTAATCATTCACATGACTCATATACAGACACATCTATTAGTACCTCATGAGTCCATAATCAGTTGATGATTTTTCAAATTCCCCAAACCACTTATCTCCCTCATGCATATGTATTTCAATGACTGGTAAATTTTCACACCCCAGTCTCTTCTCTTCTCATTTGATCTTTACTGGCAGGATGACCAGACTAAGATCCAGGAGGGTGATGTGCCGGGTCTGAATCTCCATTGGGTAGGTGTATGAGACAAGATAATGAAATGTAAGTCCGCACATATTATTGCAGGCCCTCAGTAATTCATATCAACTTGGTGTGTTTCAGTTCCTGCAAATTGTTCATGCCCAAGAACCACTGGTATGTAAGCTCTCCAATTGACCTGGACTCTTTCATAGATGCTGCTGTGTGCATCGCACTTTTGAATCTGCCATCCCTGACTTGTGCTGACCAACATCTTCACAAGTTCAAAGAACAGCAGCTTGATGATTCTCAGCGTTGCGGGCCTTGACGAGGAGACAGCTTTCACACTTTCCTCCTCAGCTCAGGGTCCTCAACAATATTCCATTTGCTATCCATTTCAAGACTCGTGTTTTGATTTCTGGCGCTTTGCAGAAAATGATAAGTTGAACCGCAATAGGGACGCACGTGGGTGAATCAATGTATCCATTTGCAGGGCCCATATCATGCAAGTTGGTTCATTCTAATCCCCACTCGTACGCCGCAGAATGTACTTTGTCAGGAGCCAGGGCCCAGGGAGTAGTGGAGCCAAGGAGTAGTGGAGGGGCCACATGAAATTGACACGGTCCTGCCGTGCCTGCCGCAGTTGTGACGTGACTCTGATGCAGCTTATGTGATGCGGCACCGTCATAAACTTTGCGTCAAAATAGCTATGCCCGTAGTGGAGTTAAGGAGTAGTGGAGCCAAGGGGTAGTGGAGCTGAGGAGCCAGGGAGCATCATTACAAACTATTTTTGCTAGATATTAAGTAGATTCTGAGCCAGCCAAGTGCATCACTCACGCATGTTTATCGGATCATTTTCCACCAAGACAGGGGGTCGCGGCAGAGAGATAGAAATTGTGACCCACCCTGGTCATATAGTTGTCGCCAGGCTTGTGGTTGTCTGCATGGGACAACACACTGGCTCAATTTTCTGTGGGGATCCCAAGGGAAATTACCATCCCCTAGCTCAGCCTCCTCAATTCGATGTGCTGGATAGAGAGGCGACACTTATCTCCATATCAGAGCCCCTGTATTGATGAATTGAATATTTGCCAGGACGTTGCACCATTTTATTCTATCATCCTCACTTGGCACCACGACTATTATATGGATCTACGAGAGCCCAACATGAGATTCATGTACACGCCAAGACGCAGAAATGCCCGTTTGGGTCTATGAAGAGCCTTCTATTTTCAGAGGCTGAGCCTTATTACTCAAGTCCAGGTGGTCACTCTAGCCATTCAGTAATGTATGTGTCCTTGCCCTTAGTTTCCAACTTCAAGCTCTAAATCCTACTCAGGATCTGTCACTTCCCAGAAACCTTTTCATTAAGTGATTCTGATAATTATATCAAAACTCAATCCATAAGAATTGTGTCTATGCGAATGATGGGACAATGTGATACATGTGCTCCTCAGGATATGAACCCTACACATCAGCTCCCAATGTGAAGTTTTGTCGTACTCTCCACCCTCTCCCTTAATCCCAACAGCTCGGTCAATTCATGAACTCGATCGTCATCCACACCGACACTCGGTAGTGACCGCAGTGCAGCCAGTACTTTCGACACCGCTACCCTCCATGGAGCATGACATGTCCCATTGTCCTCTTTTCATATGTCACAGGGTGTGCTAGACGAGGATGGGGATGACATGCTGGGAAAGTTGCAGAGCTGCTGGGGCAAAATGTATAGCAATCCAACACAACAAATGTAGTGTCAAAACGTCGTGGATGCATGCCTTCCCATCATTGTTGAGCCTGCTCGATGGACATGTTTGCAATGTCTATCAAATACGGATCAGATTGGGCTGTGCTAACTAATGCAGAGGATCTTACCGACAGCCAGCATCTCTTGAATTCGAGCCTTCCCCCATTTGATGAGGTCACCACCTTTGCTGCAGCCCATATCGAGGACTTTCCTGTGTCTTTTGGCTGGATCCATCTAAGCTAGGTGTGAGTCAGGTATCCAGGAGACAAAAGGATGGTGCCCTAAGCTCAATCAGAAGGCACTCCGTATCATGTCACAGATAAATTGCATCCCCATATCTTGCAGCACAAGGAAGGTAAACCAAGATATATCAGAAGGCTAAGTCGCGACTGGTGTCACTGATGCCAACCCTAATGGGTCAAAGAACAGCTGATGCATATCTCAGCCATTCAACCACATAAGGTATAGGTGGGTCAAAGCTTTCCTGCAGGCAAGTGCATGGGTGTTTGAATGAAGCCCGAGCTTGGGCTGCTTGCCCTGAGTGCTTTCAAAACAAGCTAGAAAGGTATCTCATAGTTGCATGATTGCAGCAGAGACATCAATTGATTTGGGCCATTCAACCTCGGGAACCATAAGCGCAGCTGAAGTAATGATATTGGGATCTGTACTTGGCTGTCTCTATTATCCTGTGAACCGCAGGGGCGTCATGAGGAGTGTCCGCTTTGTGCAGCAGCATAGTGTCTCTGTTGTTATCATACCTGTGTGTATCATTGCACAGCCTGGAAGTAAAGGTTATTCCAAAAAGGACCGATGGGACCCAGCCCGCCAGCATGAAATACGATCTCCGGATCGAACGACTGATACTGTGTAAGGCAAGCTGGAGGACTGTCGACATAGTGGTCTGAAATGGACAAGTTGGAGAAATGACGGAGGATATGACTATTGCGCCATAAAATAGGGCCCCAAATGTCATCGTCAACACTACTGGAGTTGCAATGGTCGGCTGCTGTGTCCAAATGCTAGCACCCAGAGCGATTCCAAATAAATGCAGGAAAACCTGGATCAACAACGGAAGCGCCTCCAAGACAGCACTGAAGTACCAAGTCTGGAGACCATCCATCCTCTGTTGCCTTAGATGACCACGGACGTCGCTCGGACCACGTCCACAGCAAATGAAGTGCCCCAGCCATTGCTTCCCCAGTACAGCACCCAATGCAGCAATGAGACTGGTACTGAGACTGGCATACATGAGACACTGTATCCAAATCTTAGTTGGCCCTGGTCCATTCCATTGTGGGAGGGTGGGCTGTCAACCATCAAATGCAGTGTTGTCGAGTGAGTATATAAGCAGTTTTACAAGGGCGTTTGTCATCTTGGTTTTGTCCAGACTAAGCATGGATCAAAGAAAATGATAGAAGTGGTGCTGACCACAGAAAAAAGACCTGACTATGTGATGTGGTTAGTATCACGGTTCCATAAAGGGTCACATTGAGATGGAGACTTTTGACTACTGATACTTACGAATATGAGAATGATATCCAAATCACTCTTCTGCTTCAGATGTTCGCAGTAAGTTAGCCAGAAACTTTGGCTTGAATTTGCTCCACTTACTTGAGACGCGCCGAGAATGTTACTGTATGCATCATTCATGACTAGTCGACTTCCAATAGACCCCCCAGCACATCCTGGCTGTTTCGAGCACAACCAGTTCTTACTGGGAGCTTGAACACCATCATGATTAGTAAACTACTCACTTAGTAAGCACTGCATTCAAATACCTAATATTACCTACTGCAGTGTCCACATGGATGAGGATTTAGAAAGGTCTGTCATATCTATCGCAATTTCCACAGATTCTCACCAGATGAATTAGAGCGATTGCTTTGAGTCTTAAAGAATCCCAGGCCAACTTGAACGCATCATCTTCGAGAGCCATTTCAATCAGTGATTCAGAGGACAATGGCAATGATCGTTTCAAGTCTGAGCTGTTACAGGCAATACAAGCATTAAAGACCAAATCTCCGATGACTACAATGCAATCCGTCTGTAATCCTGAGCCTCTGTCTCAGAGCGCTCCAAGTTGGAGTACCCCCACAGCAAGCTTTTTGTCTGAACGAGCACAGATGGAGAAAGAACGCCTCAAGAGGCTAAAGAGGGTGCGTGGGCAGGATTCAGACAATGGAAGTCGCATATTGCCCACTGCAAAAAGGCAACACATCCCCTCCTCTGAAATACATGCTGATGGGTGAGCAAACATTGCTTCTGCTTCATCATCTAGTGTCCCTTCTGACTTGTCAGCGAGCTCATGAACAGCCAGTACTGCTGTAAATCTGATACCAACCTCTGAACAACTGTTTTAGAACGGCGAACTACACCCAACAGCGAACAAGCATTCTAAACCCCATCAAGATGGAAAGTCCACTTTCCACCTCACAGAGGTACTGGGTTCAGTACGTGTTGGTTCTCCTGTGTTCTGTATTCATGATGCATGATGCTGCAGCTCTTCAGAAATTTGACATATCTTTTGCTATCATAGCATCGTACTCTACGTCTGTCTCTTGGATATATGAATTCTTTGCACCCTCTACTCCAGTGATTATGGTGGTGCAGCCTGATCAGTCAGGTCAACCAACTATTAGGAATATTCTTCCAAACTGGGTTATGACTGTTCCTTTTCTGTGCAATGGGCGAGGTTGCCAGCACATGAAAGTAAGCCTATTGGTATGGCAAAGTCCAAAATGCCCCACTAACTTCATTGTCCCTAGTTCATGCTTGTAAGTCCATATGGATCACTGCACAATGCTGACTGAATTTTTCCGAAGATATTCTACAAGACCGGACGGCTTTGTGTAGTCATATCCAACGCCAACCTAAACAATTATGATTGGCGTGATATCAAGAATGTGAGTTTGCACTCAATGCAAGGGAGTTCTTGAACAGTTTGACAGGCTGTTTGGCTGCAAGATCTACCGCCGTGATCCACATGCTGGCAAATGACATCAGTCATGTTAAGTATCTCATCTGCTGCACTACTGATCTAATCTCCCAGTACCCAAATCTACCTCTTCAAACTATCAGCGACTTGCAAATGAAGGGGGATTGGTCAAAAGTAAAGGTTAAACTCGTTCCCTCCATTGCCGGTAAACATGAAGGATGGCCAAATGTCATCCTAACTGGTCATACCAGGCTGATGAAGGCCATTCGTGACATGGGGCTTCGTACCAGGAAGGGAAAGGCTGCTAAAGACCTCATTGTCGAGTCTCAGGTATGTCCAACTTCTTCAATTCCACTGTGGGAAGATTCATACTGTGTAGGGCTCGAGTATAGGAACTTACTTGGCCCAATGAATAAATGAGTTCTATTGGTCAGCACGTGGAGAATCAGCTGAAAACTGGCTGGACGAACTGAAATCTAGACATGCCAAGTTGTCATGGCTGCCAGTGAAAACTGTCTTCCCCAGCCTAAAGACTGTGCATGATAGCGTCCTTGGTGAACAGGTTAGTCGTGTGTCTTTGGCGGTCACTCTTCGACATATCTCAAAATTATTGACAGGGAGGTGGGACCATGTTTTGCTGTACGAACCAGTGGGAAGCATCAAAATTTCCTCAAGAGCTATTTCATGACTCGAATAGTACTGGCGGACGAGTACTGATGCACACCAAGGCATGTCAGTGCAAGTACACCTGTGAATGTCTAACCCATTTGTGCTCTTCAGATGGTTGTCGCGACCTACCACCCCAAGAAATCGATATTTGAAACAAGCAACCAGTCAAAGGGAAAAGAAAAAGAATTGTCTGAAAGTGAAACCAAGCCTGAATCCAATGACATTGAAATTCAAAACGACCCAATCGGCTGGGCTTATGTCGGCTCGCACAACTTCACACCCTCAGCATGGGGAACACTTTCTGACTCTGGGTTCAACCCAGTGCTCAATGTCAGTCAGTTTATACTTTCCTTCACAAAACTTTGCTGATGACCTGTCGTTCACTAGGTGGTCAACTATGAGTTGGGAATTATCTTCCCTCTTTACAATGCCAAGGATGTGGAAAGGGTGTCGTGCTTCAAGCGTCCGGTGAGGAAGTATGTGAGTGGACAGATGATATTGATGCAGAAATGAAGGGAGACTGGAAACCAAATGGGACATAAGTGCCCTGTGGGATGTCGGGAAATGAGTGAGGATGGTGTAGTGCAACCGTGGGCATAGTGCGCTCGGGATGCTCAAGTTCCTGTACTCGAGCTTGAAGATGTGCAATGTCATGTTCCAGCACATGTGTCCAAGACCAGCCCTGGCCATCCGTGTATTCACAGTCATTGGGCCTGTTACCACGGATGCATTCAGCAAGGAGTCCAGAAGATGTTGGTGTATTGTGCATTCCGGAGAGTAACATGGGGTGGAGAGGACAAGACAGGTGGACGTATACTTATTCTCAGATTAAACTTCTGACCTTTGAACAACCAGCAAGTCTGAAGGGATTGTTCAGTCAAAGATCATTTTGAATTGATGCAGATATATTGAGGTGTCCAAACATTGAACGTGAAGAAATCGAAGTCGAACAAACAGGTTATCATAGGACTTACAATGAATAGTTGGACCGTCGGTGGCATGGAGGGAAGTATTATAGAACCATTGGTCTGTATTCTGTCATAACCTAGCATATAAATAAAATTAACAAGGATACATGATATGGGAATCACCAAAGTAAATCCATAGAAGACACTTGTGTTTCAACTTATACATATGTAACAGTCTGTGGGGAAGGCATACTGAGCCATTTATCACAATGAGAGAGCTGAGTAAAAAAGGGTTAGCACTGTAGCATAGGTAGCATTACTGGAAGGACCCACTCAAGACCCAAGAATGTAAGTTAGCCTTTGTAGCTTTGTTACTTGCGTTCATCGTGAAATGGTATGATTCAAAGGCTTCTCCAAGCTTGCCAGCCCCAAGAAGCACGAGGATCAGTTTCTTGTTGGAGGTTTGCCACAACGCATCGATGTCCCATCCAAAGAGCTACAAAAACAGGACGAGTTGAGCACGGGTGGGTTTTCTGGTGACGTCATTTAAATGTACCAAAGTGAAA
The DNA here is from genome assembly GCA_016758765.1 of Suillus cothurnatus. Lineage (NCBI taxonomy): Eukaryota > Fungi > Basidiomycota > Agaricomycetes > Boletales > Suillaceae > Suillus > Suillus cothurnatus. The sequence continues at coordinate 393,246 of JABBWL010000042.1, read as the reverse complement.
ACCTCGCAAGCAGCAGGAGCAGCAAATTTAGCCGAGAAAGTACTAGCCTTGACAGTGGTAGTGAAGTGCCCAATGGCCTCAGCATGACGCACACCATTGAAGGGAATGGTTCCTAATTGGACTTGCGGACTCGCCTGATGCACAAAGTGAAGACCAATCAATCAGTGGATGAAGACAAGTGTGATTGGGAACAGGAGGCTCACAATCACAACACTGCAAGCAAGGGGATCGACAGAAGGATCAGCAGACAGCTGTTCTACACACAGCATTGACTCTTTATGTCTGTTAGCATTAGAGAGTGCAATAGCCTGAGACACATACTAATGAAACACGAAGAACGCAAGATGAAAGAGCAACCCGCCTTGATTAAGAAAAGGAGCACAGTTGCATCCATATTTCTGAGTGTGAACATGAATGCTAGGTCAAAGGATGTCCTCGTGTCCTTGGCAAGTTGCTTTCCACAGAGGGTGATACCTTTGGCATAATAGCCACCCAACGACGTCCATATGGCAAGGGACTGTGTGACTGCTGAGTTAATGAAATGTTAACCAGGGCGTAATGGATTGTTTTCACCTTGGTTGCATCTTGAAGTGCATTGTCCCAGTTGAGGTTACGTGCCATAACAAAAGAGTGATTGGCATAGGAGGCGAAATCCTTAGCATCAGCAGTAAACTCTTGAGTGAGGAACTTGGCATAGGTGCCAACGCCCCCTGGGATGCAACAAAAGTTTCCATAGAATGTTTAGTTCATCTGTGGGAGGTAGCATGGAGGGGGCACTAATGGTTCCCGGGCCCTTCAAGTTCAAGGTTAGAAGGCATGCTGGCTGTAAGCTGGACACTTACTATGAACTTACTTAATCATCATCATGTGACTTTTCCCCTTATATTCGACACCTTGATGTCGTACCAGATTAGACTCGGGTCTCTTACCTACTATCATCTGTTCCAGTTGTATCAACGTTCTAGAAATCCACAGTTTCATCCTGTTATTCGTTCGATCCGATGAGTGTTCCCTGCCGCTTCCCTGGCAAGGTTCCACTTTTTTTTTAACAGAAATGAAACTGTTTGAGCCTTAGGACTCAACAGACACAATCATATCCTGAACCGTCGGGTTTCCTGCCCACCACTTGAACCATCAAACTGTCTTCTAAATGAAGAATCCCAACTGTCTCCGAGCCCTTGATCATGCGACAGTGTGCAAGAAAACAAATACAACAATCTTCCCCAGAACCATCTTCATCCCCAGAACCACCCTCATCCCCAGGACCGTCCTCACCTCCGCCAATGTCTATATCCCCAGACATGAGACACTACGACTTGTCTTCATCAGATTCAGATTCAGATAACACACATATATCCTACCCTAATACACACAAGATGACTAAGACCGCCAGAGTAGAACAACCTGCTCCCAACAAACCACCGAAACTCACAGCTGGTGAACTCACCCCAGAGGTCGCACATGACTGGGACAATGCTTGCACAACATATTTTCTGCATAAAAACATAGAAGCTGCAAACCAGGTTAAGATGGTAGCCTTTGGGATGCAAGATCCATGATTACACACCTGGTATCTAGCCCAACACGCTGCCTTAGATGCAGGAACATTCGAGGAGTATACAATGGCGCTCAAAGACACCTGGCTCGAGAAACACTGGGATATGAAACTGCATAAGAAAGTGTTAGGTTCCCACCAAGGTAACCGCCCGTTCTATGAGTGGGCTCTGGAACTCCAGAATCAGAACGCCTTGTTGTATGGCAAAATGGCACACCTAGATGACACTCAGTTGTGGAACCAACTCAAAGCGAACATCTGCGATGAACTAACCGTTCCCATACTCAGAGCAAACCTCGCCGACGGCCTAACCCTCAAAGACTGGATTGAAGAGGTTAAACACCTGGATGAGAAATGTCTAGAGGATCTTGCCGCACACAAAAAAATCGCTGAGGACCTCTATAAAGCATCCAAATGCAATGCATATATGAACAAAACCACTTCCTCGTCCTCAAAGACATACATGTCATCCTCCTGTTTAGGACCTCTGATGGAACCAGAACGTGCATTGCTCATGAAACACAGAGGATGCTTCAAATGTCGCAAATTCTACATATCACACCAGTCGAAAGAATGTCCTGACGGGGCACCTGATGCTTTGGCATACAAGCCACTTACAGAAATGGACGCTATCACGGCAAAGTTGAAGAAGACTGTAGCTGCAGTGGCACCCATAGGAGCTGTAATGCCATCAACTGTGATTGAAGAAGGTCCCAACTCTGAGGATGACATGTGTGTAGCCCCTTTTGAAACCACCCACCTTTTGTGGCCTTGTCTCTTGTCAGGGCCTTCTACTGATTCTTTTGAACATGTCGATGCCTTGATTGACCATGGATCACATCTAGTTCTGATTGATGAAAATATTGTGAACAAACTTGGACTGTGTAGACGAAAGCTACACACCAAGATAGAAGCAAACTCCGCGTTCACGAATAATTCCTCTTCTGTCCCCTTTTCTTTTTCCGAATATGTTCTTTTATCCCCTTCCTCAATTAATCATGATTGGACATCTCGTACTGTACGTGCAATAATCGCGCCTGGACTTACAGTGTCACTCCTCCTTGGAGGACCCTTCTTACGTCACAATTGCCTTGTTATAGATCATGAGACTCGCACCTGTATTCCCAAGAACTTGAATTATGACCTGTTGAATCCACCCATAACCGCGCAACCAACAAAAGTCGGACTACCGTCACAATGAATGGTCTTGAAACAGTGCAAACGGTAATAAATGAACTAAAAAATACACTGACACAACGTTACGATCTCTTGGTCTCAGCTTACTTCAGTTTTGACGAGAACATGGGAATGTTCCCCTTGTTGTTTTCAAAGCAGATATGTCACAAGCCTACTGCCATCTTCCAATGCATCCTCTATGGCAACTAAAGCAAGTCATCACAGTCAACAACAAGCGCTATGTTGATTGATGCAATAACTTCAGAGGTCATGGATCAGCGCTGATTTGGATTTCTTTCATGTCTCTCATGACATGGATTGCAAGTGTGGTTCTTTTATTAGAATATCTGAAACTTTACATGGACAACTCTTTCTCCTTTGAGATAGAAGGAAACATCTTGCTTTATGAACCTTATGGGTCATATCTTCCTCATAAGCAAGTCCTCCTTTTAAAGCTCTGGGACAAGCTTGGTATCCCACATGAACCTTCAAAGCAAATTTTTGGCTGCCAACTCACAATAATTGGCTTCGATGTTGACCCAAACAAGATGATCATTTCCATCCCCTTGGACAAAAAAGAGGAAATCATCTCTTACATTTGTAAATTCGCAATTCCTCATCATCGACACACTTCACACGAGTTCCAACAAATTGCAGGAACCATTAATTGGCTCTTCAATGTCTTTCCTTCACTGAAACCAGGTCTTTTGGTGGTGTATGACAAGATGCGAGACAAGTCTAAACTTCTCGCTCAGATATATGTCAATGTTGACGTCATCAGGGAGCTTACTTGGTTGGCAAACCATATGGAACGCTTACCAGGAGTTCTCCTACTGGAATCACTTGATTGGTCTCCAGAAACAGCAGAGGACATCGTCACCATCTATACCAACGCTTTGCTTGCTGGAATTGCATACTGGTTCCCAGAAATCAATTTTGGGTTTCAATCATGTTTGCCACACGATGCCCCATTGGGGTCAATCTTCTTTTTCGAAGCACTTGCCATTTGCAGTGCAATCCATGCTTTAGCTGACACAGATCCAATTCCATGACATGTGGCCATGTTCACCGACAACACAAACACTGTCAACATTTTCAACTCCCTTTGCGCATCAGCTCCTTACAATCAGCTTCTCATTTCTGCAGTCGATGTCCTAATCAAATTCAATGTCAATCTTTGTGTTTACCACATCTCAGGAGCAGAGAATAACATAGCAGATGCACTCTCTCATTTTGACAATGATCAGGCCATTTGTTTGGTACTTGATCTCATCATTGATAATTTAATACCCCCTCGGGATTCACTGGGGGCTACCAAAAAATGACTAACAGCCCTCGAAGGTCCTGCATGGGCTTTGGAGCATTTGCTCCATGAGTGTGCCATTGTGCTCGGATTTACTCTAGCTTCTTCAACCTCAGCTTCTTATGACTCAGCTCTTGCGTCGTATATTGAATTCTGTTGACTGCATAATATGTCTCTCACACCCTTGCCCGACACTTTCTCCTTCTATGTGGTCTGGATGATGTCTTACATTTGACCTTTCTCTGTTGACAGCTACCTATCGGGAATATGTAACAAACTGGAAGAAGAATTTCTAGTCATGCATTCAGTTCGTAGTTCTCGCCTTGTACAATGAACTCTCACAGGGTGCAAACATCGTTATTCCCATCCTATCAAATGAAAAGAACCCCTGTCTTGTAATGACCTCCACACCGCTTTCCTACGCTTACATGAATCCTGCATCCATGACAACATCCTCTTCCTTGCCCAATTATATTTCGGTTTCGAAACACTACAACGTCTTGGGGAACTTGTATGGCCAGATGCACCAAAGTTTCAGTCCTATAGTCATGTGCCTATGCATCACACAGTACAAATTAGTGATAACTCAATCTCTTACATTTTGCCCTTGTCTAAAACTGATAGATTTGGTCAGGGCAGTCAAGTCCTTGTATGGTGATCCCAGTTCAAGGATGACTGTCTCAATATTTTCACACACTATCTGCAGTCGCACAACTCTCTTTTCCCTCACTATCCAGAACTATGGCTTCACAGCAATAGCCAAATTCCTACTTGTTCATGGTTTAATACTCGGTTTCAACAAATATTCATCAATTGTGGTTTCAGTGGCCATTCAATGAGAGCAGGAGGTGCAACTGCTCTTGTGCTGGTGGGTGTCCCTCCTCCTTTGATCCAAGCAGCCGGAAGATGGTCATCGGATGAGTTTGCAAAATATATATGAATTCATCTGTTCATCTTACAGGCTCTCATACACAATTCCTCTACCTGACAAGTCAAGTTATTCGACATTCATCAAATTTGCATCAATCACATCTTAAGTGCTCTTGCAGAGTGCTTTTTCAACTCTTTTCTTTAGTCCTTTAGCATTCTTTACTCAAATTTGTACTCTTAGCCCCGACAAACCTGAGATTTAGGTAGCTGGGAAACACGGGCTTGTCAAATTCATTTGTTTTCGGCAGACACTCTTGAGCTTAAGTGCTGAGAGTGTCACGCTCCTCCTATCTAGTTCTCCTGATGCAAGACTCGCAAGTCAAAAATCAAACTGATTAAGAATCTATGCTCCTAAATCACAGAGTGAATACTATAAGGAGACTGGTGGCAATGCATCACATTGAATTTCACACTATGGGGTCCGTAATATTTAAGACAGGTCTGAATGTCATGCGAAATGTCAAGGCAATACTTAATATTTAGGTTAGCATCTAAGCAGATGTAAAATTTCAAATGTTAAACAAATCTTCCATGACAAGAAGAATATGAAGCATCAGTGAACATTTTGCTGCTGGCTGAACATCAATGACAATAAGAAATATAAATATATCTTTAATGCTGGCCTATACTTCGAAATGAACCTTCACATTTAAGACTCAAAAAAACTTCAACCATGGCACGTGACTGAATGTCTGCTCATACATGAAGTTTAGACCACTACATAGATGGGCATTTATATTGAAAGTACCTCCTGACGATAGAATGTGAAGATAAAGTATAAAGATTTCTCTCCAGACAATATGAATTGCCTGACGATCACCCACTCACCGCCCACTCACCCACTCACGAGTAGATAATCTCCCGTGGTCAGTTGGAAATGGGGGCAGGGATAGGGTTGAGTGGAGGTGAGGATGGGTGCATGTTTACTTTATTCTGTTGGCAGATGCAACAACCATTGATGTAATTTTTGACGAAAGTGGCAAGTCCTGGCCACCAATAGTCATGAGAGAGAAGTTCCTGGGTTTTAAAGTGTCCAGGATGTCCTGTGGTAGGGGAATTGTGATGGAGGGAAGTGAGTTCATGGCGAAGATGACTGGGTGGCACATAAGTGAGTCCTTTGTAAGAAAGAATACCGTCACTCAATTTCCAATCAGAAAGAGCTGAGCAGAGTGGGGGTGGAGTAGAGGAGTCTGTAAGCACTTTAAGTGCTGTCTGTACAACAGGATCAATAGAGGAAGAGATACATAATCTGTCTGTAAAGGAAGTGTCAATAATGTTCATAAAAAGGGAATCAGGGAGTAGTTGAATAGAAGTGTTGTCCTTTTCAACATAATCATCCAGAAGGTGATCTGATCTATGAGATAAAAGATCGGGAACAATAAGGTCTTTTCCTGGTACATGGGTAATAAGGAGTTCAAATTGGGAAAGGAATGTTTGCCAGCATGCTTGGCGTCGATTAAGATCTTGAACATCTCTGAAATATTGAAGATTTTTATGGTCAGTGTATATGATCACAAGATAAGGGGATCCAAGTAAATAGTGTTGCCATGCTTTAAGAGCACATACGATGCCAAGGAGTTTGCAGTCATAGATTTGATAATTTCATTCTGCAGGGTTAAAGAATTGTGATATAAATGAACAAGGAAGCCATTCTCCATTAGAGTTCTTCTGTAATAATACACTGCCTGTGGCATATAAAGATGCATCAGTAGTGATAGCAAATTGTCTATATTTGTTGGGTATCTGTAAAACAGGAGCTGTTGTGAAACATTTCTTGAGTTTATCGAAATTTTTCTGTCATTCTTGAGTCCATTTGAATAAGGTATCTTTTTTGGCAAGATCAATCAATGGTCTTGCAAGGGTAGAGTAGTCGGCAATAAAGTGTCTATAGAAGTTAGCAAATCCTAAGAAAGAACATACTTCCTTAACCAAAGTTGGAGTTTTCCATTCGGAGATTCCCTTTAGCTTGGTAGGGTCCATAGTAATAGAGCCAGGTCGGATAATCATTCCTAAATATTCGATTTAATCAGTGTTAAACATGCATTTTTCTGGTTTTAGGTAAAGATGGTGTTCTTGAAGCCTAGATAATACTTTATGAGTTTGTTTCTGGTGAGCTTCATGGTCTGGTGAGAAAATGAGAATATTGTCCATATAGATAATGAGCCATCCTTCTTGAAGGAGATCACTGAAGATGTTGTTCATCATACTTTGAAACATAGCTGGGGAGTTATACATGCCAAAGAACATAACTGTTGGTTCAAATAATCTGCAGGCAGTAGATCACCTTCTTTCATACATATGTTATTATAGCCCCAACGAATATCCATCTTGGTGAAGATCTTCGCATCTTTCAGTTTATCTAATAAATCTGAGATTAGTGGTAATGGGTAGTTATTCTTGACTGTGTGTTTGTTCAGGTATTGGTAATCTTGACATGGCCATAGGGAACCATATTTCTTTCCTACAAAGAAGAACAGTGAGGATTGCAGAGAAGAAGAAGGAACGATAGTTCCTTTCTTGAGGTATTCATTGATAAATTCATTTATGGCCTGTTCTTCTTTAGCATTAAGTGGATAAATCTTACACTTACATGGTTCAAAAGATTCTTTGAGGTCAATTCCATGATCGAATTTTTGTTTAGGAGGTAGGGTGCTGATAGATGGTTTGCCAAATACGTCTTTATAGACTCGAAATTCTTCTGGTACAAGTTCTTCAAAGGCTTTCTTTGGTTTTGCAAATTCTTGAGTGAACTGTTGAGAAGTATTAAGTGTTGCATTGATAAATACTTCATCAAATTCGTCTTCATCATCTTCATCATATTCAATAGGGAGAAGGTTGGGGATTCATTTGGTAAAGGAGGATTTTGGAACGGTTTCCTGTGCAGGATTCCATTCCTCATCTAACTCTTCTAGTGTGTTGTAAAAGACTTCTTCTTCTTTGACTTCTTCAATAGTCAGTTTAATGCTTCATTCACATAAATGGACTTCTTCTGCAGTCCAATCTATATCAGGATTTTCTTTGTTTAGCCAAGAAATTCCGAAAATCACATCCTCTCCTCCTAAAGAGGTTACAAGGAAATGTGCCTTCATGCGAATTGATCGAATAGAAAAAGATAGATTGCAGTACTTAGCTATTTTTCCATTTTTATTGAGCGTACCATCCACGTTATCTATGGGTATGGGTTTATTGAGATCGTGAGTTTTGATCTGGTTGCAGCATACAAAGCCCCAGTCAATAAACTCGCCTTCTGCACCAGAGTCGATTAGCGCTTTAGCTTCGGTGCTTTTGTCAGATTTAGTCAAAACAATAGTAATTGGTAATGAAATAGAGTTCTTATTGCCAACACTTTGTACAAGTAATCCTAAACGAGGGGATTCCACCACCAGTATGGTTTCCCCCAAGCAAAATCTGCTTCTTCAGATTGCTTCTTTATCTGTCTTGCTTTAAACGCCTTCCATTCAAGGAATTCTTGGTAGTCAGCATCTTTGTTAGTAGTAGGTTTCGCTGCCATTTGAATTTTCTTAACTGTGGTAACAGTTGGATGGTTCAGGCAGTCTTTGATAAGGCCTTTCTTACCACATTTGAAGCATAAGCCATTCTTGCGCCTCTTCTCGAGCCCATTCCACCAAACTTCTCTACAGCCAGGCACCCCTATGCCATGGACATAGATAGGCTAGGGAAAGACAAAGAAGACAAAGAAGCACCTCGTGCGAGGAAGACTCACCTCTCACCTCAAGAATGTGAGAAGACACATAATTCAGTGACAATGTACCATTTGAGATGGGCCAGCCCATGTGGGCCCATGGCAAGAATTGTACCCTGATATAGGAGTGGGCCAAGCGAACTTGTGTACCTAATACCAAGGGATGGGCCAGGGGTATATATTATGGACAGTAGTATAGGAATGTACTAGTATATAGGATAGTATGAATGGTGAGTCTGGGTTGCATTGGAGATGAGTGGGCCAGGCAAATGTGTACCCAAGGCAAAGGGATGGGCCAAGGGTATACAATATAGACAGTGGTATAGGAATGTACTAGTATATAGGATATAGCAACTGGTACATCTGGTATACACCATCCAGGATAAATCACCAGGTATATACCATGCAGGATACACCACCTGGGATACTGGATATTGGTTGAGATTAACCGGTTCAAGTGGACCAGTTAATATGCAGCCTTATACTACCGGCTAGTGTGATTTCAACAGTGGTCAGTTTGTGTCAATTGGTTCATATTTCATTAAGATACAGGCAATACAAGATTTTGTGCAAATTGATCAGGCAGGTGGATATCAGTTCCAATTGACCAGTTCAAGTGGATCAGTTACCATGCAGCCTTATACTACCAGCTGGTACAATTTCAACAGTGGTCAGGTTGTGTCAATTGGTTCATATTTGATTGAGATACAGGCAATACAAGATTCTGTGCTAATTGATCAATCTTGTATTACCTGTATCTCAATCAAATATGAATCAATTAACACAACTTGACCACCATTGAAATCACACTAGCCGGTGTAGAGATTAGTTTCCCTCTAGGCTGGTATTAACAGTTTTTACTTAGCTTTCTTACCTTACTTTTCCTTGCTTATGTTCGCATTTTTACTGCTTACATAATGACCAAATCTTCGCCCTACACTTCCACTCATTAGCTAGACTTTCAGTTATAGTTCTGGTAGCTCTCCTTCTAGGATTCAGTAGCTTCCCCAGACTTGCAGCTTATTAGTTTTAGTAGTAGCTCAATAGCTCACTATACAGCTCCTGATATATAGTCTTATCCTCATTGTCTGGAGTGACATTTTCATATTCTCCCTCTCTCTCTCTCTCACACACACACACACACACACACACACACATTCTCTCTCTCTCTCTTGAGCCCTGAGCTTAGTCCAGAAACCCTTGGGTTGAATAGCAGCTAGGCAGCATTCACCCAACATAGTTCTGCTAGCCAGCAGAATTGTTGACCCTTCACCGGTAATATAAGGCTGCATATTAACTGGTTCACTTGAACCAGTCAATTTCAACCAATATCCATGTATCCCGGATGTACCTGCCTGATCAATTAGCACAGAATCTTGTATTGCCTGTATCTCAATCAAATATGAACCAATTGACACAACCTGACCACTGTTGAAATTGTACCAGCTGGTAGTATAAGGCTGCATGGTAACTGATCCACTTGAACTGGTCAATTGGAACTGATATCCACCTGCCTGATCAATTTGCACAAAATCTTGTATTGCCTGTATCTTAATGAAATATGAACCAATTGACACAAACTGACCACTGTTGAAATCACACTAGCCGGTAGTATAAGGCTGCATATTAACTGGTCCACTTGAACCGGTTAATCTCAACCAATATCCAGTATCCCAGGTGGTGTATCCTGCATGGTATATACCTGGTGATTTATCCTGGATGGTGTATACCAGATGTACCAGTTGCTATATCCTATATACTAGTACATTCCTATACCACTGTCTATATTGTATACCCTTGGCCCATCCCTTTGCCTTGGGTACACATTTGCCTGGCCCACTCATCTCCAATGCAACCCAGACTCACCATTCATACTATCCTATATACTAGTACATTCCTATACTACTGTCCATAATATATACCCCTGGCCCATCCCTTGGTATTAGGTACACAAGTTCGCTTGGCCCACTCCTATATCAGGGTACAATTCTTGCCATGGGCCCACATGGGCTGGCCCATCTCAAATGGTACATTGTCACTGAATTATGTGTCTTCTCACATTCTTGAGGTGAGAGGTGAGTCTTCCTCGCACGAGGTGCTTCTTTGTCTTCTTCTTTGTCTTTCCCTAGCCTATCTATGTCCATGGCATAGGGGTGCCTGGCTGTAGAAAAGTTTGGTGGAGTGGTAAGTGTCTTCCTTACTTTGATATCTAATGCCTTCTCCATTCAAAGCTCAACCGTGGCAGGGAGCATTTCAAAGTTGAGAATAGCCATAGCTATCTCACGTTCAAGTCCATTTATAAAGAACAGAATCTTAGTCTGTTTGTTGGAGATGCTGGTGTCGGCAATGATGGTTTGGAAAAGGGATATGTAGGCAGCTACACTGCCCATCTGTTTCAGGGTAGAAATTTGCCTGATTGAGGTCTGTTTAATGTTCTTTGGGAAGAACATTACTTTAAGGTCAGTGGCAAAGTCCTTAAAGGTTCCATAGGTGTTTTCAGTGACAGCTTTCTTTAGTTTCGCTTCAGCCCACTTGGCTGCCTCGCCTTAAGTCATAAGACTTAGAGCAAATATGACTTTCTTTTCATCATCATATATGCCCTTGTTAAGGGTGAGATAGGCTTCCAGTTGGAGAACCCATCCAGTGGAGGTTCGGGTATCACTGCTAAAGGTGGTGGGTGCTTTGCTGATTTCTTTGGCCATAGTAGATTTCAATGGTTTTAGGGGAAGGGGTCTAGGTTTATAGGATTTGGTGAAGAAATTCCAGGAAGTTCCTCATCAGGAAAAACCTCCTGGGGCAAAAATCACATAAATTTCATAAAACAATGTAATTCAGATAATTCTATGTAATTACAGATATTAGGATAAAAATTGCTAGAAGATGATAAATACAATGAGATTATCAATTATCATTTGAAGATACAAAAAGTATATCTATCTATGTATGAGTTTAACCAAAAAGTGTCACAATTATCGAGAACTGTATCACTTGTCCACTCTCGTGGGACAATGGCACCAAAATTTGGTATAAGATGGACACTACACACAATATTTGCCAATGGCACGATACTTACTAGTTTTTCACCACCACGGAAGGCTTGCGAGAGCTTGTAAAGTCCATGGTGTCGATTGGGAGCTGAAGGAAATGGTGTGAACCATTTGATATAAGCCAAGTGGTTGGGAACCTCAACTGTTGGCGGAAACAGGAGTGGCAAGGATTTTGAAGGTAATGAGAAAATGACTCATACCTGCCCAACATGGACTCCTAGATTCAGACAATTAGTGAGTGACTCTATCCTTAGCAAATAGTGGTGGCTAAACATACCTTCTATACCTCCACTAGCAACATCTGGATTCCCACTGATGTTCACCAGAGCTGTATCTGAACGGCAAGGCTGTAGACCAGAACCAGAACTCGCTTGTGGTCTGGCATGTACAGAATCCAACGTGGCTGTTGCATTGCTGTGACCACGAGCATCTACTGAGAGCCATTTGATCCTGTGAAAAACAGGGAGAGTTTGGAATGGGAAATGGATGTCCTGTGCAAACACATCCAGTACTCAACTACAGAGGGGGATAGGATCATTAGCATGGCTGAGTTGTGTGATATAGCATGCAAGTGCTTCCCGGAAATAGGTAGCGCTGTAGTCTTCGACCAGCTTGTCTATACTGATGGCCTTTGCACTAGGGTGCTTCATCACTGTTTGAAGCCGACGAAATGTCATATCAGGGGGGCGTGAATGGTAAGGCTCGGTCTCCTCAAGACCAGCACATCACCAGTTGACATACTTGTCATGGTGCATAATCTTCTCCTTCTGCTCGAGCCAGCGTGTCATCTGCACAAATTCATCTTTGTGATTTGTAGCACAGTAAGCATCCTTTGTGTAATCAATGTGAAGTTGTTCAGTGTACTCAGTATTATAATTATCTGTTGTACCCAACATCATAATCATGACAGAGTAGTGGCAAGTTGTCATATCCTGGATTCCAGACCTATCCTATAGTTGGATATATAGATTATACCCCTAGACTTCATTCATAACCATATCTAGTCTCATCCACTATCATGCTTGTCCAACTACCACTCATCTGTCCAATACGATAAGCTTTCTTATTCATTACCTGTCCATATAACGTTAACACAGCCTATTCCTTTATCCGATATGTCTATCCGCTCTGGATCCGATACAATAAGCTTTCTTATTCATTACCTGTCCATATAGCATTAACACAGCCTATTCCTCTATTCGGTATTCTCTACCTTTCAGATAACCGGTTCTATACTTACCCGACATCTTTGCTACATGTCTATTATCGGTACTCGGTTGTTTACCTATCCAATACGCTTACTGATCCGTTATCCTTTGACTGCGCTAATGTACATAGCCTTGGACACTGCCCCTGATTATTCCGTTAGCTACCCACAGTATATAAACTCTTGTACATCTCGATAGATCCTCAGTTCAAATATTACAGTCTTGCAGCATTCTTGTCCTCGCACATTAGTGTTGTAAGGACCCCTTCTCTATCCTTTGGGCCTAGGGATTGATTCCCTAGGCCAGAGCTCCGCTCTTCTGCATTTCTGGACTTCATCCATTTCCAGACCCTACCTTAGGCCTAATGGATTGTATCCTTAGGTCAAAGTTTTGTCTTTCCAATACTTACACTCCTTCTGATCCTTATCCAACTCCGTCTCTACCTAAGGGTAGTCTATATCCATCCGCGTCCGCTCCGGAACCCCTATTCGGAACTCCAGACCACTATTCCTGCCTCGGACTGTGTCCGTTGCAGTATCTCCACCCTATGCCTTCACTAAGGATTGATACGCACGTTTATCCCACTTCCTATCAAGTGGATGGAACTCCATCTGAGTTTCCGATACTCGTCCAGAAGTTTCCCGCACTCATCCGGACAGTTCCCGCGCTCATCTGGAAGTCCTTTGGATGCTCCACCAGAGTTGTCTGCCTCCAGAGTCCTCTGGACTTCGTTAGGACCTCATTGGACTTTATCCGAAATTAAGGGCACCGTACTCAGGTGAGGGGCACAGCGTATGAGCTGAGGCCAAAGCCCTTCTGAGTCAGTCATACTCACCCCTCTGAGAGATTGTATGCACCAGCGTGCCACGGTCTTTAACACAAGTGGCATGAAGTTTTGGCAGATTGAAATTTGAATGGATACCAAGCTCCACAAAAATGTCCTTATTCTCATGAAAAAGATTGAGTGCATCATCCAGCAGCTGTAGAGTCTTGGAGCTATGACATGGATATTGAGCAAGATAGAGGAAGTCAAGTAGGCCCTGCACTGCTCATAGAAGATGGCCCCCATTTAGATTATTGGGCAAATGGATTCCAATCATGATACTGAGCAGAAAATGGCAGATTTGAGCGTGTTCAGTTCCGCTTATATGCGACAAGCTGGTGATACCCTTGGTGAATAAATGTATATGGTGATTGGGAGGAAGATGGCGACAATGAGCATCAATTTCGGCTGCTCCACAAGCAGCTAACAACCAACCTAAGAGATGCTTGATCAAGCCCTGATATAATTGGTGTAACACGTCTGGTGTGATTGCACGGAATATATTGGTGAATGGGAGATCTTCCCAGAATGGATGGACAATGGGCTTGATGCCTGCTGCTGAGCAAGCACAAACAAATGATAGATTCCCTTTGTTGAGAACAGCGAGGGCATCCAGCACCTTGCTCAGGTTTCATAAGTGAAAAGGAGCTGTATTACTACCCGTTTTGTCAATGTCCACATCACATTTTGGACACTCTCCAACTTGATCCCAGTAGCAAGAAGCTGTTCTGGGTAGTCTCCGACGAAGCTGGCAAATAATAGGTGGCAACGGTGGAGGGTGCCATCCCCACTAGCCATATGAAGCCTGTGTAGTCCTATAGATTTCAGTGGAGCGAGAACACGACTTAAGCATGCGTGATAGAGGTTTGCCAAAGTTCGGCACTGTGAAGCCTTGATGGTGATATGCTCAAGCCGTGTACATGGCAAATAAGCTAGAAGTATATGCACACCACGTGAAGGCTTGCATCGGATTTCCTTTGGAATGTTGCCAATGGTGAGATAGACGGGATAGACGGACTTGTTGCAGAACAATGTTACTTGTGTTTTGTTGGATGAGATAATGATGGGAATAATGGTGCTGCCTGGACTGTGTTGGTCGAGTTTTTTCTAAAGTATTGTAAGTATCATATCTCATATAGACATAATCAGTTCTTTGTACCTGTGTATCCCACCACCATTTTCCGGTGTGCATATCATGAAAGAGATGAATCGTCTCGTCTTCATCAGAATAATGCCACTCAGGTGCAAAAGCAAGATATTTTGCAAAGTCAGGATCACCATACAATGACTTCACACAATCAATCACATCATGGTAATAGATGTTAAAGGCTTCTCCTGCAACAATAATCTGCTCGTGTTCGAACTTTGGATGACCTATTGGAAACTCATGGCCAATAATGCCATTCAACTCATTTGCATTCTTGAATGAGAGTGACAAGCATTCACTGACCTGAGAATATCAAAATTATAGGCAATTAACTTTCAGAATTAATGGAATCTGACTTACCCCCTTGATTGCAAGCAAGTCTGACAATGCCGTTGAACTCAGTCCATGAAGCTTAGCCCATCTTGGATGCAAAAGGGTGATATAAATTCTCCTCCGCATTGGCCAGATGTGCCTCATATTCCATGTTCGCAGCACGACAGTTGGTTATTTGTTGGCCAGCATGTGGATCTGGGTAGGGCACGACTACACAACCATGCTGCCCTTGCATGTGCTCTTTAATATCCTGGTGATGGCGAATACTGTGTAGATCTTCCTGAAAAGCTTCATCATCATCAGCCAAATCTTCCATGCCATCCATACCGTCATGCTTGGCTTGCTCTTCGACGGGAGGCTCCCATTCAGGTTCGAAATTCCACCCCTCATCATCTACATCGCTATTGCCAGATTGCTCCTGACCCCACTGTGCAAACTCATCCTCAGGCTTGTCCTCTCCATAACCTCCATCAGGATCCAAGTCAGGCCAAGTCAACTTGTCAGGCTCAAATTGTGGTTCGGTGGTATGGACTTGGGAGCGTGACTGAAGGTACAGTGCTCAACAGTGTGGGTTGCAGCTCTTAGCAAGATGTTGACTGAGACCAGTCACAGTGAGATTGTCACAAGAACAAGCAACACAGCGAGTGGACATAGTGGCGGAAGAATGGGGGCCTCAGAGTGGTCGACAATCAACGCTACATGCGAAAACTTCCTGCCAAGGTCAGTGGTAGATGGGCAGATAGTATAGCAGCCACCAACCAACACTACACACAAAAACTTCCTCCACTTGAAGGCTGGAGAGCCCCACTGATCAATGCTACATGCAAAAACTTCCTACAAAGGTCAGTGGTAGATGGGTAGAGATTATAGCAGCCACCAACCAACGCCACACATGAAGACTTCCTCCACTTGAAGGCTAGAGAGCGCCACCGATCAACGCTACACACGAAAACTTCCTACAAAGGTCAGTGGTTGATGGGTAGAGATTATAGCAGCCACCAACCAACGCTACACGCGAAAACTTCCTACAAAGGTCAGTGGTAGATGGGATGATCAACACTACACGCAAAAACTTCCAAATGAATTGCCAAATGAATTGCCTCCACCAATAAAAGCAGGGCATCTCAGAGTGGACATAGTGGCGGAAGAATGGGGGCCTCCAAGTGGTTGACACCAACCCTGCACACTTCCTAAAATTTGACCACATGAACACACCTTGAGATGAATTGCCTCCAATGCCATTTCAAATGCATTGAATGCACAATTGCACTGTTGAATGCACAGAAATCAGTGAGGCAGTTGCTGTTCAGGCAATTGAGAACCGACCACCATTATATGTGAAAACTACCTGATGTTGTGCCAGTCCAGATAACTTTGAGTATAGAGGGTGCCAAAGCAGGGCCCGATCAACGTTACATGCAAAAACTTGAGGTAACAAGTGTCAGTTTACTATTTGAACCCTTGAATTGAGCTCACCAAATAAACTGTTTCTGCCAGCAATGCCCCTTGAAACCTGTGCCATGCACTACTAAAATTTAACGGTGCCCGGTGCCCGGTGCCCTCATCTCTTTCTCCTCACTCTTTCAACCTTGAACATTCCTTCCCTTTGTTAGCTTTTCAATCTATATACAATGTCCGCACCTCTTAATTCTTGTAGTGAGTGACTCTGACAGCTCACTGCCTACCAGAGTAGGCTCACTGTGACTGGGCTTCAATAGAGCCATGAAATGTGAAAAAAAAAGGCTATGGAAAATGCAGGTAAGCATGTGAATAAGCTGGGAAGGAAAGTCACTCATCAAGCATCCCCGGACTGTCATATCCCATACATTCGCACTTCTCATCTGAAGTTCTGGATGTCAGATCCAATCAGATCTGATCCACAGATCCGTACCGGATCCATCGCAATAAGCTTCTTCATTCATATCCTGTTCATATAACGTTAAACACTGCTTATTTCCTCCATTTAGTATATCCTCCTTTCCGGTATATCGGTTATGCTTTCTTCCAGCTATGTTTTACTGATCCGTTCACTTGTGATTAACTTCCGGCTTATGTTTGACTTCTAATAAGTGTTGCTTATACATTACGATACTTTGTGCATAGCCTCTCGCGTAGTTCTATCGTATATAAACTCTTGTATATGTCCTATAGCACCCCAGTTCGAATATCATCTTAGATTGTCCTCATTCTGTTATCCGGACTCAAGTCTTAAACAACTCTTGTCACCCTCCGAGACTTAAGGATTGTATCTGATAGTCTATATGCATCCGCCTCTATCTACGGATAGTCGATACTCTGTTAGTTTCTAGTCCTGGACTTGTCTAGACTAGCCCTTATACTTCTGTCCGATATCCGGATGCCATCCGGATAAGTATACGATACTATTCCTTATCTTCGGATAGGAATACGATACTAATCCTTACCTTCGGATATCATACGTTACTTTCCTCTATACCCGGATACCATATGATAGTCATCCGGACCTTCGGATATGCTACAATAGCCATCCGGATCTTCGGATACGATACGTATAGCATTCTGAAATACAGGGCTATACTCGGGAAAGGGGCACAGCGTACGAGCTGAGGCCGAAGCCCTTCGGATCTGTTACCCTTTGAGTACGACCTTAACACAGACCCACCATCACCTGTTGTCAAACCAGTCAAAGCGAAAGAGATCAGCACCGGTGATGTTTTTTTCTACTATATGAACCAAATACTCACCTTGAATAAGGTAAAGTGCCACGCACAAAAACAGTTCCACCTCCACCGGATGCCACGATTCAAACCACTTGCAGTGACAGCTCAGTGAAGAATGGTTTATCTTCAAAACTGAGTGCGTCACTAAAAGTCTATTTGAAACATAGGAATAAGTTCTGACCTTAATGGTACATTTAGAGCATCAGCATACCTTTGCAGATGACTCAGAGGAGGATAGAAATGAATCTGATAACAATGCAGACTTGCAACCTGAAAAGTCTCCAGGTTAGTTATGAGTCAATGTCTCAAAAGTTGATCTTACTCATGTGATCGTGCACACTGAGCACATGTGACAGCCATTTACCGTCCTCACAAACTCTGTCGCACATTCGCCATGCGTGATGTCTCAGCATTATTTGAGTCTGATGATGATCAGCCTGAGGGGGACAGTGTCACAAATGGTAATTATTCTGATACTGACCATGAGGAGAGTGAGGGTGAGGAACCTGAGGCCACTGCCATGATGCTCTCAGACGAAATTAGTGATAGGTAATCTAGTAGTCACATGATGTACTAACTGTGACAATCATTGTCACGAAGGTCCCTTTGCTCACCGTCAGCAAAACTAATGTCAGCTTGAAGTCAAAGCAATCTCATGGCAAAACCCAGTCTGCCTGGGATGCCAAACAAGCTGCAGAGGTAAGCATATATATATTGGCTGTATACTAGACTTGACACTCTTTAGATTCCAACCTGGTGCAATTTTGACAATGCTGTTTCGGAGTTTGTTGATGAGACTACTACTGGGTGTGGTGAGGACTCTGAACCTTACTCCAGCGATGTTGAATGTGCCCAGAAACTCAACTCTGCATGGGCTCAATCAGCTCAGTCCGCCGCTTCTCTCATTTGAATGGAGAAGGGACACATCAAATTACTTGATCAAAACAACAAGACTTGGCGAGTAGTATGAGATGCAATTATTGATGCCAAAGGATACATTATATTTGTTGATGCTTATCCTGAGCTTGTTGACAAAAACCAAGTCTCTTTGCAGTCTTTGCTAACTGTGGCTGGGAATTGTCATGGTGGAGCCATGCATTCCTTTATTGTGCCGTGACTTGAAAGTGGCCGCATGTATGAACATTGATAGCTACTTTCGTCTTGGCAACAACATGGTCAAGGTGAAGAAACTTATGGAGCAGCATGTATATATATATGCCTTGAGGTTTGATGTAAGTGAAACCGTCATCTGTTCTTATAATATTCCCTTTTACATATCATCATTGTTGCTACATCTCGAGCCTCTAACTAACATTCCTCTTCAACAGTCGAATGATGATGCTTCACCCATAGGCAAAAAACCCTACCAGGGTGACCTGCTTATCTTTCTCATATACGAGGGAGTCTTCACTGGCACAAAGTCTATCGGTGTTAAGTTTGCCAAACACTTTGTTGAACTGGCAAACAACAAGGGCAATCATCCTGAAATGCCCATTCCATTGCTGGCACTTGTGGTGACAGCGGTATGGTCCTTTCTACTGAACTTTCCACTGTATTCACTTGTTTTCAAGGTCTATGCAGCCCTTTTCTGGAAGACACTTGGTTCACCAGGGAAATTCAATTTTACAGGGAATCAATTCAGCGAGACATATGTGTTTCACATCAAGTTCCTTGAGGACTTGAAGAGGGATGCGCCAGGAAAGTTTCACTGCATGATGGCTGATATTTATGAAGCTGTACAGTAAGTTTCACTGGTATGCATGGTGCTGTTTCAACTCAGATACTGACTCTACTACGAAGGACCTTGAAACAGAAGGGAAACGATCATTTCGCCAATGAGTATCAAGATGCGCTGGGGCTACTCGACCTGGATGGTATGGCGGAGGATTAGGTCCTGTAGTCACATTCGTGTTGATCTATACCTGTAAAAATTGCACATTTGTTAATTACACCTAAATTTGCCTAGTCAAGTTATATCTTCTGGTCAAATATTAGTTTGTTTTACTTGTAACACTGTCCATCACATGTTGTCTTGTTACTTGAGGGTCTTATAGGTTGCTCAGAATACAATGACTATCAAAATTGTACTCGATAAGACTACAGGTGCCAGCTGCCTCAAGTTCACGGTCAACGGATTTTCTACTTCTCGGTTGATAACGTGCTGTTCATGGGTGGTCAAAGAGTGATGAATCACCTTCTTTGTTGGTCTCTTCTGATAGTGAGGAAGTATATATATTTTGTCAGGTTACTCTGAACCTAGTAGGTAATATTAGACCTCTGCTGATGCTGGCTAGATAATATGAGTCTCTCTTCCTGTAAAAGAGAGAAGTTAAACTAAAACAAATAGACGAATATGATAGACTGTTGTATAGGCGATCCCTGTAAGATAGTATACAACTAATCTGACTAGATTATACCATGGTTTTCTAAGGCAACACTAGGCCTTCACTTTCTTCTTGATCTCACACTAGGAGACAGAAAGGGGAAAACACCTGTTCAAATTCTTACTGACTCTCACACAGTTTGAGAGAAGAATGGAAAAGGGAAAACTTAATTATTGTGTGAGAATGGAGTCCTTATATACATTTTGGAAACCATCCTTACTAAGCAATGAGTCATCACTGGATTGGTAAGAATATGCTTACAAACCAAGCCTTTTGGTGTGCTGAATCAGCTGCTTACTAAAGTACATGAGTAAAATATTACAAAGCACAGTAAAATCTTACAAAGCATGATGAATCATGACTAAACATGATGAGTCATGGAAGAATCCTTACAAATCAGATTATTACCAGTCACATGACATGCTTACAAATATATCTGAGTGGCTCTCTGATGTAATCAAGTGGCTGAAAAATAGAAAGAGACTGGAAACTGATAGAAAACTACAAATACAAGTAAATAACTGAATCAGAATAGGAAACAAACTTATGATAGTGAGAAATATATCCTTGTATACTTCCCTAATCATCTCCTTCTATATTCCTTATCATATATGTCATGGTATGGAGTGCATACCATGCATGACAGCATGATTCACTATGCAAAGTTTGAAGTATACCCTCTGAAATTCACAATATTGGAGTCTAATATCAACTAATTCGTGATAATTATCCTTTGTAAATAAGGGAGTAAAAAAGTCTTTCTAAACTAAATAAGTTTCCTAATCTTTCTAAAGCCGATGATTTGAGATAATACTCGATGACTATCAAGAATTATCATAGTTTAGAGGAATTTCCCCAGGGAGGTTTTTCCTGATGCTTCAGGAGCTAGAGTGTTGTAGTACTCTCTCCAGGCACTAAGCGTGTAAGCTTTGCCTTCGGTATCTGCCTTAGTAAAGGTCTTTCTCAATCTACTCATTTGTCTTTTTTTTCATCCCATCATCATGCCCAGTAGTTGGGAAGGCCGATCCATCAGAATTGAAGGTCCATCACTCCATATCACTTTAGTGATCTTGTTCTACTTATAGTCCACTGTTTGTCGTCACGTTCTTTCTTTTCGACCTCGTCTGTTCTACCAGCATCAGGAAAACAATGCTGAGCTATGTAAATTGCGACTAGGCCAATGGGTGGGAATGACGGCAAACACAAATTCACCCAAGTTTTCGAGGGTGTGAAATTGACACCGTCATCCACATGAGTTTTCCTGGTGCACATTCCAGGAACCCTAGGAACCCTCAAACCCAAAAGGAGGAGGCAGGATCGCGAGAGCACCCGTCCGCAAATAACTACCCGGCAAGGAGTCCAGAAGATGTTGGTGTATTGTACATTCCGGAGAGTAACATCGGGTGGAGAAGACGAGACAGGTGGACATATAATTATTCTCAAGGTTAAACTCCGGACCTTTGAACAACCAACAAGTCTGAAGGGATTGTTCAGTCGAAGATCATTTTGAACTGATGCAGATATATTGAAGTGTACAGACATTGAACGTGAAGAAATCAAAGTCGAACAAACAGGTTATCATAGGAGCTACAATGATAGTCGGACTGTCGTAGAGGGAAAATAATTGGTCTGCATTCTGTCATAAGCTAGCGTGTCGATAAAGATAACAAGGATACATAATACGGGAATCACCAAAATAAATCTATAGAAGACACTCGAGTTTCAACCCTGCGGGGAAGGCATACTGAGCCATTTATCACAACGAGAGAGCTGAGTGAAAAAGGGTTAGCGCCGTAGCATAGGTAGCATTACTGGAAGGACCCACTCAAGACCCAAGAATGTAAGTTAGCCTTCGTAGCTTCGTTACTTGCGTTCATCGCGAAACGGTACGATTCAAAGGCTTCTCCAAGCTTGCCAGCCCCAAGAAGCGCTAGGATCAGTTTCTTGTTGGAGGTTTGCCACAACGTATCGATGTCCCATCCGAAGAGCTGCAAAACAGGAGTAGTTGAGCACGGGTAGGTTGTCCGGTGACGTCATATTAAACGTACCAAAGTGAAAACCTCGCAAGCAGCAGGAGCGGCAGACTTAGCTAAGAAAGTACTAGCCTTGACAGCGGTAGCGAAGTGCCCGATGGCCTCAGCATGACGCGCACCATTGAAGGCAATAGTTCCTAATTGGACTTGCAGACTCGCCTGATGCACGAAGTGAAGGCCAATCAATCAGCGGACGGAGATAAGTGTGATTGGGAACACGAGGCTCACTATCACGATACTACAAGCGAGGGGATCAACAGAAGGATCAGCAGCCAGCTGATCTATACGCAGCATTGACTCTTTGTGTCTGTTAGCATTAAAGAGCGCAATAGCCTGAGACACATAATGAAACACATAGAACGCAAGACGAAAGAGCAACCTGCCTTGATCAGGTAAAGAAGCACGGTGGCATCCATATTTCCGAGCGTGAACGTAAATGCTAGGTCAAAGGCTGTCCTTGCATCCTCGACAAGTTGCTTTCCACAGAGGGCGATACCTTTGGCGATATAGCCACTTAACGACGTCCGTATGGCAAGGGACTGTGTGACGACCGAGTTAGAGAAATTTTAACCAGGGCGTGATAGATCGTTTTCACCTTAGTTGCATCTTGAAGTGCATTGTCCCAGTCGAGTTGACGTGCCATAACGAAAGAGCGGTTGGCATAGGAGGCGAAATTCTTAGCGTCGGCAGTAATCTCTTGAGTGAGGAACTTTACAGCGTAGTAGACAAGTCCCCTGTAATGTATGCAATGCGGATGGTCTCGTTGATAGCAAGGAGCTTAGCTGTGGTGATGACAAGTGTCTGCGTGAAAAAAAAAACTTGAACAACGCCATACATGCAAATAATGAATTCATACCTGTGAAACGACCTGCTCAGACTTGGAAACAGACTGCTCGGACTTGGTGACAGACTGCTCGGACTTGACAACAGACTGCTCCGACTTGGCGACAGTTTGTTCAGCATTGGAAGCGGACTGTTCATTCGATACAGACTCGACAGTCGAAGACGATTGCTGAAACTTAGAATCCGAGCTTGTAGTCATCGAAACTGAACTCGCAGACGTCGAAACTGCCTGCAGAGACTTGGAATCTGAGCTTCCAGTCACCGAAACAGCTTGTAAAGACTTGGCATCTGAGCTTCCAGTCACCGAAACAGCTTGTAAAGACTTGGCATCTGAGCTTCCAGTTGTCGAAACAGCTTGTAGAGACTTGGCATCTGAGCTTGCGGTCGTCGAAACCGAGCTTGCGATCGTCGAAACTGAGCTTGTGGTTGTCGAAACTGAGCTTGCGGTCTTTGAAACTGAACTTGAAGAGGTCGAAACTGCCTGGAGAGACTTGGAGTCTGAGCTTTCAGTCGTCGAAACTGCTTGCAGAGACTTGGCATCTGAGCTTGCGGTTGTCGAAACTGAACTTGCAGTGGTCGAAACTGCTTGCAGAGACTTGGCATCTGAGCTTGCGGTCGTCGAAATTGAACTTGCAGTGGTCGAAACTGCTTGCAGAGACTTGGCATCTGAGCTTGCTGTCGTCGAAATTGAACTTGCAGTGGTCGAAACTGCTTGCAGAGACTTGGCATCTGAGCTTGCGGTCGTCGAAACTGAACTTGCAGAGGTCGAAACTGCTTGCAGAGACTTGGAATCTGCGCTTCCAGTCGGCGAAATTGTTTGTAGAGACTTGGAATCGGAGCTTGTGGTACTTGGATCAGATTCTATAGCCTTTGAATAGACATGGAAATGAGGATACGCCGAACGTGTAATTATGTAATTAGAAATTACCTTTGGCCCTGATTGCGTTAGAGCAGACTCTTGAGCATTGGAACCAGAGCCTGGAACCTTTTCCTTGGAAGCATTCGGTGCCGCCCATTCTATGACTTTCTTATCAGCACCTCCGCTAATGATCTGCATGCCATCCGCGGAGAAGGCTGTGCAAAAGACAGGAGAAGTGTGTTGGAAGATGGCGATAGTGCGTTTATCAGAGAGCTGCCAGAGACGAACTGAATTGTCGCTAGAGGCGGAAACTGCGTGCGTAGATGAAGAATTGACGGCAATGGAATTGACTTTGTATATGTGGCCCGTCCAGGGAAGACCGACCTGCGTCCAGCTCGATGTGTCCCACTCCCTTATGCTGGGATCATAATCATCTCCCCCTGAGAGAAGGCGTGTTCCATCAGGATACCAGGCGAGTGAATATGCACTGTGACTGGACCTGAAGATCGGTTCTTTATTGTCGCGTGCGTAAATTTGGATATCTTGGTCTGTTGCAACCGCAACATAATATGTACCAGATACCGAAGCCCGAACGCATCGGACCGTACTACCACACTGAACAGATGTGTGTAAGGTCCATGTATCTGTGTTCCAAAACTTCACCGTTTTGTCGCTCGGTGAAAATGATGAGGTGACGAGGAGAGGTCCATCCCGTTGAAAGTCCAGCGAACACAGTACCATGTCGTGAGCTTTGATTGCTTTGGTGATGGGTTCTCCATTTTTTCCATTCCAGATGATAAGCTCTCCGTTCTTGTCACCGGTCGCTATCATTTGTCCATCTCGTGATACCGCCAAGCCCATCACCTGACTGGTGTGCCCCCCCATCTTCTTCAACACTTGACCTGTCTTCAAGTCCCACAAACGAACCAGCTTGTCTTCGGAGGCGGTGACCGCCAATTGACTATTGGGAATATCTGCGACTGCGTATACCATCTGTGTGTTATCTTCGAACACTCGGGTAGGAGTGCTAATAAATTCGAGCTGTGACATTTTCCTAGAGGTTGGTGGTGCTGAGCACTGTTGAATGAACTTGGTAGAGTGATTCTGGATGTAGCTAAAGAGGTGCGTGCGCTGCACTTTTATACTGCTTCATTTGATGCTAAATACGCTGTTATCTACATGTCACATTTCAGATAGGTAGAAACACATCACCACATGTGAACTTCGGATGCCTGCGATGTTCTTTCAGGAGATCTGATAGTTTCGGGGCCTATCTTCATCGATGCTTCATCTCCCATGAGATCAGTGTTCCGTACCTTTCGCTATGATGTACAGATTCAACTCCCCTATCGTTGATGGATCTCTTCGAAGTCAGCATTAGTAATGTAAGAAACCTTGTTTCTCTACACCTCCCTACCTTGATAGGATGACCCGGCGTCTGTCTCGGGTTTCGGAAAGCTTTACTTCCGTACAGCCAAAGACATATCGAGTAAGGTTCATACTTGTGAATTACCTGTGTTGTACAGAATCAGACCGTGATCAACCAATCACACACTCGTGGTCAGGCAGTGTTTCATGGTTTAATTGCGCGCACTGCGGAGGTGACATCCAGGACCGTCCTCATGTGAGCACAACGTGTGTAGACTATTTTTGGAGAGATTAGGAGATTCGGTTCCTTGGCAGCCTGTGTTCATATGCACAAGTAAGGACGTGCAACTTGCACTTGGATCACTTTAACTGCGCTTATAGTGTGCTGCATACCAATGTCTCGGTAACCCTCGCACCACCACAGGGAATGTGTATACCCGGCCGTGATATAGCTTGCGATGACTAGGTTCATCTGTACAAATGACACTATGTGTGCATAGATTTTTAGATTTACATGTATAAGTTAATACGAATTTAGCATGAGTCACTGTACCGTTGTCTTTGATCTTGTAAGTCTTTCGTTCCCTCGCACTATCAAGAATCAGATAGATGTCACAGAAGCAAGCGCGAAAACTTCACCTCAACAGAATACAGTTCAACGCCCAGGGTTGTGACGTTCGTCATATCACCGTTCCGTATCTGTATTTCAAAACGCACGGACACCGCAATGAATCCTGCAGGGGTGGAGGGAAAATGACACTGCTATTCAGACGTCAGGCCTTCAGGGGTAAATCCAAGCTTGGAAGAGTCACGAGTCTTCCGGGCAACGTTCACGAACTCAAAAATTTGACAGAGATCTACAAGCGAGATATGATAAAAGAAGTTCCCCGGAACCACGGTGAAGGCTAGACCAATATTAATGGGTCATGCAGGCGCTCAATTTCGTCGGGAACGAAAATAACAGAAATCCCGGTCGTTGCTTCCGCGGTCATAGCAACTTGCCACCGAATGGGAGCTGACCTGTGGCTAGTCGGCATAGGGTACCAGGACACCCCGAGACTATAAAAAAATTTGTAGAAAAAAAGTCTTCGGCATCACTAGTACTCATGATGTTGCAGAGTAGTCGTTGAGCGTATGTAGCTGCAACATAATCAGTCGACTTATTCGCTCGCATTGACGACCTCACCTCCAATCGCATGCTTGTCTTTTCTGTCTTCGAAATACTACTGTCATTGCATGGATCCTCAGAGCCTCCTGACAGCTGCCGTTTTCACATGACCGGTCGGACTTCATGCTTGCCTTCCGGGAGAGGTCCACGCGCTCTTCTATCTGAAGTTTTCTAAAACCACTGTTGCCGATGTGCAACATTGGTGTATATCGCAGCTAAATCGACCTGACCAGGTGATGTACGAGAACAATCATAATCAATCCCAGCTGTCAAATCCATCAGCTGTCAGTGATTCTTAAGGTGATACAGCTTAGCGCACATGTGTCCGGTGTTCCTCGATACCCAGATATAACAAACCATAACAGAATATTATTGGAACGATGTCTAACAGCCCCTAACTTATGCCCCATGGCGTGCTATGGGAATCTGGGGTGGGTGAGAGTTAGGAAGAATGATGCAGGAACTTGATCAGATATTGAAGGTACTTGCCAGGCTGACAGGCTCACAACCTGACGGAGTTCCAGTTTGTCAGCACCCGCCACGTCACTCTCGCATTTCGCAGTGCAAAAATTTAAAAAGCGGCTTTCAGCTAGCTTGTGCTCACGGACTAGGCTTGAGCAAATCTGAAAATGGGGTGAATAAATCATCATGATCTTAGACCAAACTCGCCAACTGCGTCCATACTATTTGGGGGTCTTCGTGGTGGACCTTCTGTTGGAATTAGATGCTAACAGTCATAAGGTAGCAAAACCGACAAACATCACATGATAATCGTGAGAGTGACGAGGCCCTCTAGGCCCCGTAGCCGCATTTAGAACTCTGCGGCAGGTTTATGGCATCTGCGATCCCGAACTTGCTACTCTCGTTATCCGGTGAGTCCTAATGCTAGTTGGTGATCCCAACGCTTTGCAACCATATACGCGTCTATCGTGCCTCGTTCTCGTCTTCTCCTTCAACGCCTCTCACCTGAACTTCACTCACAGTCTCCCTACTACCTGTCTTCTCCCACCACTCATTCTCAATCTACTCGTTTATCGTTTTTTTTTCCATTCCATCACGCCGGTAGGTGGGAAGGCCAATCTATCAGACTTGAAGGTCCGTCACTCTATATCACTTTAGTTATCTTGTTCTACTTATAGTCATCAGCGCAAAAAAATCTCAAAGTCCTTTCTCAGCGCATTCAACTACAGGCATCCACATATCCCTCGGTGTTGACCTAGGAGACGCTGGAAATCGACCATCGGTGTTTGATTATGTAGCGTGGGGCGAGAACGTGGCCCTGTAACGTCCATGGCAACTTTCGAACACGATTTGAGTACTGATATTCTATCTGTAGAACTCTTGACGCATCACCCAAGTTATCACTGGTACATGTGGGCATCCTTCAAGGGATGAGCTGCTCGATCACGGAGGTGAGTAACCCCCTTCTGACTCAAGTCAAACCCTCCTGCAATAAGTACAACAATAGCGATATAGAAGTAAATAGCTTGGTTTTGGCAAGCGTCCTAGTTACCTTTGGGACTAAATTTATCTAATTCCTCCCAAGAAATGCTATGTCCGCCACCTGTGCACTTGAAACCGGTGGCAGTTTGAACCCAAGCAAATCCGCCACCACATTCACGATCCTTTGGAAGATGACTGAGTGCGTCTTTGAGCCTTGCTTGCGTCTTATCATCCGCGCTGCTGCCAACTTTCTCTCTCTCCGCTTTTTCTTCGGCGGCTTTTCTTTCTGATTTCGCTTTTTGGGCTTCATCTTCTGCCTCTTTTCGAGCCTTTGCATCTGCCGCTGATTGTTCCTCAGCTGCACGCCAATTCGCCTCAGCTTCATCTTTGGCATGCTCATCAGCCGCCTGCTGTGTCTCTGCCTTCTTCCTGGCTTCTTCCTCAACAGCTACCTTTGCTTCCGTGTCATTTGCTCGCGTCTCAGCTTCTTGACGTTTCTGAAGCTGACGCCTCCTTTCCTGGTCATCCAGCCAAGTAGCAGAGACATCCATCAAAAGAGAGCGAAGCATGTCCTCGGCAGGATACTCCGAGATGTGGACCTGCAGGTACAGACGGCTGCTCTGGACAATGCGGATATTCAAAGGAATGTGTTGGCGATCTACGAAGTGGTTCCACTGGTTCCCCAAGTCATTAGCCTTTATGCCTAGCACAGACGAAAGCATGACGGTAGCACCCTTGCTAGTCTGCGGGACGACGTTTATATCATGATCAGTGTTTGGATCCGTGATAACCGAATGTTCTGTAGTCTGCGGCACGACGTTTATATCATGATGATCGGTGTTTGGATCCGTGATAACCGAATGTTCTGGTTCCTCTGATTCTGATGCGGCAAGTAGAATATTGGACCGAACCATGCAAGGCAATTGATCATTCGCTGTGCTATATTTAGTCGTATACGAGAGCGACGTGAGCGTTGGGTCGACCATGTCTTTTGGGATAGGGACATCCAACGCGAGTGTCCAGTTCCCACAATTATCGCTGATGAGCTTAGAAAAACGCTGGTTTGAATATGACGCATGGGTGTGAACCGGAATTGTGTCCTCCGGTGGAAAGTTGGCTGATGACTGGATGATATCAGATGGCGGGATGAGCTTATGCAATATTGTTGAGTGACTGGGTACTTACAGAATATTGAGTGATCGCTGGGATATCTGTGGTGGGCTGGGAATACGCTGCAGCAGTGAGGCCTGGGGCTGGGTACGGATGTGCACGTTGCTGAACGTGGGTGACAGGAGGCTGCCAGCTCACTTGTCCCCCCTGCACTAGCAGGGGATAGTCCACTAGGAGGGATGATGGGATATGGGATGTTTGGCTTGGAATAAGATGGAAGGATGGCAGACGTCATGACTGGAATTGTCGAGGTTATCGAGGTGAGGTAGTGCAAATATGGAGGTGATGCGATACTTGACTTCAGGGTTACAGGATACTTATGCTTTTAAAGATATGCTCTCGCAAACCTCCGGTCTAGCAAAATCTGCATATCGATTATTAAACCCACTGTGAGATATATCCTCCAATATGGAACCTCTGAAAAATCTTCATGACATTGCTTTAGAACAATCGATATCAACGCTCGACTTTACTGATCACAATGAATCTATGAACGACCCCCCGTATAATCTAGAACCGCCTACCGCGGAAATTGCTTATGTTCGAATTCATAACTATCATGTGCATGGATCATTACCTGTGACCTGTCAATCCAGAGAACTGGAATAGCTATAGGCTGCAATGATAAGGGCTCTAGATCTGCAACGTTGCTTACAGGACGGACGATGGATGACACGCAGTCATTAATATTCTCACGCCAGTGTTTTGACTTGTTAATTTACGGGGTAGACGATCTCCGTGCGACGACAGATCTTCCATCCAAATTTGGACGTCCGGCAATGATTTACATGTCTTCCCGAGTAAACCCGTGATCAGTCCGATACTAACTGTTATTGCTTCTAATAAAAAATCAAAAGGGGCGTAGATCTCGTTTTAGAAGTTTGGAATCAACTACACGGGGTCATGTAGGTACAGTCTTTCCTGTGACGTCGGCATAGACATTGTTGAAACATAGTGAGACCAACTCTTCGCAGCCCACGCGGACCGTATCATGAGGGAACATCTCTTCAGCGAGGACTTTCAGGACTTGGTTCCGGTGCCAGTGAGTTTCTTACCGGTTCATGTCAATATACGAAATAGAATGGAAAATAAAATAGCTACGACATGACGAGCGCTAGAGAACTTCCCAAGGTTATTTCTCGTCACTGGAGCAATCCCGAAGAACCGAGGGATGGTAGACTCGCAAGCCCCAAACCCACCTTGTTGTCCCGTGTTCATGATATGACCAGATGAGTCAAGATTGACGCCTGCAGTGGGCAGCGGTTCCTATTGTAAAGAAGTCTAATAGAATATTGACAGATGATCAGGAATCTTTGAAATGAAATTCTCGGTAATAGCGTCTTAGAATATCATCCACTAATACTCTGGGATTCTTGTGATCCGTGGCAAACATGACTCTTCTTACAATGTATCAAAGAGCCCCTGCAATCATCGTATCCGCGATAAGAACACTCGAGGCAGTACCGCATATGCATATAGGCCGTGTCAAAATATAGTCAGGCTACTACCCAGCCCCCAGAACCAGGATAATAATCCTTGTATTAATCAGGTGGGTCGTGTTTCAATTTTTTCGGATGCATTGCCTTCGCTTTGGGAGTTACCATATAACCCTGTCTTTCATAACTCTGAAAGACGACATTCACCTATCATTTTAAGTTTCTTTCGAGCATCATCACATAACCTATCAAACATATGGCTTTAGCAGTTCAATCCACACCTCCACCTACATTCGCTCCAACTCCAACCATCTTTCCACCCCAACAAAACAGCGAGATCCACACCTACTCGTCATATTCCAAAGAACGCAGTTCTGACCTTGCCGAGAACCACAATGGTCATTGGACGGTTTCGCTCGATGTTCCCATTCCAGACAAGATGGCCTATCCAACTCTCACGTATCTTGATTATACCGTTAAATATGGCATCATGAAAGCAAACGAGCAGGGCACATCTACAATTCGGACAAGAATAATGCTCACAAAGGTCCCTGCCTCGAGCTCAAACGCCAAACCCACATCTGTTCCTAATGGGAACGCCAGCCAGTTCTCACGGAATGAATGGCAATGCGGTAGGGTCCGTTCCGCACACGCTTGATGCCCCGGGCTCAAACGCCAAAACCACATCTGTTCCTAATGGGAACGCCGCCAGTTCTCACGGAATGAATGGCAATGCGGTAGGGTCCGTTCCGCACACGCTTGATAGCTGTGCCCACCGTGTGCCTCTCATCCATACCAGCCATCAAGGAGAGCCTTGGCACTAGTCAGTGGAACAACTACCTTGACCAACAACAACTCCTCCCTAACGTCCGTATTATCGACCACAGCCGGCTGTACTTGGATTTGTATGTCGCTGAAAATCCTTCCCCTCTTGTACTACGCTCCCTCGTCATAAACGTGTCCGCCACTTGGGTTGAGGATCTGCAAGGAAAAGCCTTGCATGACGAGGTCGAAGTAGCTGAAATGAGGATAGCGTCCGCAGAGAAGAGGATAGCAGAGGAGAAGCAAACGAGGTTACAAGCCGAAAGCAAGTCTGCTCAGGCTATACTGGCGAAAGAATCGGCCAAAAAGGGAGAGGAGGCAGCCAAGAAGAAGTCAAAAGATGATCAGCTGGCAAAGAAGCGTGCGGACGATGAGGCTACCGCAGATAGGGATGCAAAGAAACGTGCGGAAGACCTCGCGGAGGCTCGCAAAACGAAAGCAGCATAGGTAGCCACGGAGACCAGAGCCCAGAAGGAGTAAGTCTGCAATCCGAATTGTTTGGAATAAGATACAGTGTAGCATACCTACGTGCTGCTTGAGACTCGTCATGGTGTAGTAGTCAAATCAGGGAATTGATGAGACCTTGACATTGTAGCCGCGCAGACTGTAATTGTGCTTCCACTAGGTATGATTCCCAGTGAAAATTGACAAGAAACGGGCCGATACTCGAAGATATAGGACGAATAGATCAGGCGCTGTTGATTTTCTCGCTGTGTTTCGTCGAAGGTCTTTTCGAGACGTGAGTCCAAAAAAGTCCAAAAAGTAGATACGAGCGTCGAGTAAGCTCATGTGATAACATGTCACAACACGTCCAAATCATGCCATCGGGAGTGCTAACGCCAATCATTTCTTTATTTGTACAAACTTCCGTGTAGTTGTCTTTCCGTCGGGTGAAAGCGTCAATATGTCTATGCTTCCGTCTTCGCGTGCCCATGGTCCTCCGACAAAATGTCCTGTCTCGCAGTTCCACCTGCCCACTGCTGTGCCATCGAATAGGGTGCGGATGTTGTTGCAAGAAGACGATATCTGCAACGGTGTTCCAAATTCACACAAATTCGTGCTTCAAAGTTGGTTGGTTGTGGTGGGGTGGGGTGGAGCTTCTGCGGCTCTGCCATATTCGACATCTCACGGGATTCAGTCGACATAGCGCATTACGGTAAGCGTGTGTATGTTTTCTTCGGCTCTGACACAGTTCATGTTCGAATATGGAGAGAACAGTCGACCAGTACTAGTAAGTAATCATTGGTCCTTCCACTGATCTCTCGCTGGTAACAAGCTAACAACGAAGGTAAGTCATTATCATAGGTATATATTCTAGGAGGCACCGCCAATCGTCAATTCGCAGGTTCGATATTTTGCCCAATCACAACGCCCACTGCATACATCTTTACCCAAGTCTGGTCGTGCTAGCCTGCTGAACATTTCATAGCGCATGTGAAGGCAGACGCAATGATCGCCCAGATCAGTGCTTTTAATTCAGATGGACTAGTCTGCGTCTCCGTGTTCTTGCGAATCTGCATGCGCTTACTGTCTCTTTCCCCACCAGAATCACAACGATCGTTTAAACTGTGGTGTTCACTGGGATGTAGACATTATCTTGCAAGTAAATGATCGCATAGTCTATTGTAACGGGAGTTTAAGTGAGTTCATGGGACTTTTTATCTGTGTTTGCAATGAGGACATTCATCTCACGCAAGCATATATTCCTGATCGAACGCATTACCCAGATGTCCTGAAATGCCGTATTGCCTGCATACATCCACCTTTTTAAGATCATATTGACCATCCCTCACGTGATCATGGAACTGATAATCTAGTTCTTAATATTCGCTTGAAGGTTGTTATCGTTATCGTTTGAAAGTGTCCTTTCATCGATAGACACCATTGCTTATGAACGAGCTCGAGTCTCCATTTCCTTGTAAATAATGAGTGCGTTCCTTAATCTTGCTTAGTCTAACCGATCACATTCATCTACCTGTGCATACATGCTGATCCATCGTCTCCTAGTGTTCTCTGACCTGGTTGAATAACTTGGGTGGCACGCGTTTCACCACAAATGCCATGGGACGTCGATCCAAGCACAGAGCCTCATTCGGCCCGCCCTCACGCTACGCTCATTATACCGATACTGGACATCTGCAAGAAAAATTCAGAGGAGGATATACGGATTTTGGATTTACAATCTCCCAACATGCGCCGGCGATTCATGCAAGGAATTTTCCCGTCCATCCTCAACTCTGAATGCGAAAGAATAGTATGTAGGTCGTAAGGGACGCGTTCTTATCGGCTCGCCATCTATCTACAACACGTTGCTAAAGCCCCATGATCCTTTGCAGCGAGGTGTCAATTGGATCATAGTGATTACATGATGATCTTGTAAGGAGTTTCAAAGTCGCTTGAAAGTTGAAATGATATGTTGGTGGCGTTCTTTCAAAATGGTAAAATGGGGCTATAGGGCAACTCTACAATCCGGAATTCCGAATCGTAACTCACCTGACCAGTGGATGGGCCCGATGGTAATCCTCGTTCAGGGGGGCTGCAGCGTGGGATGCAGCCTAAATATATCTTGACATGATCATGTACGTGGTTCTGCCCGGTGTGTTCCCATTGGAGGTATCATTACTGCGGCATTTGGCACAGTGATATCGATAAGATGAGTCATGTTGCTGAATCATATCCGGCGCTGTAAACTATCCCCAGCTGATGAAGGTTTCGGGGAACTTGGAATATTATTACATGACTTGATGACAGTTCGGTTACTGCCACATTGATCGGAGTCATAGTAGTGTCAGAAAGTTCGTTATCAAACTCGGAATATGACTTGAGCTCGGTTACCGGTAAGATAATGATAGCGGAGGTACAGGAACAAGACAGTAACAGTATGGTTTGCCCGCAAAGATCAAGATTCAGCGCTCATCGCTAGGTGTTTGTACAAGACGTTCCGAGAATGTGGAAACTGCTACCAATATTGCAACTACATAATTCAACACAATGCCAAGTAACGATAGCCTTTTGCAAATTTCTTATTCATGACTGGCTGTTTGCCATTCTGGGGCCTATGTAGGCTGAGTTTATTATTGAAAAGATGAGTTTGGATGAGACGACTCACTCAAAATACTCAAGTCGACTATGGTCATTGGATAGTAAGAAGTTATAAGCATGTCCCGACACAACTTGATCATTAGCATCCAGATAATGTTCAAACATCATCCCACAGAATATGGGTATACCCTGGAGGACGAGAGACAGATTAATCATGCGTGCAAGATGATATGAGCTACTTACGGCAACGGCTATTTTGTCATTGAACCAGGCAGCCACAGCTGCTTTGAAGCCTGGTCGATCAAAGTGAAATAGTCAGCTACCTGGTGGTTTGCATTCAAACAAAAACAAACCGAAGGTAAAATCATCGCAGTCAAATAGTTCTTTGCGATAGCCAGTCTGACTGATGGCCTTGCGAATCTCCTCGAAAAGTCCTCGTGAGGGGATGAGATATCTGTTTCCGACGGTGTTTGTCAGCACATTTTATTTTGCAGAGAGTCGCTTACATTGCTGATGAATTATACGCCTTGAGCCTCCGAAAAACAGGCGGTGGTAACCCGCTTATTGGACGAGGTAGGGATTTTGTCAGAGCCTTATCAATATCAGCCCCAGAGCAGCTCAATGGCTTGCTAATGCCCCAACGCTCGGACGAACCCTGCCCCAGAACGCTGTAGTTACTGTATAGCAAGATAAATTAAAACAATCGATCGGAGCTACATGAACTCACTAATTCGGGAATTGACCTCCGAGTGATGCTGCGCAAAGATTTATTATTTCTCATAAAAATTTGTGACAAAGTCGTTGAGTCAAACGTACTTCCATACTGCATATTCATGATACTAGACAGAACATGATATCAGCACATCAGATGGTGCGAACACTGAATGTTGAATAACCAACCGGTAGTACCCCCGTGAGGGATGCGGTGTCACTGTCCAGCGTTCGCCCGCGTTATTACGCAGTTTGTCAACGACAACCTTGTACCTGTTGCGACAGGCCAGATAATTTCCGCTACCGAGGTTACGAATGGTATACGCAGTGCTTCTATAGGCCTTGAGCGGTTCGACGAGCCAGAGCGATAAGAGAATATTGGAACTATTCGGTGGTACAGTGTTATCCCAAGGCCACTTTGGAGCAACTGTTGCAATACCTAGTGGACAGAAGAAATGGTCAATGGCAACTTTGGCGCCTGTCTAGAGAAGATACTCACTGTCCTTGTTGTTGCCAAGGAAGCCCACACATGCGTAAATACATCAGTCCAATGTAAGGCGAAGCGGGATGCTCACTGAAGTCCCAGAATTGGATAAGGACTCCGGGCTTACTGACACCCGGCTCGTTCTCAAAATAATCTGTGTTGATGCTCAGGTTAATAAGTAAGGGTGAGGAAAGGCGATGAGCCTACAGATGCCACGCTTGAGCGGTAGTACTGACATGCTGTGGATGGATGAACTGGTACTGTGAGTGAGGAGGTGTGGATGTCACGGTCGTCTTTTGCAGTGGGACAGAGGAAGTTATATAGAGAAGTAAAATGTAGTCGTGTCCGAAAAATTGTACCTAGTTTAACCTTCAAAATCTTGGAGTAGTTTATTCATCAGGGGCTTATATTTTGAGTATGTGACATGTACAGGCCCGGGGAAGTCAATAAATGTGATCCATGCGAGCAGGTACGCATGGTGACCACGGGGGGTGCCGGTGATACCGGGTAGTAAGTTATGCCGAGGTGCCGGGCAGATCCAATACAGATCTATCATCACAGCGGCAGCCGCATCTGAAGATCTCAAGTCGAGCCCCTCACTATGACTTGGGAAGAGCCCCCGCAGTTATCGTATCTGCGACACTGCAGTATGTTGGCTTCTCTATATAATCTTGTATGTCCCATCTTTGAAAGATAACATCCACACCTCATCCACAGCATGTCAATTAAAGTCCCGGGGGTTTGTAAGCCCATCGCCCTTTGTGACCCTCAATACCTTACTCATATGTATCATCGCACAGATTCTATTGTGAATAGGGACATTACTGGTGTCCTTTCCTGGGGCAGTGAGCATCTCGCTTTACTAAGTACTTGACTGATGTACTGATGTGGGCTTCTTGAAAGACCAGTCCAACAGTGAGCACCGTCTATCCAGACACTGGTCGTTGAAATTCACCTTTGTCTACTAGATTTGGTAACGCTGGGTGCATTGACCCCATGGAATCACACCACCACATTATTGAGTAGCAAGGTGGCATTTATGGAGCTCTGGCTTGTCGAGCCCTGGGATCCTTCCATTCAGCCTCCCACCAATGAATATACCATGCGAAACCTCAGTAGTGGAAAGTATCTGACCTCGCGCAACGGAAGCAGCGTTATACTCGAAAACCCCACTGCCAACTTCACATTCGATCGTTGGATAATTACACAAGATCCCTCAGGGTACTACAAGTCGGTATATTCATCCAACACCCTGCATCATGAATTACTGATATCGCATTCTTTCTATGACTGTTATAGCATCTCGAATACGCGATTTACAAGTACGTCCACAGGAAACATCGGATTTAATTACAATCAGTAAGTCCACGTAGCTCCGGTCGATCGTTTTTAATTATACAGAGTCAACGCCGTCCTGGGGAGCGGAATTCATGAACGCTGGGACTTACAGAAAGTTAGCATGTCTGGCCCTGATATCGTATCAAAGCTGTTCAATTCCAGCATTATAAATCAAAACAGGGTCGCTGAGGGATTCGCGACTGCAGATACTTGATAGCGAGTAAGCAGCTATGTGCACGACCTAACGTCATACGTTGTTAGTGATCACTGACCCATGCTTTCGGAAACAGGTATCTCATCTTATCGCGAGGCATGTTAAAAGAAATTTGGATTTCCATGAAGAAGCATAAATATCGATATCGCCGGGATTCATACGACGAAGACGATTTTGCTATAGGTTCATTGTTCTATTCCAATGCTCATTGACTACCGGACAGCTTACTGTTTGTTTGACCATGATCAGCATTAAAATCGGCCGTGGCAAAGTGGGGGGTTCAGTCCGTCCTCAGGAACGCGAAGGACTCTGACGCGAAGAACTCAAACGTGAGTGACCCTTGGCCCGAACACAGGAATAACCTAACTTTGATTCTTCAGAATATAGCCTTTTTTTGTGCCTTTATGGTCGCAGGTCCCAATCCCCGCCCAGATCCCAATTCAGTTCCCGTGCCTTCTCCCAATTACAATTTCAACGGCTATAATATCACTCTGTCTGCAGACAGTAGTAGGAATGTCCTGTTTTTTGAGTGAGTGTCTCGTTTACACACTATGTTCTGAGACCAGTGGTAATACAAACTCGGCGTGATTTAGCCCCAAGAATGGAAACTTCGTGGTTCGTTATTTGACCATTATTCTGTCTGCTGTTGACTAACAGAGGGTTCACTTGTTTAGACACCTAGTACATCCCTCGATCCGCACATCATAATTGGTTGAATTGTTTTGTACCATGGATTTTGACGTGGATCCCCAAATTTTGTAGAGGAAAAAGATGTAAATTAGACATTTGTGTCAAATATTGAACTCCATCATTTGAATATCCAACACCGTCTGCATGAGTAAAATCAAACCTCACTTGGGTCTTGACTGCATTGTCTCTCCGTCCGAAATTTCATGCTCTCCCTGCTGAACAGCTGCATCTTTTCAGTCAATTGCAGATAGGGACGCAAAGCAACGTGCGGATGACCTCGCGGAGGCTCGCAGGGCTGGGAAAGCAGTATAGGTAGTCACGGAGACCAGAGCGCAGAAGGAGTAAGTCTGCAATCGAGCACTAGCTTTAGATTCTATAGTTCCGCGAATTGTTTGGAATAAGATACAATGTAGCATACCTACGTGCTGCTCGAGACTCGTCATGATGTAGTAGTCAAATTAAGGAATCGATGAGACCTTGATATTAATATTGTAGCCGTGTGAACTGTAAATGTGCTTCTGCTAAGTATGATCCCAGTTAAAATCAACAAGGCCGATACGTGAAGATATAGGACGAATAGATCAAGCGCTGTTGATTTTCCTGCTGCGTTTCGTCGAAGGTCTTTTCGAGACGTGAGCCATGTCCAAAAGTAGATATGGTAAGCTAGAGTCAAACATGTCACAACACGTCCAAA
This sequence comes from Suillus cothurnatus, assembly GCA_016758765.1. Classification (NCBI taxonomy): domain Eukaryota; kingdom Fungi; phylum Basidiomycota; class Agaricomycetes; order Boletales; family Suillaceae; genus Suillus; species Suillus cothurnatus. The sequence continues at coordinate 354,623 of JABBWL010000042.1, read as the reverse complement.
TCATGCATCAGAGTGACAGATTTACAAATTGAGCACGGCAACGTCAATCATTTCTTCATTTGCACAAACTTCCGTGTAGTCGTCTTTCCGTCCAGTGAAAACAATAAGTACTAGGTGTCTATGCTTCCGTCCTCGCATTCCCATATTCTCCAACAGAGTGTCCTATCCCGCAGTTCTAACTGCCCACTGCTGTGCCATTGAATAGGGCGTGGATGGTTGTAGCAAGAAGACAATATCTGCAATGGTGTTCCAAATCCACTCAAATTCGTGCTTCGAAGTTGACTGATTGTGCTGTACTGGGGTGGGGTTTCTGCAATATTCGACATCTCAAGGGATTTGGTCGACATAGCACATGGTAGGCATGTGTATGTTTTCTTCGACTATAATTCATGCCCGAATACACAACAGTCGACCAGTACTCATTGGTTCTTCCACAGATCCATCGTTGGTAGTAAGCTCTCGCGAATCCGCATGCGCTTACTGCTTCAGAATCACAACGATCGTCTAACTTGCGGTGCTCACTGGGCCGTAGACATTAGCTCGTGGCAATTTATATGATCGTATAGTCGATTTCAACGGGAGTTCAAGTGAGTTCATGGGACTTTTTATCCTTGTTTGCAATGAGGTCATTCATCTCACGCAAGCATATATTCCTGATCGAACGCATTAAATGATCACGGATCGTCCCTGCTCTGACATGAATCAAAGCGACACCCAGATGTCCTGAAATGCCGTATTGCCTGCATACATCCACCTCTTCAAGATCATATTGACCATCCCTCACGTGATCATGGAAGTGATAGTTCATTTCAATGTTCGCTTGGAGTTATTATCGTTATCGTTTGAAAAGTGTCTTTTCTTCGATAGAAGCCACTGCAAATGAAGTTAGGAATCACTTATAGACGAACTCGAGTCTCCATTTCCTTGTGAATAATGTGTGCGTTCCTTGATCTTGCTTGCTCTAACTAATCACATTAATATTCGTCTACCTGTGCATATATGCTGATCTATTGTGTTCTCTGACCCGGTTGATTAGCTTGGGTGCACGCGTTTCACCACAAATGCCATGGGACGTCGATTCAAGCACAGGGCCTTCTCATAATTTGCCATTTTCCGCTGCGACGCTGAATCAATCTGGAGTTTTGAGTACACCGTCCAGCTCGCCCTCGTATCACACTCATTTTACTTCATACCAGACGTCTACAAGGGCAATTCAGAGGACGATATACGGATTTCAGATTTACAATCTCTCGACATGCGCTGACGCTTCACGCAAAGTATTTTCTCATCCAAGCAATGTCTTCTACTCTAAATAGTATGTAGGTCGCAAGGGACGCTTTCTTATTGGCTCTCTATCTATCTACAACACGTTGCTAAAGCTCAATGCTCCCTTACAGCGAGATGTCAATTGGATCATAATAATTACATGATGATCCTTTCTGAATCATAACTCACCTGACCTGCGGACGGGCGCAATGATGATCCTCGTTCGGGGGCTGCAGAGCCTAAATATATATTGACATAGCCATGTACGTGGTTCTGCCTGGTGTACATGTGTTCCCATTGCCGACATGATTGCTGCGGCACTTGACACAGTGGTACCAATAAGATAAGTCATCTTGCTGAATACATCATATCCGGCGCTGTAAACTGATGAAGGTTTGAGGAGACTAAAAATATTTTTACATAACTTGATGGGCTTGTGCCATATATTAAAACACTGGCGCGTTCGGTTTCGATATCAGTGTCAGACGCTGGTTCGTTATCAAATTTAGAATATCAAGTACGTGACTTGAGCCTGGTTACCGGCAAGATGATGATAACGGAGGTACAGAAGCAAGACGGTAATAACGGTATGGTTTGCCCATAAAGATGAGGATTCAAGCGCTCAGCGCTCATCAATACGCGTTTGTACAAGGCACTCCGAGAACGTGGAACTCATACCAATATCAATCGAACGAGCATCAGAGCATCAGAGCATCAGAGTGCCTTCTTCATTGACACGTTGAAGGTAATCCGGGGACCATTGCCCGTGAAATATTCGGAATCGCCTACTACCATTCACCGGCGTCGACCCTGAACCTTCTTTACTGTCCCATGAGGGATTTTTAATTAATGATATGTATGTTCAACTTCAGGCACAGCTTACAATCAAGAATGCTTGACTGCGACACAGTTCGTATAAAAACCTGGATCCTCGTGCTCAAATACCTCGCTAGAGTTGCTAGTACTCACTATACTCTGCTTGATCTGTTGACAAGAGCAAATCAGCATGCTCAAAATTCAGAGTATACGTATCGAGAGAATGTGTGAAGAATCTGAAGATTCAGATAAGCTCGATTGATCATGTGTCGGCGTATTTTTGGAAAGTTTGGCATGGGAGGTATCAAGATCTCCAAGATTTCTTTCCGGCTGGAGTTTGCGGTCTTATGCTGTGTAATCTGATTATGGTAGAACATTAATTCTATATCTGAGCTGAGAAGACAGTTGTTATTTAAGTCTAGATCTACTATGTTTCAAAGTTGAGAAGTCCGTCGTCCCCTCCTCGCTCCTTCAATTATTCCAAGTGAGTTCCTCGGTCTTGATCTTCTATCTTGTCTGACCCATTCTCTAGAGATATCTTATTTTTGTGAAAAAGTCTCGTGCGGAATCTTTCTACTACATCCTACCTGCAAGGTGTGTTCAGGTAATTGAAGGGGGTTCATAATAGTCATATTGAACACATGAGCAGGCAACATGGACGGAGTCACCATAGTCAACAATACCACAGAGAAAATCACCGTTAGCATCACTACCACTGACGAAAGCAATGGGGGACCCGGATTCTATGAAATTGCGTCAAAGAAATCTAGCACTTGGAAACGGAGCAAGTTGCAAGTTTGCCATGTGTTGAGGGCCGACACTGGAAATACCGAGGTTTTTGTTGTGGAGCCTGGAAAAACTTATCAGGTCGAAGGTGCGTTCAGAGGTATAAAGGGAGTTCATAATAATCATTTTGGACACATGACCAGGTAATACGAACGAAGTTAAGAATAGGGAAACCATGTCAGACCTTCTGCCTACCAGTTTTGTCGGGACCACTGGGGCCGCCGTGCAGAGCACGAACGGGAATTTTCGGGTCTACTTTCAGAACAAAGACTATCAGATCTACCAAATGGTATTAGCCGACCCAACGAGCACCATCTATACCATCCAGAAACTCACCACCTCTCCAATTCCTGCTGCTCGCATCAACACGCCCATTGCAGCCGTGTCATGGAATGAGCTGAACGAGGTACAAGTTTTTGACGCTAGCCCTTCCATACCCCGCAATCTCATTCTCACTTCATCATGACAGATCCGCGTGTATTACATCACTGTCGATAGTCAGGTGCAGGAGATGTGCTTCTCCAAAAGTGGTGATATGCGCCAAGGAAAGGTCTTGGGCACCGCGGCTGAGAGCAGCGCTTTCTTGTATGCGCAAGTCACAGTCAACCCTCGGCTCATGATCAGGGTTGGGTTCCAGTCGTCCACTGCTCCCCGGACTATAACCGAAGCTGTGTGGGACAAGGGGTGGAACAACCGTGTGCTCTAAATTGTGAGCCAATGTCATGGATACCGTATATGGGATCAATTTCAGTACTCGCCACAAATATTGTATACGTAGTGTAATCATATCTTGAGCCAAGAACTTGTCGTCCACTCGCGAGTCCTCGCAACGTTCAGAACATCGGAAACAGCTGAAAAGGCAGAGAAAACAGCCAAGGAGAAGTCAAAAGATGATCAGCTGACAAAGAAGTATGCGAGTGATGAGGCAACTGCAAATATGAACGCAAAGCAACGTGCGGATGACCTTGCGGAGGCTCGCAGGGCTGGGGAAGTGGTATAGGTTGTCGTGGAGCCCAGAGCCCAGAGCCCAGAAGGAGTGAGTCTCCGATCGAACACTAGTTTTAGATTCTATAATTCTGCGAATTGTTTGGAACAAGATACGCTGTAGCATACCTACATGCTGCTCGAGATTTGTCATTGCGTGGTAATCATCATTGAACTGATAAGACTGGGGGCACAACGGGATAGCAGGGTGGATGTTATGTTCGATTGATGCGTGGGCGTGTTATCACAGATATAAATCGCATATTGAACGGTAAAAATTTAAAAGGCAAACCACAACGGGAATAACTTGTCCTCGTCACTGGGAGTGTATCATCAGCCTCTGTGCACTTCGACTAGGAGCGATAGTGAAAGATTACTTACACAATATGTTGTCCTGCTGCACAACAGCACTGCGAGAACGCAGGTTGCTCATATGTATATACGACAAGCCATCCACCGGGCACCCAAGTACTCATCTCCAGGATTCTGTCGTCCTCTTCTGTATCACCGCTGAACAGATAACATCACATGCGAATGAAAAAGAATGAAATGACCTCCTCCTGGCAGTTGTCTGCGAGATGCGAGTCCACGAGGCAGAAACAGCTCGCCTTGTGCGCAATGTTCAGAGGCTTCTCGGGCCAGAAGGAAAACGAAGCTAGAAGGGTCGGAATCGATCAGTTGAGAGCATAACCACACATACACGACGTGGTGCTAAGAACGTAAACGGTACCTGATGGCACCATGATGGTATCAGGCCTTATGGGTGTTGACGTAGAATCATCATTGACGTCCGAATCCACATTCTTCGGGATTGAGGATGATAACCATGCAACTGATGTGCAGATTGGGGGAAGGCTTTGTGCATGTCGAGGCAAGTGGAGAACAGGCTCGTGTTTGAAGAGGGCGCGTTAGTTGTAAAAAAGGGAGAGGGATACGAGACACACGCGTTTCGACAGTGCGTTAAAAAATGAAAGGGTGCAGCAATATCAATATGGGGTGTTCGAAGTCCTATTGCTTATGACTGTCCTGCGGAAGTTTGCCTCACGGGGGGGCCCTTGATCTCGAACCACCACCATGAACGAGAATTCCCACGCCCAAAAAGCGCGGGCAAGGTAGAGCGTCGCAGCTCTCAGTACAACCTGGTCCACAAATCGATACAATGAAAACCCTGCAATACACAGTAACTAACCCACCTCCAAATTCAATCATACACCATAAGTAAACGATCATGCTTCACAATACCAACGCATGGAAATAACCAAGTAAGAACACCAACACACCCACACGCACCCCAATTACAACAACAGAAACATAATACATGAACAACTGAATCACTCAACATACATCAACATGACAGCATGATGATAAAAACGCAGGCCCTGCACGTAAAAACTACACCGTCCTAACTCTACACTGACCCTTACCGCCGCTAAACCACCCCCACATAGAAAACACGCATACAGATAAACGATACCCAAACCACAGCCTCCCTTGACTCACAAAGTGAACCCGGCCACGACGCATTCCCCGACCCAATGAAAGGAACCAATTAAAACACTGCGCAAGATAAGAAAAGGTATAAAACCCCTACACCCCCAAATGAAATCCCCGCCCGACTAAAGATGAAAGACAAGGAACCCTCCTCCCTTAAGGCTATCTCCCAAGCCGCAAGACCATACCCTACCACCCCCCACCCACCACCCCAACCATCCAAGTCCGGGCCAAAATACTTCCCCCCCGACACCATCCAAGAAGAGGACTTAGAGAGTGCCATGGACCTAATCCCATACCAGCCTGACCCCCCATCCCCCCCATCCCCACCGAGTCCCCAATCCCCACCTGACACCCTGACCCAAGCGGGCCAGGGTAACCGAGCTCACCCATTCCAACCCGACCTCCTAATCTATAAAGAGTTCAAGGTGACGGTGAAAAACTCTAGCACAGAAACCCCCCCCGCGAATGACCTTGCCCACTCTATCCGCGCCCCCCACTACCAACTGGTTGACCAAGCTATGGGAAACCTCCTGAGCCCCACCAGCTCTCATGCCCCAACCCGGAGGAGAAAGAAATCCTAGCACACTTGGCACTCGCCAACTTAAATAGAGTGGTGCTAGGTCAGAACAACGCAAATCAGGTCACCACCCTCCCCCAGTTCACCCCAACCCCAGATGGGGGGTTCCCGATAGTACACATGTCGCATGCTGTGCAGATCTTCGACCACCTAGATAACCGGGTCCTACTAGCGTGGTTCCAGTCCCACACCCCCCAAACCTCTGATTCGGGTCTTTGACCACTCCGTGAAAGACGTCACAGAATGAGCCTGCTATCATAGCCGAACGCATTCGCGCGAATGTAAAAGCCATAGCAAGAGGTCCTATCCAACACGACAACCCCCCCCCCCCATCCACGTCTCCCCCCTGCAGCCCCAGGGGCGGCAAGATGCAAAGAGCTTCCACTCACTCGGTTTCCTAGTCCATAGCATATCCAATGAGGACTAACCAAACCCTCCTCCTGAACCAACGCATCTGGTCCACAGCAGACCTTTACCTTCGAAGCCCTTCATTTCACTGCGCACACCCACCCGAACTCCTCTTCAGTCTAGAAGGGCTTCACAACCCTAGACCCCCACAATCATTCACAGGCCATTGCAGAGACTTGGAACAGGAAGAGGAACTCGTCACCACCGCATTGAATCATTCTTCTCAACCTGCAGCTCCCTGACGACAAAACCGATATATAAGGCAACTCAAGAATTCATCTCATCTTGCCGTGTCGAGCTCCTCGACTTCAAGATATCTGGCGGTCTCTCCGTCCCCCGCTACAATGTCTTCGCAACCAGCCCCACTAACGACGCAAAGACATGGACTCGACCTCCGCATGTACCTAACAACCCTCACCTACCCTACCAGCCTAGACGGCCATGGAACCACATCGGCGCTCTTCGACTGTCAAATCTGCCATTCCCTCGCTCATCCTCGAGGCCTGTGCCCATTTCCCCTCACCCCCCTCTGGAATGGCCCAAAAGCGGGCAGTAGAAGCAGCAAAAATGCGTCCCGCCCTACTGGAAGGACCAGGGGGGGCAAACCAGGATGAAGCACCTGAGATGACCCGACGCAGTGCATAAGTATATATCTAGATGAGACAGCAGCACATATGCGACCGAAGTAACCACTACATACATCCACCCCCTGAGTATCTGCCTACCATACCTACCCTAGTCCTCTTACAGAAATCCCAGTCCTTTCCCTCGAAGCTAGTCTGGATCCCAAAAAAACAAGCAGCGCCCCAACCCTAGGCCCGATACCTAAGATCACGTGTGTGTCTGATAAAACCCTCCCAGTTACAATGAGACAAGAACTGGGAAACAAAAAACCCTGGCCCAAATATACTGACCGCTTGCAAATGGGACAGGAAAGCCGTGGTTGTCTCACAAAAGCATGGTGCATGCCAGACCATGGAAACCTATTTAGGTTAGAATGAGCCGTGCCAAGAGGCTCAAGTTCTCATTAGTAGGAGGAGTCAATGACATGGGAATTGACTCCATCGAACATGCTAACATAAGTTCACTGCTAAAGGGCCAGGATACGCCCCTTCTAAGGCTACATCATGATCGTAACGCAGTCTTAGTAACATGATCACCACAAACACTCAACAAAACCCCCCATTCTCGGTCTTCTCTGTCGGTCACGGTGCTCACTTCCCAGACTGCAGAGGAGGACCCCCTTGCGCCACTGGGAGGTCCCCCGATGATCAGTCTGGGTTTTTTGAAGTGGAACCGCCCACCATGGGCAACCCCAAAACCAACCCCATAGCCCAACCAGGCATACCCAAACAAGAGACACACAACCGCTCCCAACCATTGCACAAAATGACACCCAGTCCCCCCCGATCCTCATCGATGGAACCCCCCCATCACCCCACCAAGCAACCCAAAACCCCAATAGTCAGAACCCAATAAAAAAGAAAAAATCCAGAGCAAACATACTCATTGCAACACTAAATATGAGAGGGCGCGCATCCCCAGACCTAGGAAACAGCACAATCTCAAAATGGTCAGCAATACAACACGTAATGAGGAAAAAAAAAATAGGTGTACTCTGCCTCCAAGAAACGCACCTAACGAATGAACATGAAACACAAATCGAATCGCTATACTCGAGAAGACTAAGAGTACTTAACTCTGGTGACCCGTTCCGCCCTGGCAACTCTGCAGGAGTTGCTTTCGTCCTAAATAAAGAAATAATTAACACAACGAATGCTGAAATCACCGAGATCATACCCGGTAGAGTGATCACTATAAATATAACATGGCACAACAACAAATGTATCACCATCCTCAACATCTATGCACCGAACGACCTAACAAAACACCCAAACTTCTGGGATATGATCTCAAAAACCTGGCTAGAAAAAGACTTACCACAACCTGACTTTATGTTAGGCGAACTTTAACCTTACAGAAGACTGCGCTAGACCGAGCACCAGCGAGACCGGACAATGAGAATGCAACAAATGCACTACGAGACCTAAAGCAAAAATTAAATATGCAGGACACTTGGCAATCCCTATACCCAACGTCAAGACTCTTCACATTCTACAGCAATACGAACACTTACTCTCACCTCGACGAATATACACAGCCCCACAACACGAACAGAATACCCACCACTGGGAATCATGTACCACTGCCATCCCATCAGATCACAAAATGGTCTCAGTCATATTCATCCCACAAAACACACCTTTTATTGGAAACGGGTGCTGGACCTGGCCACTGAGCCTGATGAACGAAAAGAAACTATTTGACAACATAAGTGACCTCAGATGTGCCATGCAACAACAAATAACCCACCAATAAACAAACAGGAACGCTGCATCGAACCCCCAAAAATCCTGGGAGGAATTCAAAACTAACATCACCACACTAGCTAAGAAGACCGCAAAAGAACACCTACACAAAATAAGAATCAGGACTAAACAACTAGAAGACGATATAAAACGCACCCTAGAAAATGGCGACATGGACACCAATGAAAATACAAGACGCCATAGAGCCTGGATTGAAAAAGAAATTGAACACCTAGAAAAGAAAAAGCTCAAAAACATTCAACTGCACTCGCAAACAAACTGGGCATTAAAAGGAGAAATTATAAGTAAATACTGGTCAAAGATGAACTCACCTAAAAAACCAAGAGACATAATACACAGCCTAAGAAAACCAAACTCAACTCGCTTCACCAACCACTCGGACGAAATGGCAGAAATAGCCCGACTCCACCACGAAAATCTCCAAAAAGACAATCTCCCACACGAGATCAAAGATATCAGACACACAACCAGACAGAGATACATGAGAGAAGTCCCAAACACCCAAAAATCAGAAAATCACAACTCACCGCTACACAGCGTGCTGCAAGAAAAACATACACACGAAGCCCTCTTCTCATCCAAATCCGGCAGCGCAGCAGGCATCGACAGCATACCATACGAAGTATGGAAGAAACTACACGAAAAACACATCGACAATCAAAAGAAAGACATGCCCGAGCTTTAATATCATCAGAACACTCACCTTAGTATTCAACGACATACAAATACATGACATTGACCCTGACTCCGAATTCACCCTCGGATGGATGTGCCCTATCTTCAAAAAGAAAGAAAGAACTGAAATAGTAAACTACCTGCCCCCATCACCCTCCTGAACACAGACTACAAAATACTCACCAAAGCCTTAGCAATGCAACTAGCTCAAGAAGCACACACACTCATCCACCCAAACCAAAGCGGCTTTATCCCGCGAAGATCAATATTCGACCCAATAAGACTGGCCAGACTAATGATAGAATACGCGGACATCACTGAAGAAAATGGAGCATTAGTAGCCCTAGACCAAGAAAAAGCGTACGACAGAATAAAACATGACTACCTACTAGAAACCCTTGAAAACTTCAACCTCCCACCACTATTCATTAAAACTGTAAAAGCCCTCTACGCGAACGCATACACCAAAGTCGCTATAAACTGGGGTCTTAAGCACCTCCTTCAAAGTCACCAGAGGAGTACAGCAAGGAGACCCGCTCTCGTGCCTCCTTTTCGATATAGCAATCGAACCCCTAGCATGTGCACTGAGAAACTCAGAAAAACTAACAGGATACAACATACCAGGCATTGCAAACAAACTTATAGTGAACCTCTACACGGACGACACAACCATCTTCCTGAATGAAAATGATAAATACAGCGACCTTGAAGACATTCTAATGAGCTGGTGCTTAGCCTCAGGAGCAAAATTTAACCTAGAAAAAACGGAAATCATACCAATCAGCTCGAACCTACACCGCGAAAGAGTCATTACAAACACGTAAACTAAACCCAACTGACCCACCACTAGACAACACCATAAACATAGCACCAGACGGACACCCCATACGGATACTCGGAGCTTGGATCAGGAAATAAAACAAACACACTGACACCTTGGGAACCAATCCTGGACAAGATTAACTCTACATTAAACAGATGGAAGAAATGCCACCCCACCTTAACCGGCAAAAAACTGATCATACAAATGTTCGCAGGTGGGATGACCCAGTTCCTAACTAAAGCTCAGGGCATGCCCAAGAACATAGAATCAGCACTCACCAAGATGATCCGAAACTTCATCTGGGATGACAAACGCTCCCCACCGATAAGCCTCGAACAACTACAACTGCCCGAAAGAAAACAGCAGAATTAATCTACTAGATATTGAGGCTAGAAACGAAGCGATCAAAGTAATGTGGATCAAACCCTACCTTGACCTCTCCCCCTCCAGACCCGACTGGGCCTTCATCGTCGACCTGCTAATACACAACACGAACCCAAACAAAGGCAAAAACATGTCAACAAACCCATTCCTGACAGCATGGGACCCACCACTAAGAGGCCCCAGAGCAAACACCCTACCCAATGAAATCAAATCGCTCCTAAAAACAGCAAAGAAATTTAATGTTAGCTTTGCCCCAATCAAAATATCAAAACAAATAAAGAAACAACTACCCACCTGGCAACATATAGGAGCACCCACAACAGCTTTTCACAAAACAAAAGATAAATGCCTCCAAAACACCCATAAATCGCACACCATTAAGAACATGATAAAAATAAGCAAACGCACAACGAACATTAGAAACAACTCACAAAGACACCTCCCCCACAAAGACTGCACAGTGCCCACCATGCCAAAAAGACCGACAAGCGGGATGTTCAAACCCACATAAATGCGCAACAACTGCAAGAGAAATCCTCAGTAAAATAACCCCAAATACGATACTGGAACAAAGCCCAAAAAGATGAACTATCACTAACTCACCAATGCAAAGAGAAAAACACCCAAGCCCATCAAAGTAGAAACGGAGAAATCCTCTTCGATCCAACAACAATGATAAGAACAAACCTACAAGACTGTTTTAGAATATTCACAGACCCTAAGCACAACTCAATAGCCCAGCCCACCGACTTCAAAACCCAACACGTGGACTCAACCTCATAAATGAAAAAATGACCATCTTCACAGACGGATCATGCACCAACAACGGGAAAGAAAACGCAAAGAGCGGATGTGGCATATGGATCGAAGAAGGCCATCAACACAATACAGCACTAAAAATACCCGGAAACAACCAATCAAACCAGTGCGCAGAAATATTAGCCATCCTCATAGCACTACAAAAAATAGAAACCCTACGTACCTATTACATTCATGACTGACTCAAAATACGCAATCAACAGTCTAACAAAATACCTCCCCACATGGGAGGACGCTGGCTGGATCGGCATAACGAACAGCACTCCCCTTAAGGCAACAGCATACCACCTGAGAAAACGCTCGGCCCAAACAGGCTTCATCTGGGTAAAGGGGCATAGTGGCCTGCATGGAAATGAACAAGCTGACCACCTCGCCAAAGAGGGTGCAAACAAACTCACTGAAGACAACATAGACTTAACTATTCCAAACGAATTTAACCTGCAGGGAGCAAAATTAGCAACCATGACCCAAGCCCTAGCATATAAAGGAATCAGAGAACAAAAAAAGAAATCCGAAAGATGAATAACTAAAAACTTCCTCGACATAGCGAGGTTCGCAATCCAAAATATAACAGGACAATTAGAAACAGACGAGAACATCTGGAAAGGTAGCGAAAATAAAGACATACCCAAAAAGATAAGGCAATTCATCTTTAAATCACTACACGGTGCCCACCGAATTGGCGAATATTGGTCAAACATCCCTACCCTCGAAATCCAAGCCAAATGCACCCATTGCCATGACGACATCGAAGACATGGAACACATACTAATAAACTGCCCTGAAAACGCCCAATCAACGATATGGAACCTAGCGAAAACAACATGGCCTGACAAAAACGGCCCCTGGCCACAAATATCACTAGGAACAATCCTAGGCTGCGGGAACATCACACTTACCAAACGAAACACAGAAACCCCACAAAGTCAGCAAGAACAAGAACACCAACGTCGGTCAGAATCTACAAAAGGCACATCAAGACTATTGCGCATCCTAATTTCAGAATCCGCACACCTTATCTGGACCCTACGCTGTGACACAACGATAAACGGGACCATATTCACAAAAGAAAAAATAGAAAGCCGATGGCGGTCGAACATAAATAAGAGACTACAATGTGATAGACTAACAGCAAGTAAGATAACCCGCACCAAAACCTTGAGAGCTTAATCTCCGCAACATGGTCCAATATCATAACAATAAACAACCCCAAACAGAAGAACTGGGTCACCGCCCTTGAGGTTTTAGTGGGTATCACACCACCCAGGCCCTCTATGAACGAGGAAACCAGGTAGTCTAAATGAGTCCCACACGCCCCATGAAAATGGGTGTGCGTAAGTGCATTTTTCCTTGGACCGGAGTTCGCAGAACTCCGCTATAGTGCGTACTCGTAGAACTAGATTTTGTCAGCTTCTACGAATACAAATCACTTGTCTAAAAAAAAGGAAGTTTGCCTCACGTGACCGAGGCGTCCTGTTCGTTGCGCGCTGAGGAACTTTTTACAATCAATCATCCAACTTGTCATACCAGGAGAGTCTTACAACATTGCACTCCTTCATCCATTGTCAATCACTCCTTTATAATCAACCAGCGATAATTTCACAACGCGACCAACATGCTTGCCTCGGTCACTACGACAGCCCTCGCGCTAGCTTCTCCAGTGTCACCTTGAAGGATCCTCCGTCTTTCCTTGCAATAAGCCAACTTCTTCGATCTCAATATTTAGCGCCGGCATGGTCCCCTGATAACTCATAACTCTATATCTTGCCTCTCCTTTTAGCATCGATTGCTTCATAATCTCGCAAAGCCGATTAGATGAGCCCATATACTGCAGTCCAAGGAGGAAGGAGAGATAAATATTATGGCAGTAACTCCGTCAAGAAATGTAGTACTCGGCGTCGGGAGGAAGGTGATTGTGCTGGAATATGCAACTGGATCAGCAAAAGTGCTCAAAACGTTCGAATCCCATGGAACGACAATTACCCGCGCTGGCTGTGTGTATGATCGCATAGTCGATTTCAATGGGAGTTTAAGTGAGTTCATGGGATTTTTTATCTGTGTTGGCAATGAGGTCATTCATCTCACGCAAGCATATATTCCTGATCGAACGCATTAAATGACCACGGATCGTCCCTACTCTGACATGAATTTAAGCGACACCCAGATGTCCTGAAATGTCGTATTGCGTGCATACATCCACCTCTTCAAGATCGTATTAACCATCCCTCACGTGATCATGGAACTGATAATCCAGTTCAACGTTCGCTTGGAGGTTGTTATCGAGAAGTGTCTTTTCTTCGATAGAACCATTGCAAATGAATTGCTTATGAACAAGCTCGAGTCTTCATTTCCTTGTAAATAACGAGTGCGTTCCTTAATCTTGCTTAGTCTAACCGATCACATTCATCTACCTGTGCATACATGCTGATCCATCGTCTCCTAGTGTTCTCTGACCTGGTTGAATAACTTGGGTGGCATGCGTTTCACCACAAATGCCATATGACGTCGATCCAAGCACATAGCCTTCTAATTTGCCATTTTCCACTGCAACGCTGAACCAATCTGGAGTTTTGAGCACACCATTCGGCCCGCCCTCGTATCGCACTGATTTTACCGATACCGGGCATCTGCAAGGACAATCCAGAGGACAATATACGGATTTGGGATTTACAATTTCTCAACATGCGCCGACGATTTATGCAAAGTATTTTCCCGTCTATCCTCAACCCTGAATGTGAAGGAATAGTATGTAGGTCGTAAGGGACGCTTCCTTATTGGCTCTCCATCTATCTACAACACGTTGCTAAAGCCCAATAATCCTTTGCATTGAGGTGTTAAGAGGGTGTCAATTACTCTTGGAAAGAGTTTCAAAGTCGTTCTTTCAAAATAGTAAAATAGGGTTATAGGGCAACTCTCGAGTTGAATACAATCATCCAGAATTCTGAATCGTAACTCACCTGACCAATGGATTGGCCCAATGATAATCCTCGTTCAGGAAGGCTGCAGCGTGGGATGCAGCCTAAATACGTTTTGACATGACCATGTTCCCCGGGTCATTGCAGACATAATTGCTGCAGCACTTGACACAGCGATATCGATAAGATGAGTCATGTTACTGATGAAGGTTTCGGCGAATTTCAAATATCAAGTGCATGACTTGAGCTCGGTTACCGGTAAGAGAATGATAACGGAGGTTCAGAAGCAAGACGGTAACAGTATGGTTTGCCCGCAAAGATGAGGATTCAGCGCTCATCGCTAAACGTTTGTACAAGGCGCTCCGAGAATGTGGAAACCGCTACCAATATTGCAACTACATAATTCAACACAATGCCAAGTATGGCTGGGCTCTCAATTGGGAAAGCATGTCTGGCAGACGACCACTAGTACCCTGGGGGCTATGTAGGCTGAGTTTATTATTGGAAAGATGCATTTAGATGAGCCGACTCACTCAAAATACTCAAGTCGACTATGGTCATCAGATAGTAAGAAGTTATAAGCATGCCCTGCCGCAACGTTCCCTGCAGCATCCAGAAAATCTGCAAATATCATCCCACAGAATACGGGTATGCCCTGAATAACGAGAGACAGATCAATCATGTGTGTAAGATGATATGAGCTACTTACGGCAACGGCTATTTTGCCACTGAACCAGGCAGCCACAGCTGCTTTGAATTCTGGTCGGTCAAAGTGAAATAGTCAGCTACCTGGTGATCTACATTTGAAGAAAAACAAACCGAAGGTAAAATCATCGCAGTCAAATAGTTCTTTGCGATAGCCAGTCTGATTGATGGTCTTGCGAATCTCCTCGAAAATTCCTCGTGAGGGGATGAGATATCTGTTTTTGACGGAGTTTGTCAGCACATTTTATTTTGCAGAGTTGCTTACATTTCTGCTGTATGATGCGCCTTGAGCCTCCGATAAATAGGCCCTGACCCCCCGGTTAGTGAAAGAGGTAGGGATTTTTTCAAAGCCGTATCAATATCAGCCCCAGAACAACTCAGTGGCTTGCTAATGTCCCAACGTTCGTTGAAATTTTGCCCCAGAACGGTGTAGTAACTGTATATAAAGGTATATTAAAACAATAAAACAATTGATCGCAGTTACATGAACTCACTGATTCGGGTGTTGACCTCCGATAGATTCTGCGCAAAGAGTTATTATTTCTCATAAGAATCTACGATGAAAGTCGTTGAATCGAACATACTTCCAAACTGAATATTCGTGATACTGTGGCATCATGGACAGAACGTAATATAAGTGTTGCATGGTGCGAACACTGAATGTTGAACAACCAACCGGTAGTACCCTGAGGGATGTGGTGTTATTGTCCAGTATTCGCACGCGGTCTGAAGAGATTTGTCGACGACAACACTGCCCCCGTTACGAGAGGCCAGATACTTTCCACTACTGAGGTTACGAATGCTATACGCACCGCCACCATAAGCCTCGAGCGGTTCGACGAGCCAGAGCTCCAGGAACACATTAGAACTATCTGGTGATACAGTGTTGTCCCAAGGCCACTTTGCAAGAAGTGTTGCAAATTCTAGTGGACAGAAGCAATGCTTAATGGCAACTTTGGCGCCTGTCTAGAGAAGATACCTACCGCCATGGGGGCCTTCAAGGAAGCCCACACACGCGTCAATACATTAGTCCAATGTAAGGCGGAGCGGGATGCTCACTGGCTCCTCCGGCAAGGACTCCACGAATGTCCTTATTCTCAAAGAAATCTGTGTTGATGCTCAAGTTAATGAGTAAGGGTGAGGGAAAGGATGATGAGCCTACATATCCCACGATTAAGCAACATGCTGTGGATGGATACACTGGTACTGTGAGTGAGGAGGTGTGGATGTCACGGTCATCTTTCGTAGTTGGGACAAAGGAGGTTATATAGAGAAGCAAAATGTAGTCATGTCCGAAAAGTTGTACCTAGATTTAACCTTCAAAAAGCTTGGGGCAGCTTATTCATCAGGAGCTTATATTCTGTATGTGACATGTACAGGCCTGGGGAAATCAATAAACGTGATTTATACCATCCATGTGTGTAGGTACGCATGGGAGGTGATACCGGGTAAGTTATACCGAGGTGCCGGGCAGATCCAACGCCGATCTATCATCACACCGGCGGCCGCATCTGAAGATCTAAAGTCGAGCCCCTGACTATGACTTGGGAATCCGAAGAGCATAACGCCCCCGCGGTTATCGTATCTGTGACACTGCAGTATGTTGGCTTCTCTATACAACTGTGAGCATCATCTACCCAGACAGCTGTTGAAATTCACTGATCCTTCTGCCCTTTCTCCCGATGAACACGCATCTTAAGCGAAGTATTCCTTCACATGCTCGGGAGAGGCTGATTGCGGACGAGTAGCTGCTTACGTTTGTGCTGCCTGTGGCTGCCTATACCACTTTCTCATGGGGTCAATGCACCCAGCGTTACAAAGTCTAGTAGACAAAGGTAGGTGACGGACATGAGGTGAAGAGGAAGCCGTATGGGGAAGTTGGTGTTGGAGATGGATGGTTTTGGGCGTCGACCAGTACTTGGAGGTTCGTTCCTGTAATATCATATGTTAGTTAGAGTGGGGTATAGAGCTGCGAGATGTCACGATACCTAGCGGTGCCTACTTCAGAAGAATTTTGGTTTGCAGAGGTTAGCGGGGTAGCAACACGTCATGATCAAGTTGGCTTGATAAGTTACCGGGGACACACTGGGATAGCAGGGCGGATGGCATATTCGATTGATGCGAAGGTATGCTATTATTACATAGACAGTAAGAATGCAGAAGGAAATCAAAATCGCAACAACCAACAGGAGCGATTCTTCCTCGTCGCTATAATGCGAACTATACTCATCACTGGGAGTGCATTATTAGCCTCCATGCACTTCAACTGGGAGCAATAGGCTACTTGCAAAGTACATTGTTCTACCGCACAACGGCAGTGCGAAAGAAATCAATTATATGGAGATGTCAACCCAGGTACTTATCCCCAATATTCTCGCGTCCTTGTTTCCATCACCGCTGAACAGAGAACTGTCTGAGAACACCGCCCGCGGGTGGAAGAGAGTGTGCGAAACGAACCCCTGCAGTTAGGTAGACGAGTGCTCTGGAGGAGGCGGTGTGATATACAGGTGAGTCTGTGTTATAAGGCCAGCTAGGGTAGGTTTCACAAAGAGTGCTAGTGAGTCAGAGTGTGACCCAAGTCAGATGCTTGTAAGTTTGCATCATGTGACTGACGCGTCTTGCGGTGTCCGTAGGTTTGATATCACGTGACCGACGTGTCTTCGTTGCGCGCTCATGTGCAACTTTGTTCCATCAATCCTCTGTATCTATCATCCAACTCCTCATACCGGGAACTTTACACTCCTTCATCCACTGTAAACCACTCCTTGAAAATAAATCAGTGATAAATTTACGGCGCGACTAACTGACATGATTGCCTTGGTCACTACGACAGCCCTCGCGCTAGTTTCTCCTGTCACCCTGAAGAATCCTCCATCTTTGGTCCCGATAAGCCAGCCTCTTTCATCTCGATATTTAGCATCAGCATGGTCCCCCGATAACTCATGTATCTATCTTGCCTCTCCCTTTAGCATCGATTGCTTCATAATCTCGCAAAGCCGATTAGATGAGGCCATATACGTGCAGTCCAAGGAGGAAGGAGAGATAAATACTATGGCAGTAACCCCGTCAGGAAATGTAGTACTCGGCGTCGGGAGGAAGGTGGTTGTGCTGGAATACGCAACTGGATCAGCAAAAGTGCTCAAAACGTTCGAATCCCATGGAACGACAATCACCGCGCTGGCTATGTCGAACGACAGCACACTCATCGCTTCCGCCTCTTCAAAGGGTGTGCATATTCACAATCTACTTGTCCCTTCCAAACATACATCTCTCCCACTCCCCACAAGTGCTCCAAGGTCTGTGAGCACCATGACATTCCATCCTCATGCTCGAAGCCGCCTGCTTCTTGGTCTCGGCTGTGATATACTGGTTTACGACGTAGACAAGCCTTCCGCGCCTGTGAAACCCATTACCGTGGGACGGGACGTAGTAGGCATCGCATGCAGCCCGTTTAGCAAGACGTTGGTTGCTGTTGCGAGCACGGATAGCGTCGGTCTTGTTGATTTGGATAAGGATAAGGGGTACGTATACACATGATACATTTCATTGCGCACTAACTCCCTTGGAATAGGTTATTCAAAACGGTCTTGTCCCCACAGCTCATTACCTCGATCACGTTTTCACCAGAGGGTGCAGCTATTTATCTTGGTATGCGAGATGGGCTGAAAATTCTCAATCTCAGAGAACTGGACAAGGAGATGAAGAGAGTTTCTGTAGGCGAGACGGGACAAGGAGTAGTATGTTTTGCCGTTCAGGCACGTATATTTGGCACACCATTCACCAGCATCCTGATCTGACGAGAAAAGCAGAAAAAATTAAAAGCCTCTGCGTCTGTTGCTAAACCAAGTATTTCCAATCCATCAGCAAACTCCCCTCCTGCACGAGCTCGCGCCAAAGCAGCTTCAAACGTTCGTTCCCCCCTCCGACCGGTGACAGCTGCCATACCGAGACAGAATAGGATATCGTCAATCAAGTCAGCCATCGCTGGGACACCTACGAAGCAGGATGTTTTAGAGACTAGAACACCGACTAGGCGTGTCTCAAACCGAGGTACTTTCTCGCCATCGAGGAATCCTATATCACCGCGCGGTGGCAGAGGCACCGACAGTTCTGGTGAGTTGCTTTTTATGCAGTATACATGTAAAGAACGCTAACATGCATCTCAAAAACTAGCAACTGGCGTGCTGCGCACCAGGGTGTCTACATCGCGGGAAAATATCTTTGATGATGCAAGTGGCACCTCGAGTGCACGCGTCACATCGTCCCAAAGATCAGGGGTATCAGGTATTCATGCTCACCCTGGCGAGTCGATCTCTACTAGGCTTGCCTCATTGCGCACAGATAAAACGAGAGAGACCAGAGTTGCTTCCGGATCGTCTGCTCGTTCCGAGATTACAAGGGCGTCGTCGAACTCAAGTGTCGGCACGAAAACCAAAGGATCTTCATTAAAGCGCGCCCCGTCAACAATATCAATCTCTTCATCGAAGACGAGGGACAGCACTCGCTCCAAGACACCTACCAATGAAGACCAGGATGCACGCACAGATTTATCGTCTCCGTATTTGCCGATAGACCCCGTAACTCCCGTCTCCGATGTGAAGAGACCGTCAGCAAGAATAGCTGTCGAAGCCCAGAAATCAAGGGTAAGAACAAGTGTAGGGAAGACGAGGACAGAGACGGGTAGCACAGGTCTCGGTGTTGTCGGTACCGCAAATTCCAGGGGAAGCAAGAATAAGGGGAAAGAAAAAGAGGTCAATATGGATGCGGAAGATTCTGGCAGGTATGAGGAGCTAGACGCTGTGGAAGAAGACGAAGAGGCGCAAATGATCCAAGGGAGCAAGCTCTCGATGCAAGTTTCCCCTCGTCGTCCCGCAACACAGACCTGTGTTCCATCACCACTCCGGCGAACCTCCGGCACCTTATCTATGCAATCTGGCACAAGTGGTGCATACGAGCTCTTCCGGGGGCTCATTGCGGATATGCAGGCCAAGAACCACGCAGACATGAAAGCGTTGCACGTTGACATGCTGCGAATGGGGCGCGGGCTTCGGCAGGAGATGGATGAGTGGGGTGGAGAGATGAAAAAGTTGAGGGAGGAGAATGAAAGGTTGCGGGAAGAAAATGACAGGCTGAGGAGAGGGTACTGAACGTCCCTCAGGTTATTTTGGAAGATGGATCGGTGTATTGGTGTGTACGATACCCTCTTGCAATACACTAGTGTAGCCAGTAGAATGTTGTATGATCCTTTCCAGTGCCCCGCTTCCCTCTAATCCATTGAACAATTTGATGCGGTCCAGTCGGGTTCTGTACATCTAGAGGAATAAATTGACGTATGTATGGCACGCCATAGTATCCAACGCATGATGGAGAAATTGACATAGTATTTACACGACTCAGTGACTGGTCGTCATCATCAACGGCTCCAGCTGGACCTGCGAATACGAAGTGTGAGCACTTGTCTTCTGGGGCGTGATGACTGCATACCAAAGTTCAATCTGTACGCTGGAGAAGGGCACAAGCAGCCTCTCCATCAACGGTGTGCATCCTGCACGCACACGAGGTTACTTGTGCAGCAATGGGATGCAGCCTTCAGTCCCATTACTTACGGGTATCGTCCAATAGTATCGACAGGACCAAGGAACCGATCCACGACTGGACGACGTGTTCGTCCTAGCAGATTCAGTGTCAAAATAGTACTTCAGCACAAACCTCTACTGCTTGCTATGCTCGTTTCCTCCATTGGTTGAGCATATCTGCTAGTTGATCGATCTGAAATCTTGCCTTTGAGAACGTTCTGAATTCCTAAGACAGATCACCCACATTTACAATGTCCACCGCGGTGATTGTTACCCTGTGCCCTCTGAATCAAGGCATTGTCATTACCGAATCTTCGACTCTGGCCACCAGTGGTAGCTCTTGAACTTCGCGCTGCGGCGACCGACGATAGGGAGGACTGGGTCATGATCTGAAGTTCGAATGGACCTGATTCAAGTCATGATGGACTCGGACGTTGCAGATATTGTGATTACCGGTAAGCGGAACAGACATGATAAAATGAGTTACAAGCCTGCCACTTGGGATGAATTTGATCGACGGTTTATTCTCATAAGAACGACCGCTAAAAAAAGACGATCTTAT
The DNA here is from genome assembly GCA_016758765.1 of Suillus cothurnatus. Classification (NCBI taxonomy): domain Eukaryota; kingdom Fungi; phylum Basidiomycota; class Agaricomycetes; order Boletales; family Suillaceae; genus Suillus; species Suillus cothurnatus. The sequence continues at coordinate 333,443 of JABBWL010000042.1, read as the reverse complement.
ATGCTTTGAAGCAGGGGATTGCCTTGAAAGTATGTGTTTGAGCACACTGCACAGATCGCACTTCTGGGGGAAGAAAGTCTTTGGCAGTGAGTCATCCTTGCGAGACACAAGGAAAAATAATTGATTTCATTTAGTACACAAGCTCAGAGGGATCTGTGGTTGGGGGTGTATGTAGAACGACGGAAATAAAAAGTGGTGGTCCCTCGTCAGTTGTTACTATAGGTTGCCAAATTTCACCTTGCAATATTATTAAGCATACAGTACGAACAGATCGCTGCACTTTCTTCTATGCAGCTTCTCGTCACTGGTACATAGTTACCAGTGTATCACAGCTACGATTTCCTTCATCCACAATTTATCTAACGATATATTTCATGGCAGTTAGTCCGTCAGATTTTGTCGCATGCCATATGGCCTTGTAAGCAAACTAGTCCACTTCAGTTGTTGTTACTAACCCGTTAAAAGAGTTATAACTTAACTTTAACCCGGCTATAACCGGTGTGTTAGGAAGGTTTGGCCAGGGGTCTGAGCCTCGAGGCACTAGGTATATGTACCTAGCGCATGTCTACAGGCAGTCTTCACCCAATTCCATCTGCGTTTCCTTTCTGCTTGGTTCGAGTCCATCGGCCCTTCGTCAGTGGCCACTCTTCCACCACTTAAGAGGTTAGTCAAATGTATCTGCGATTTTGGGAGGGCTACTAAAACTTAGTAGGATTAACGCACTGGGAGTTGATTGGGTTAATTGTGGTCACCCAAGCCAAACTTTTGATCATCATTGATCTCTCCAATTTTCTGTGGGTCTCTCATTCCCTCTCGGGACCCAGCTTCTGTGACCCTCTCCGTATCTGGGGCTTACTCGACTCTGAAAATCCACTTGTATAGCTTGCGCAACCTGTGCTGAGCTTCGTCTCAAACTCCACATCAACCGAGCGCTTGTTTTCCTCAATGGGCAATACAAATTCAAAAAGCATTCGGTCAAATGCATCCTCCAACGTCGTACGGAGCAGCAGCAAACGGCGCTTCACTTCATGGCCCTCAAACGGAATAGCTGGACCGTCGCGATTGGCTCCGCTCAACTCGTCCTTGTCATCCGACGAAATAATGAACAACGATCGCAGTTGCAATGCAGATGTATGGGCATCACTTTATGATACAGTCAAGGAAGACATAGGACACGAGTGGGGGTTTGACAGCCTGAATTTAGCTGCGGCCCTCGAGTTGCAGGAATATTTCGACACTGAAGATTTGCAACTTCGAGATCAAATACAAACTCTGGCTGGCTCACTCCCACACAGCTTTTCGTGCGCAATATGCATGGAAGAACAAGCTGTGGACAACAGTGTGGATCTCGAATGTGATCACTCGATATGCAGAACCTGTATCCGAGGACATATTTTCTCCAAGATCGAAGAACATCGTTTTCCAATCATGTGTCCCGTTTGCGTGATAGAAAAGAATAACCGTCAACCCGCAGGCTTGTACATCCTCCGTAGCACCTATAATTAACTTACCCTCCTTAGCGATCTCGGGACTCCTCGTGCAGCAAATTGGTGTCAATGAACGGCAATATGCAATTTGGGAAGAAATGGAACTAAGCCAGGTTTCAATTCTTCTTCACTGCCGCAAGTGAGTGTCTCGCCTGTGTTGCCTTCCAGCGCGTCAACCAAATCATTTAGATGTCAGCGTTCGGTGCTGGTAGACAGAGAGGAGCATGACGAATCTCGCATGTTGGTTTGTCCTCTACCCGACTGTGACCATAGTTGGTGCAAAGGATGCCAACAATCTGTTATAATCGATGGTCCTCCCCATTCTTGTGATGGAACCAAGGAGCTGGACCGGTTAATGAAGCAGCGTGGGTGGAAGTATTGTCCGAGTATGTGCTCTTTCTATTGGTTATATGCCATTACTTATGGTCATTGACAGATTGCAAAACACCGGTCCAGAGCGGCGGGGGATGCACCCATATGACCGTGCGTAATCTGCTTCTTGACAAGTACGCTGTCTAACGTATATGCTATCGTAGTGCATCTCCCCGGCCTGTAACACTCACTTTTGCTACGTTTGTGGGCAAACTATTATTCGCAGCGCCCTGCAAAGTGATATTCAGACTGCGGTCACTGCTCACTATCGTGCTTGTAAACTGTTTGATTCTCCCGAGGAATGAGGCGCTCGGTGGCAGTGGACAAGAGAGTTCATGTGGTCTTTCTCTTATTTATAGCAGTGTATGTCTGGTTGGAGTTGAACCAATGGAATGGGCGATCATTGACATATTATGCCCTCAGTGAGAACCGGCAATATTCTTTGCAGATTTCGAGGCTTGATTGAACCTCGACCCTTCGCCATATACTTTACGAGCCCAGTGCATGAAAGCCTCGATATCGTTGTAGTAAGTATCTTCTTGGATAAGTGTCGTGAGCCTAACTGACGCTATTTCACTGGCTTGGTTGGTTCTAGAGTCCTGACGGATAGTCGTCTCGCGAGGCCATCAAGGAAACGTAATTCGCTACAGAGTGCTACAGAGCGCTCTGTAGCACCCTGTAGCACAATCAAACTCGCTGATGAAACAACTCCCCGTGGGATCTGAGCGGAGGTCTACCGTGATCCAGAAATTCGGAATTCTGAATGATCAGATGGGCCGCCCCAATGCATCAAAACAAAGAAGGACACAACGCGACTGTTGACTTAATGTTGAAAACTTGAGTTTTCCGATTCTTATGGAGTGGTAGTCTCGTTCCTGGCGCTCTGGAGTAGGGCACGACAAGACGCTTGATACAAGCATCTGAAATTTGAATCGGACTCGGATGTCGGAGTTTGGGGGTAACGAGCGCTGAACGTCCGGTGCGTTCCTGGTTGTAGTGGAACACTTGAATCGACGTCAACATACTTGGAAAAGAACTGCTTGGAGCCGTCAGATAGTCATAGTACAAGTACTGCGGCCAACGGAAGCTTAAGCTCAAACTTGAACAATGGGTGACTATCCGTAGGCTAAAATAATGCGGAATAGAATATAATAGAATATAAATTACCGTTTAAGGAAGTCCTGCCGCGATGCCGCTGTTCATTTGCGTCGGATCTTCAAAAGATATTTTTTTGAGGCTCTTATAAACTCTAAATCTGTAAGGGGGGGGGGCCCCCCCCCCTTACAGAATAATCAGACGGATTATATCCGTTTTGGGCCACTAACGCCCTAGCGATCCGCTGACTAATCTACAGCGGAACTCGGCCCCTCGCTTGTCTTCACCTTAGTGACACTCGTTGCTTCATCATAACGTCTTCGAATATACGGATTTTAACTGCGGTCCAATACCTACGCCTCCTGGAGAAAATAGTACTGAAGTTTTAAGATTAATAACAGCTGAACTGCGCAGTCACGTACCTCTGCGACCGGCCAAGGTACAACTTGAGCAATGCCGACCCCAATCAACCTTCATCTGTCCAGTAACAATGGCTGTCTATCCTTTGAGCTTAGGTGAATTTATTTTTCTGTTCAAATGCTTGGATTCATGCGTGTGCGCTAACGTATTACTGCAACCACCACAGGGTGTTTTTCGCTATCTATCAACTTCGAGACTCGCCTGTGCATGTGACGGCCGAAATTATTGGGACTTTTGGGACTTATAAAAGCTTGGGAACAGCAAGGTAAGCTTTATATCAATTCAAACGCTACTACAAACTCAATGTCTGACATTCCCCCTCCACCATCTATGATTCCCCCTAGTAGTAGCCCATCCTACCCAGAATTACGCTACAATGATGCGGGCAATGCCTATGCCCGCAACGAACTTGGCGCTTGGGTTCCTCACCCTGGAATTTGCAAGGTAAGATTCGTTTTTCATATCTACACTTTCAGACGCTCATGTCACTATAGTCTATCACTCAACATGCCTTTCACCTCGAACATCGGGAGCCCCAAGTGGGTCTTAGTTATAGTGTATGTCAACGGCACCATCTTATGTCTTTTGCTCGACTAATTGTGTTATATACAGCCTCCTGGCACCTATGCACTCACTCCAGCCAAATTCCAGTCCAATTCAGACACTGCGCCACCCTTACAACCGTCCAGCTCTCGTTTTCCTTTCCGCCAGGTGCCGACTAACGATGTCATCGATCCTGCGCTCCTCCCACTACCCGACTCTGCCGATCTTGACTTGACTGACGCCGTCACTATCGCGGAGGCTCGTGGCCACACTCCAGCTGCCAAAACGGCAGGCTCTCGTCACCAGGTCAAAGGCCCAAGGGGCAAAGGTAAAGCTAAGGAAAACATTGTATCTGCTAACTCAAAAAAGCGTTCTCGAGAGGATGCTGAAGACGATGATGAAGTGCATGCTCGGCGAGGCCGCCCTCAAGGATCTAACAATTATACCAATACAGACGTCAAAACTCTTCTGGACATGGTCCATCAGGAGCTCCCCCTCGGTCAACGTGGATGGCAGGCCGTTTCCGTCAAGTTTGCCCAATGGGCAAAGGCAAATGGGCGGCCTGAACGCAAAGTTACTTCACTCGAGACGAAGTTCAAGCAGGTAAGATTTGAAATATCATACTATGGTTGCAAGATGGCTCACTTATTGAACTACAGCTCGTGAAGACCACGAAACCAACGGGAGATGGTGTCTGCCCTCCAGAGGTTACACGTGCACATCGCATTGATCAACTTATCAACGAGCGTGCGGGCACGCGTGACCTGGAGGACAAGGATTTTGATGCTATTGAAGATGACGACGATCACTCTGTCGCCTCTGATCAGATTCAGGACGAGTTAGACCGTACCTCCCCCCCAATTCAGCACACTGCTCTCGCACGCTCCACTGCTCGCACCGAAGCCCCCGTTCCACGTCGCAATGCTCGGGGAGCCGCAGCTACAGATCTCCTCACTCGCCTCTCTGGTGCTTTGGATCCAGCTGCCCAGCGCGACCGTGATGAAGATCGCGCCAATCGCAGCTTTGCTACTGTGCAACTACTTACCCAAAGTCAGCAGCTCCGAGACTCAAATGCGAAAGTCGAAAATTTACAGGGACAACTCTTTGGTTTGCGCAATCGCTTGTATGATGCCGAACGTGAACTTGATCGGGCTCAGCTTCTGTCACAAACGCCTCCTAAAACCCCTAAATCTCCCTTTACAATTCCTTTAGCGCCCACCACACAAGTCACTCCTATAACAGAAGATGAGGACACGTTCTATGATTGTCTTTAGATAAGATAAGATTAGATTAGATAAGATAACATCACGTGACACAGTCCAGAACACTCTATGACATCATTGCTATTATTAGTCTCAGGAACATCATACGATTCCCATTCTATTTAATGATTGGCTAATAAGTTAGAACTCAGTTTCGGTCTCAGTTTCAATTAGTGTATATAGTTAGTCGATTGTAGTCAGTAGTTCTTCAGTTCAAACCTCTTGTGTATTCATCATTGAATCGACTCAAGGCGTACTTGCTCCTTCCTCTGTGATTATCCTGTTGTTTAAGTCCTAGTCTCTGACCATCGCGTTTATTCGCTTGTTGGGTCGTGACATTAGGTTTGAACTATAGGAGACTCCGACTTTGCTATACCGCTTGCACTATCATCTTGTATCCGTTCTGAACGTTTGTTTGACCAAACTTGGGATTCAAACACACGTCCAAAGCAAACCTCTTCATTCATCCTTTGCTCACTTGAGCGCACCTTTCTTCACTTTACATTTTCGTAGTTAGTAGTCCTATACCAGGCCCTGCCTTACATTGCAGCCGCCAGTATACGGAGGTAGTGACGACATTAGGCGTCCTGCTACAACTTAGAGTGCTGGCCCAAGACCCTGCCTGCTCTACGTTACTATAGTTTTCTTTTCACCTTAGTTTTCCTTCATACGCACGTAGGTTACTCCGCCGAGTATTTAGTGGAGTTTTCTAGTCGAACGACTCGGTGACTTGTAAGCTTCGGCTGGAAGAGTACCTTGTCCTTCTAGTTCTCCCACTCGAAAGAGTATAGTTTACGTATCCTTTAGTAGTCAGTATTAGGGAAGCGTTAGTGGGGATTTTACCAGAACCCCTTAACCCTGAGTACGTGGTAGATCCGATCAGATATCGGGGACCGCTCAGTTTTCCATTTTTACCTACTTCTTTTTCACTCTCCTATTTTCTCACCATCATTCCCATTCGGGAAGACCGTTACGACTAGTCTTCCAAAAAGTCATTTGTGAATAGGGTTCCAGAACACAACTGGCACAATGGCTTCCGGATCCAGTGTACCACTCCCACCCGCTGGTGAAAGCGATGAAGAGATGACCGTCCCACCACCACAAATGTGGAATGGAGAAACAGTGGCAAAATACGTCCATGAATGTGTAGCAGCAGCAGTAAAAGAGCTGCAAGATAGGATCATCACCCTAGAAAGCCACAACTCGTATCTGCAAAGGCAGAATAGCGCACTTGAAACTAGCCTAGAAGAGCTAGAGGAGAAAATGGCATCCAAGGGAGTTAGTGGATCCAAACCCTCGGTGAAAATCGCCAAACCCTCGGAGTTCACAGGAGAACCAGGGACGATTGAAGCCGAAACATTCTTGGCACAGATTGCCTTGTACATTTCACAATACCCAACCTACACGAAACACCAGGAGACCGCACTCATACTCTCTTACCTAAAAGGAGTTGCGGGAAGATGGGCAGAACCCTGGATCAAGAAACACGCCGAGAAATCGCTTAACCAAGATGAGTTTCTTCTAGAATTCCAACGAATGTGGGTAATAGAAGATAAGGAAGCAAAGGCGGTTCGAGATCTAGAGACCCTTAAACAAGGCTCTAGCTCTGTCCCTGAGTATGTGGCTGTTTTCAAACAGAAAGCTGCATACACCAAATTCTCCGACTACGACCTTCGTGTCAAATTCCGATCCGGCCTCCAAACCTGGGTCAAAGAACAACTAGCTCATGTGAAGCTGGCTGAGAAGAATACCCTGAAGTTGATGATCGACTCGGCTATTCAGATTGGACAAAACTTCGAAGAGTTAGATGCCGAGAAGAAGCGTAATTCCTACTGGACCCCAAAGGGAAAGGAACAGGTTGCTCCTCGGAACCCACAACCCAAAGCCGATGATGCTATGGACGTGGACTCTAACAGGACGAAAGGCGGACCCAAACCACAAGGAAAGAATTCCTTCAAGTGTTATCGCTGTGGTCAGGAAGGTCATATCGCCCGGAACTGCAAGACTCCACCAGGGGGTGTTCAGGTGAAAGCTACCGCTGGAACGGCAGCCGAGGAACCTTTAACCCACGCCTCAATCAAGGCGATGTTCGAAGCATTCAAGGCAGAAATGAAGGGTTTTTAAAAGGGTCAACATCGAAGTCTGCAGATGAAGACCCGGACTATGTTTCTATCCTCTCTACGTTTTCGGAAATATCAGAAGTGTATATACGTACCAAATCAGATCATTTTTATATTCCGATCACGCTTAAGGGAAGAAACAAGAAAGCAGACATAAGAGCGCTGGTAGACTGTGGAGCGTCAACCCTCTTTATCAGCGAGAGATTTGTGAAAGAAAAGCAAGTCCGAACAAGGAAATTGACGAAGGAGATTCCAGTAAGAAACATTGATGGAACATCGAATGTAGCAGGTCCGATCTCGTGTTTTGCCGAACTAGGTCTCAAGATAGGAGATCATGAAGAAGAGAAAGCGGCATTTATGGTCACGGATTTAGGATCAGATGATGTCATCATTGGGATAGATTGGTTGAGATACCATAATCCAGAGATAGACTGGAATGCGGGGAAGTTCGCATTAACACGATGCCCTATCAGTTGTGAGAAGAAGGCGAAGCGAAAAGAGAAACGCTTAGCAAAAGAGAAGGAGTTAGAAGAACTTGAGAAGTGGATCGAAGGAGAAGCGGAAATCCCACTCACTGTCCGATCGATATCGAGACAAGTCACAGTCGAAGAAATTACCGACGAAGACGAAGATCTCTTTATTAAAGCTAAAGCCTCGGTGGCAACAGAACTGGCAGTTCAAGAAGCAGAACAACAAAAGAAGAAAACCTTCGAAGAACTAGTACCAGAATGGCTCCATGACTTCAAGAAAGTATTTTCAGAGGAAGAATCTAAACGATTCCCTGAATCGAAGAAGTGGGACCATAAAATCGATTTCAAAGATGAGAATGATTTACCACCGAATGCAAAAGCATATCCTCTGTCCCCGAAAGAGTTAGACTCATTGAAAGATTGGCTTGCAGGCGAATACAAACTGGGAAGACTTAGAGATTCAGAATCCCCAGTCGCAGCACCTTTCTTCTTTGTAGCAAAAAAAGATGGCAAATTGAGACCAGTACAGGATTACAGGAAGCTAAATGAGAAGACGATTAAGAATGCTTACCCACTTCCTCGTGCTCAAGATCTCATAGACAAATTGACGAATGCCACACTCTTCTCGAAGATGGACGTAAGATGGGGATACAATAATATTCGGATAAGAGAGGGTGACCAATGGAAGGCGGCGTTTAAAAACTCCTTTTGGGCACCATGAACCTCTAGTAATGTATTTCGGGATGACGAATTCCCCGGCTACTTTCCAAACGATGATGGACGAAATACTCAAAGACCTGAAGGAAGGCAAGGTGCTCGTAGTATATATTGACGACATCTTGGTCTTTACCAACAAAGGCAAAGAACATCATCGTGAGGTTGTTAGAGAGGTGCTTCAGAGATTGCAGGACCACGACCTATTCCTTAAACCAGAGAAATGTTCATTCGAACAGGAAAAAGTCGAATTCCTTGGCATGATCATCGAGAAAGGAAAAGTATCTATGGATCCAATCAAAGTAGAAGGGGTAAAGAAATGGCCCACACCCACATGCGTCAAAGATATTCAAGCATTCATGGGTTTTGCAAACTTCTACCGAAGATTCATCCTAGGATTTTCAAACATCGCACGACCAATGAATGATCTCCTTCGAAAAGGTGTTGAATGGAATTGGGGAGAAAAGCAGCAAAAAGCTTTCGATGAATTGAAGGAACGTTTTACCTCCGCTCCCATCTTAGTAATGCCAGATTCTGAGAAAAAGCATAAGATAGAAGTAGATGCCTCTGATTACGCAACAGGAGGAGTGCTTTCTCAGGAAATGGAAGATGGATTATGGCACCCAGTGGCTTACTATTCGAAGTCAATGAACGATGCGGAACGCAATTACGAAATATATGATAAAGAATTGCTTGCCGTAATCAGAGCCCTGGAAGAATGGCGCCATTATATACAAGGAGCTACACACCCTGTGGAAATTTGGACTGATCATAAGAACCTGGAGTATTTCATGACGAGTCAGAAGTTAACCCGAAGACAAGCACGATGGAGCCTATTATTGGCCGAGTATGAATTTACGCTCAACCATCGCCCGGGAGTCCAGAATGACAAAGCAGACCGTCTATCTCGGAGATCAGACCATGAAGAGGGGGTAGAAAACGATAATTCCAATTGCGTGCTTTTAAAACCGGAATATTTCCGAGTGAATGCCACGAGGAGGGGTCAAGTTCTGGTGCAAGGAGAAAAACACTCCTAAAAGAAATAAGAGAGTGCACAGAACGAGAACCTGAAGTGATGCAAGCATTAGAAAACTTGAAGAAAGCACCGATTCAACTACGTCGAGGCTTAGAAGAATGGAATACGGAGGATGGACTAGTAATGTTCAGAGGATTGGTATACGTTCCAAATAATAAGGAAATACGTCGAAAGATTTTGGAATTGTTCCATGATTCACCAGCAGCTGGACATCCAGGACGTGCCAAGACTCTAGAATTAGTCTCCCGGAACTATTGGTGGCCCCAGATTGCAAAATACGTCAATGACTTTGTAGATGGATGCGATAGATGCAAATCAACCAAAACATATCCCGCAAAACCACATGGTCCTCTAAAACCAAATGAAATACCGGAAGGACCCTGGCAGACGATTACCTGCGACTTGATCGTAGATCTGCCAGTAAGCGAAGGATTTGATAGCATTTTTGTTGTCGTAGATCGATACACAAAACAGACACATCTTATTCCCACCAACAAAGACGTTGATGCAGAAGGAATAGCAAAGATCTTCCTAAATCACGTCTGGAAACACCATGGAACTCCGAAACAAGTGATATCGGATAGAGGGACACAATTTACATCCAAGTTTATGGGACAAGTATCGAAACGCATAGGAATCAAGTGGTCTATGTCCACAGCGTATCATCCCAGAACTGATGGCCAAACAGAACGGATCAATCAGGAAGTTGAACAATATTTGAGACTTTTCACTTCCTACAGACAAAACGATTGGGTAGACTGGCTCCCTATAGCAGAATTCGCCCACAACAACTCCGTCACAGTCACTGGCCATAGCCCCTTCAAAGTCCTTTATGGATATAACCCCGAATTCACAATATCTCCCAACTCCGTATCCAACATTCCTGCTGCTGATGAACGAATGAACGAGATGAAAGAAGCTCGAGAAGATGCAGAAAGTATGCTAAGGATGGCAAATGAGCGGATGAAGCGTTATTACGACAAGAATGTCAAAGACGCACCACATTTCAAAGAAGGCGACTTAGTTTGGTTAGAAGCAAAGAATATCCATCAAAGAAGACCAAACAAGAAACTTTCAGATCGACGATTGGGACCTTTCACAGTGATGGAGAAAATAAGCGACGTGAACTATCGCCTAAAACTCCCACCAAAATATAAGATACATCCTGTGTTCCACGTTGAATTACTCACCGCCTATACCCCGTCTAAACTCCTTCCCCGCGACGAACCTGCAAGGCCTCCACCTGAAATCGAAAACGACGACGGTTCAGAATGGCTAGTAGAACAAGTGCTGAACTCGCGAATGCACAGATCCAAACTGCAATACTTAGTGAAATGGGAAGGATATCCTGCATCTGAAGCGACATGGGAACCAGAAGGCAACTTACGAAATGCCTCGCAACTTGTACAAGAATTTCATCGGAAAAACCCGAAAGCCGTAAACCCCCGAAAGATCAATAAATCCGTATTCACCACCCCTGATTTCCTGGAATTCCGAAAGAAGTTCATTCGCCCTTACGTCGCATTCGGCAACTCGCGAGACGCTCGTCCTAGAAGGGGGGTAATGTCACAAACGCCTCCTAAAACCCCTAAATCTCCCTTTACAATTCCTTTAGCGCCCACCACACAAGTCACTCCTATAACAGAAGATGAGGACACGTTCTATGATTGTCTTTAGATAAGATAAGATTAGATTAGATAAGATAACATCACGTGACACAGTCCAGAACACTCTATGACATCATTGCTATTATTAGTCTCAGGAACATCATACGATTCCCATTCTATTTAATGATTGGCTAATAAGTTAGAACTCAGTTTCGGTCTCAGTTTCAATTAGTGTATATAGTTAGTCGATTGTAGTCAGTAGTTCTTCAGTTCAAACCTCTTGTGTATTCATCATTGAATCGACTCAAGGCGTACTTGCTCCTTCCTCTGTGATTATCCTGTTGTTTAAGTCCTAGTCTCTGACCATCGCGTTTATTCGCTTGTTGGGTCGTGACAGCTTCGCATCGAGATGATGGAGATGACTGGATCCACACGCCGTCGGCATATCCGGATGCCCAAACGCAAGAACCTACAGCAGGAATGGTACCCTGAGGGAGGGGGATCTGTTAGGTGGATTACAGATGAGGGTGAAAGTACTGTATCCGAGGCCCCCAAGCCTCCCCGCCTTCGAAGAGTTGGGCCTTCTGGACGTCTCAAGTATTCTGATCGCCCATGCTTTGAGGACTCGGCTGATGAACGTCCCAACTTGAAGCCCTTTCAAAAGGAAGTGTCGCAAGAGATTTGATTGTACAATGCTATTTACGTAGTTTGTCGGTGTGTTTAGGGTACCAATGTACCATTTGAAAATTTGATTGTGCTCTCGTCTGTCCTCTTGTCCCTCTCATTCGAGACAGGCAACATGCAGCAGTACTAGATCGATTCCCTAATGTCAATACGAGACGGGCAACATGCAGCAGTACTAGATAGCTTTTATATCTTCTATACGAGACAGGTAACATGCAGCAGTACTAATTCGATATTCTATCTTTAATATGAGACGGGCAACATGCAGCAGTACTAGATAGCTTTTATATCTTCTATACGAGACAGGTAACATGCAGCAGTACTAATTCGATATTCTATCTTTAATATGAGACGGGCAACATGCAGCAGTACTAGATCATTTTTCTAACCTATATACGAAACGGGCAACATACAGCAGTACTAGATCACTGTTCTATCCTATATACGAGACGGGTAACATGCAGCAGTACTAGACAATGGTATCTACTGGTATTCTAAAGTGACATGGAAGCGTGAAACTCGATCTTTCTTCCTCTGGTCCGAAAACAACATGTTCTCAAAGTCTCGCCACACATCCAAATCATCCTCTGTAGCCTGCCAAATTTTTGTGTACACGGTCCGTATCTGGTTGATTCCAACACGAATGGCACGGAGATTGTGCAGCCGAAGACATATCTCGATGAGATTGCTGCGAGCTTCTTCGTTAGCAATGTTGAGTGGTAGACGTAGCCTTCCAAAGGCGCCTTGGATAGCACGCATACCCCATTCTGCTGTTTGACGGTATGAAAGTAGTTCGCGGGTTGAAGGCCATTTGTTCCACTATCTCGGCAACTGAGCCACGTAAAACCTGGCCATGTTTCAGAGGTGCACGGATGCGCCCATTAATGGAGGACGTCCCACGAGGGAAGGCAGTATCCGCGACAATGTAATAGTCGGGAGGTGTGTGGAGTTGAAGTTGGGTATAGATGCGGGATGCGAGGCGAGAATCATGCCAGCTACCAGGTGCATTGGTCCTTGCTGCAATCACAGTGCCTTTGTGAAGATAAAATTAAGTACAAACTATGGCAGAAGACGAGGAAACATACCTTCAGATGAAAATGTTATGACCGAACTTATGAAATGCTCCGAAAGCCACCCATTGTACGTAGCGTTTTCGATGTCATCATCCTCAGAAGTTTGCACGGGCAATTTGAGCCCGTCAATGCTTCCAAAGGCGCCTTGCAGTCGTGGGTGACGTGCGATCACGAGCGCACTACACCGTTCAAAATCGGGTCCCCGTGGCCATTGAATTCTGGCATCAGTCATGGAACGGAGAGTTTCTAAGAGTATGAGCAGTCCAGATGTGAGATAGCGAGAAACAGTGGCAGGAACCAATGCGAAGATCTGTTGGAGGCTAGTCTCCTGCATGGTGGAGTTGAGATAGTGAAGTATGAGGCCAAGTGCCCCGCCAGCGTTAAGCGAACGCCGATTCAAGCGAGGGATGCCATGCAAATTGATATCAGGACGTGTGATGGGCTTCTCATACCATTGACTGGCAAAGCCAGAAGTAAGAATGAATTCAAATGTTGGGACATCAATGCCCATGGTGGTGATAAAAGCACGATCGTTCTGACTTTCATACAGTAGTTGCCACGGAGTATTGCAATGTGGATTAGGAAGTAACTGAGCGCGACAAAGGTAAAGTCGTCCAGGGTTCCGCGTTTTGATACGATCGAGTCGAGCAAACTCAGCGCCGCCGACCAGCGTGGCTGCTAACATTGTGGCGTCTTCCTCGTCATCGAGAAGTGCCATCTCTTCTGCGTCGTTTACCAGAGCATACTGTAGCAGTATATCTTCCATGGGAGTTCTGACCAAGAAAATACAGATTATTTTATTCCTTATGCGTTACGGTTTAGTATTCTATTCAGATTATCTTTTGCAAATATCTTTTAAAGTCCGTTATAATCTATTCCGCATTATTTTGCCTACGGATAGTCACCCAATAGAGTCTAGACAAAACACCAGACCTTCTTAATTTGGTAACTAAGGTAAATGAAACTCACGTGATCGCGATATGTCTGCGAGACACGCCCCAGACACGCTCCCATCAAGATCAACCCCGACGATGAGCCCAAGTTCACCCAGAGCGGCCTCAGTTAGTACGCTCATATTTTCCGGTGGCGAAACTGGAAGCGACTATTCATACGAAACCAAAATATGCGAAGGCGAGCGCCTGGCAGAGCCCCCAAGCTTGAACTATGATCAGGAGACAGGAGATGCATCTGACAAGAAGGTCATCAATATATATGTCCAACTTTTTGAAGGTGTGTCGTGTACAAATATCGTATGATCAAGCAGTTCAAGGACGCCCAAACTCAGACATGCTAAGGACTTTGGTAGAGACTGAGGGACATTTATTCGACCTTTCAGAACTCGATTACTTCCAGAGATACGACAGACTTTCGCGTATGTTTACTTTTAATAATCTTTATGAGCTAAACTCAGTGATAAATAGCAAGCGCAAAGTTTCTCATGACGAAGCTTCTCCTGCGAAAACCCAATGCATGGCACCGTCTAGACTCGCTCAAATATGAAGCTGAATTAGGTAGCAAAGAAGGGCTTATTCAAGCTATTGACGAGATATGCTTTGTTCCAGGTCAAGTGAAAGTAAACACCATAGATGAAGAGGCCGCAAAGATGAGCGTAGAAGAGAGGGAAATAATAGACCTCACGGACGATGTCTACCCACCACCTTCCCTGCCCTCACACATTCTCCAACCTCAGGAAATACCTGCATCGCACTCACATCAACCTGAACCACCTACATCCTGTACCATCAAGACCGAGAAAGTCCCAATACCTGTAAATACAACGGTCTCTGCTGCAAATGCTATTACTGGTCCCTCCTCTATAAAAGTCGAGGACCTTCCTATGGCTGACACCACGTTTATGAGCTATGGTGAAGAACTCCTAGAGCCCGCAGGCATCTTAGCAGAAGACGAGTCTCAAATGGACCTTCCTGTCCTCCTCGAATGCCTCAAAGTCGACGAACTACGTGGTATCGCGAAGCAGATGCGTGTCAAAGCTAATTCGAAAGTGTGTCCTCATAGTCCTCGTCGCATCTAGTCCCGGTCTCCTGAATTTATGCAAATGCAGCCCGATATGATACATGCCCTTTTGAGAGGTTCCTGCACGCAGTCAACTTTAGTATCATCATTCGCCTGTGCTACAATGGCGTCCAAGATTCGATCGACATCCAAAGTTTCTACAACGTTCACATCGTCAACAGCCACTTTCCGACAAACCACCCTTCCTTTCGGTCGCGAGACAGCGCAGAAAACGACTGCGCGATATCGCTCTCGGCACACTCGGCAAGTGCGTGCGTGTACATGAGAGTTTTCACCAGTTAGTGCGGCGGGCAAACATAATTTATTTCAGGCTGTGCGTGCCTTTTCATTTTTTTCTACGTCCCAATCTAACTCATAATGTAGGACTCAATCCTCCCAGAGTCTTCTTCTACCCGCCTTGCTCTCGCGATTTAAGAAGCGTTCCTATGCAAACATAGCTTTTACACGTACGAAGGATATCTGGCCTACACGTGATGCTCTTCTCGCTTACGAACAAGCGCTTCAACAAGAAGAAATTGTAGACGCCGTGTTCGCCGGGAACTTCACAGCAGAAGCCGAGAGGGAATTCAAGACTCCAGTCGTAGATGAGCTTCGATTCAAGACGCCAGTGACACCAAGTGCTGCACATGGAGCACCGCAGACACCAATTTCTACGAAGACTGTGCAGACCCCTGTGTCAAACACTTGTGCAACACCTGCTTCAAATGGTAAAGGCAAGCTGAAATCTAGATCTGGCGTATCTGTGAAGACTGAGAAATCAGACTCTGTGCGTGTGCGTGGGGCGCGACTAGTGAAGGAGATCTTCGAGGAGGTGTACCCGCACTGGCAGGCTCTGGTGAAGATGAAGGATGAAGGTGGTCTTGAGGGGAAGGAGAGGGGGTATGGATTGGAGAGGTTTGAGAGCGGTATGTATATTTTATCCACCACATGTACCCACTTGGTTAACCTTTTTATAGGGCACGTCTTGACTCGCCTCATTTGTAAAGGCGCGCATGCGCTCAGTATTCTCAGGGAATACGAATATGAACTCAGTGTTCTCGAGTCCCTACTTGCGCAGAATCGGTGGCGTCGCGGACGACGGGGGAGGTGGCACGAGCGCCGAGCGCTGATCCTGGAGAGGTATGTAGCCAGAGATGATGATGCGCTTTCGGCGTGTCTCGATGCTCTAGAAGACGATGATACGCATATTGGTGGGTTGAAATCTGGACGCTAGCTGTTGCTCCTGATTGATTACTGGATAGTTTTTCGTCCCAAACTTGACCGCCGTTTAACCGCCCTTGAGAAAAAGCTCAAAGTTGATCCTGCAGATCGACATACGAGCGAATGGAACCTCCAGCCCCCTGTATTGGTCTCCTTTGAAGGAGTGCGTGTGCGCCACCGTGCAGTGAGCTTGAAACTCGACCGTTCTGGGCGGAAAATCAAAGACCCTGCCACGATCACACCAGCAGGAGACATCACTAAATTTTTGTCGCCAAAAAAGCCTGGCATTACAAAATTGGATGCAACGCCTGTCTCGATCAAAGCTGAAGTGAATTTTCGTATTCTGGATAAGAAACCAAATATTGACCTGTTTTCAGACTAGGGAACGGAAAGAGGAGAAAGGAAAGTCCATTTGGGTTGGACGAGATAACCTGGAAGTAAATGTCGAGACACTTGCACTACAGTGGTACGAGGACCAAGGGTTCAAAGGGTATATCTATCTTTCGCCTTCCTTGCCTTCCACCCTCATGATTACTCAATTCCGCAGCATACACTCAGAAACAAGAATCATCACTACCCTCTTTGGTATCCTCTTCTGGGACATCATCTTCCTTCCCATCCCCGGTGCCTTCGAAACCCCTTTCCAGACTGCACCGTTGGATATGGCGGAAGACTCATTTTATCATGCTCGACGAGATCCCATCGAAATAAGGCTCAAGGAACTCGAGGATGGACAAGGTGAGGAAATTGTGAACCGAGTAGAAGCAGAGCATAGAGCGCGCAAGACGTGGTGCGTAGGTGTAGATTGGGAGTTGGTGGAGGAAGGGGAGATCGTAGAGATAGTTCGTGTGAGTGCACATTCCGTTATGAGTAGACTGGTAATTGACGCAGTTGTAGTGTCTTGGCGGGACAGCGCTGTCTATGATATGCCATATTCTTTGTGAAGATTATGCTGGGCGCCGCTCCGGCGGGCCAGATCTCTTAGTGTGGAATGCAGATACAGGAAAATGCAAGTTCGTCGAGGTTAAGGGCCCAGGGGATACTCTTCAGGAAAATCAAAAGGTCGTTGTCAACGAGCTTCTTTGCATGTATCATCTAACTTTCGTAAACACTACAGCTCTGGATTGACGTCCTTCTCCGAGCGGGAGCCTCCGTGGAGTTGTGTTCAGTTCACGAGCAGGGCAAAGGGGATGAACACAAGACAGGGAAGAAGGGGAAGTCAAAGGGAAGCACGAAGAAGCGGCGAGGCAAAGCCAAGGACACTGCCGAATTCGACTCCGAAGAAGAAGAGGTGCAGCGCATGTGCGAATCTGAGGATGACGCTGATGCTCTACCTGTCGCACCAATCCCCGCGTGTATGGACGGCGTTCAAAACGAAGGAACTTCTTCTAGACATTCTACTCGCTCACGATCCTCCGCATACACTCCAACCCCGAGTCGTATGCCTGCATCTGCTATCGAACCATCAACCCCCCCACGTTCGCCCAAGAAGCGCAAGTTCATCGCTGAAGTCGTTATTTCCACCCCTAGCCCCGGGAAGAAGATTAAGCTCTCGCACAACACCGACAGTCCCGAAGATTGATCTATATGTCATGATCCTTATTTTATTTTTTGCCCTATCTTTATCGTTTCATTTATATCCCAGTTTATAATGTATTATATATATATATTCATCAAATGTGTCGTCGTCGGGGTGTTATGTGGATAACTCGATATCATAAATAGTGGGGGAGGAATACAGTGAGTATGACCATACACGTGGATTGGGAATAAGGGGGCGATGAGTAGCACAATGCGATGAATGATTGATAAAATGTAGAAAAGCAAATCGTGGCATGCAAATTAAAAAGTTTCATCAATCATCCTTCTTGAGAGTAGGCGACTTTTTGCGACGCAGAGAGGTGAACAAACGTAGGCTGCGCTTCCGAGTCGGCGAGCTCTGCCGTAGTGAAGGCAAGTTGCGGCTGCTCTGTCTCCGCTCTGACAGATTGGTCTGCATCCGTCGCATCGCAACGCCACCTTCTTCTGTCGCAAAGTCAAATCCGCGGTGCACGGAGCGGATCCCAGTGGACATGTCAGTTCGGCTTGCACAGCGCGGATCTTGTGTTCTCCGTAAATCCAATGATAAATTATCGACGCTGGAACAAGCAATCGACGATCGTGACATGTGTGAGGACGGACGGGGTCTTGAAGACCCATACGGTTTAGAGCGCATCGATTCACTTCGAAGTGTTGTCATGTCAAGATCAGGCTGTGTCTTTCGGATATAGCGCAGTATCTCTAGGTCCCCAGGCGCGTAGCCCAATTGCCACGCGCGATAGAGATATCGTGGAAGGAGAGCAATGGCAATGACAAGGGGTTGGCTCAACCAGAAATAAGCCGATGTGAACAGGTAGTGATTGTTGCCGTAGACGTTGGTCACTATCCATCCCGGGCTGATTGCATCGTAGACAAGCTATCGTGACGTGAGTCTCAAATGACAGGTAGAGAGATAGGAACTCACCGTGAATAACCACAGAATGATGATGCCGATGAATACAGCAAAGAAGACCCAGGCAGTCCAGACATTCGTGTTCAGGCCATTGAACAAGCTAACAGCTATAACGGTAGCAAAAACCATGGTCTATGAGGATTATGATCAACGACCAAACATTGGTCAGATGAATAAAGCTTACAGTCGAATACTCATACAATGCAATGCTGTATCCGTCAGTGCGAGTAGTGGTCGTGAAGTATGTATAAGTGATGATAAAGTATAGTGGAACAGACTGCATGGATGTCAGGGGCTGGCACAACCCGAGGAAACATACAACGTACCTGTATGACTCCATCAAGCATGTAGATCAAGAACAATCTCATAGAGAACCACGTCCGTTCGCGACCATAGCGATACAGTTCAGGGAAGGCCATCAGAACATCAGCATCTGTGTAGCTTATTAGAAACCCGCAGCTTGTATGTCTAGTGATATGATCTTACCAACTATCCGATCAAACAGACCAATTCCGAGGACAGGAGCAATCGTCCAGAACGAGTTCCAGAATAACAGATAAGTATACTCAAATACGCTTTTGGAGAAAAGTCAGCAGCTACGCAAGATCGAGACAGTGCATAGCTCACTAAGATGAACTCCATCCACAATAGATCTGGAACCACCACAAAACGCCAATACAGACAATGTTCTTGTAGAAGAAGTTAACAATCCTACAATCAAAAAGTATCAGTACCAGCATCGAGGACAAATATGAACGAACTAACATAATTCCGTTACGAGCATAAGACCAGTGACCATGGACAAGAAGCAATTTCTTGAGGAACCGAAACTGTTCTATTATGAGCGACTCGTCCAAGATCGAGTGAAATTACGCACCTGTGCAATAGCATAGTCCGATGAATTGACAGCTTGCAGACCCTCCTCACCACTAATGCCTACACCAACGTCCGCAGCCTGGATCATGCTGACATCGTTCGCGCCATCACCAATAGCGAGAGTCATGACGCCAAGACCGTCCTTGACCATCTTGACCACGAGCGCTTTCTGTAGTGGAGAGACACGACAGCAGATGACGCCCTCGCATTGGGTAGCAAGACGGAGAAGAAGAGCCTTGTGGTCATCATCCGCAAGGGCGTGGTCCAGCGCAGCACCGTCAATGACAAGTACAAATCCCCCAGGTCGATCACCGTTGTCGTCTCCGACAATATCACGAACTCCTGTGCTTAGTCGCCGCATGGGGAAGGCACTGGCAGATTCTGTTGATGGTGATTTAGACGCACTCGTGACGAGGCCGTGTTCATCGAGTATGCCGCTGTCCGGGAAGAAATCCTCCACCGCCTGAATCATCTGTTGTTGAACTGGACGGTCGCTACCACGGATGATAATGATATTGGACTCCTCGGCAATAAGATTCGTACTGCGCCCGATAGCTGCATCAAAGATTTGTGAGACAGACCCATGAAAATGGGAATAAATACGCACCGATGGCAGTCTCGAGCTTGTCACCAGTAGCAACCCAGATTTTGATTCCCGCGAGTTTGAGATCAGCGATTGTTTCTGGCACACCATCCTGGAGCCGATCTTCAATGGCAGTGGCACCGAGCAGTCGCAGCTCGCGCTCCATCTCATCACAAACCGCTTCGATCTTCTCTTCACGATCATCCAGGGCAGTGGAGGCTTCATGATAGCGCTCAGACCAGGCGGCATATTCATCCTCTGCACGAACCTTTAGCCAAGTGGGAGTATGAACTAAATCCAACTTACCCTGAATAACCTTGTATGCCAGAGTCAGCGTCCTCAACCCAGAATTCGCAAAGTCCTCCAGATGCGTCTCAGTCGCCCGTTTCCAATCATCACCACCAGCCTTGAGTCGCTCAAAGATGACGTTATCCGCCCCTTTCGTGAGCAAAAACAATCTGCCGTCTTGTTCATCCAGTTTCTTGACAATGACGCTCATCCGCTTCCGGGCACTCGTGAACTCCAGGATATTAAGCAGTTCATACCGCTCAATCTCACTCGAAGTCGGTGTTTGCAAAAGCAGAATCTCCCTCTCACGTCCGCGAAAGATGAACCCAACGTCCGCAGCGGCTTGGACGAGGGCAGCTTCGTCAGGTGATTGTGCTTTGTACTCGATGGCACCTGTTGCAGGGTCAACAGCAGTGAGAACGGTATGACAAAGTGCCAAGACGGAGAAAAAGCCATTAAGCGAGCGTGCTTGTGCAGCATTTTCCGAATCTGGTTCGGCTTCTACCGCCCGTGCAAGGTCCTGAGAAAGGCGCTCGTCCCTGAAATGCTTGAGGACGCCGTTGGAAAGCTTGACGACAGCGGCATCCGGAGCGGGCGGGATGGCAGGATCCCCACGCGTGGAGGTCGAGGCATAGGAGGAGTCATTGCTGGTTTCACGAACAATTTCCTTACTGGTGCCTGTTGTTTTCTTGATATCTTCGTCCTCCGGATCACCGTGATACACCGTTCCCGCGATGGAACACTCTCTAAAGACCATAGAATTCTGCAAAGAATGTTAAACAGTGATATAGATAGGCCACAGCAAGCGCACCTGTGTCAGAGTGCCGGTTTTATCCGAAAATATGTACTCTATCTGCCCAAGGTCATCGGACAGGTTATAACTCCGGGCGATGGTTGGTTGGTTCTTCTCTGCGTAGAAAATGTCATAATCGAAGTAGATGAAGAGCGCTTGACATGTCTTCACAAACTCTATTGAGATGTACAAGGATATGGGCACAATATTTTGGAACCTGATATGATTGATCAGTTTTAGATAAAAGAGAGGATCAATAACACAAACGTGATCAGCGCAAATGCCCAAGTAATCAGTCCGTTGATCTTTGGGTTATCACTAGATTCGTCATCACCGTATAGCCAAGGGGCACCTTCTGGGTATTGCGCCGCTTCGATCTTGGAATCGGCGATACCACACACGACTGCCATAATCGCCAGAAGAGCCAGATTTGCCAGGCTGAAAGCGGAGTATTGAGATATAGAAGACATCCAAGATGGAAAAGACTTACACTTGCGGGTTGATCTGCCTCTCCACTCGACTCCGCTTACTAGGCGTACCACCAGAATTCAAGACGATCTTGGTATCGACACCAGTGAAAAGAACAACACCAACGACCCAGCCTGTGTTCCGGAGTACCGTACCGCGAAGGAGAACTGTCTGCACATCTACCGGAGACTTCCCCCCGTTGCGAGTAACAGTGGCATTGAACCTGTACATGTTCGTGTCCGGTCGATCGCACTCGACCGAGAATGCATTCAGTTTGGAAACACAATCGGCAGCAGTGTGGAGGTCAGTAAGCGCAGGACATGCGTTTCTTGACTTGAGATTCGTCTCTCCATCAAGGTTCTTCGTCTCGACAAACGCCACATTATCTTCCTCGGACGTGGCGCATATGAGGATATCAGCTGGGATAGGCTCATTATCCATAATCTTAACGAAATCGCCAACCCGGATATCCTCCCACATGGTCTTGTGCCAATGGGGCCTGGGATTTTCACCGGTATGCCCAAACATATGATGTTCACCCTCCTCCATCGAATCCATGTGATCGTACTCAATATCAGGATCCTGCTTGGTTGCGGCATCCGCCTCCACGTCTTTCCGTTTTGGACGCTGTCTTGGAATGATACCCCTGACAAAGGTTCGACTCTTTTTACCGTTCATATTCGGATTGACCCAATCGCCACCCGCAAGGACGCGAGCCTGAGAATGGTTGACGTGACGGTCAGACTGGTGGCGCTTTATGTCCTCGTAGCCATCTTTTATAGCCGTAATACTGAGCACGATAAGGATGGGTACGACTACCAGACCCGGAGAGATGGTTGAAAATTCGGGGAAGAACTGTAGGATTGCTATGAATGCAAAGAAGCTGGAGGAAGTGGTCAGTCAGTGGAGGCGGTGCAAATAGTGGAAACAGACATATTTGCTATTCGCCTGAACTGTTCTAGGAGATTTCTGGGCAGAAATGTTATGATCGTGTACTTGGATGAAATGACCTGGTTAGTGGGATAAACATGCTCTTTCTTTGGTTTTCCCTTTGGATCAAAGTAGCCATCCGGAAGATTCTGGTTGAAGAACACGGTCCGAGGGACACCCGGGCCAGGATGACGGGCAAATAGAGACTCTACGTTGAAATTGACGACCTTGTTGTACAAGGCAGCAACGCCAGAGCGATGCCTTGCCATGTGAGCGGTGGAAGAGGGAGGAGGAAGGGAGTATATTAATGGAAAGAAGAGATTTAGTTAGAGAGTCATCACGTATACGTACTATGTATGCCGAGGCCGCAGCGCCCGATGGCTGATTATTCATTCAATGATGACATGACTCACGCCTCCCAGCCTGAGATCCGCTTACTCTCATCTTGTTTAGTTTCAAACTTACTTTCCCTTCCCAACTTTATTATTTCGGGCCCCTCTCTTATTCCCCGTGGTCATGTCCAATACACGTAGTAGTTAATTTTAATGTTCAAAGCAGTTCATAGGCCCATATGGAATTTACTCGAAGCTTTCACTTTATTACTTAATGGTGCAAGATCAAGTAAAACCAATCGTTTATATTAAGCTATGAGAGTAGGTCACAAAATGAACGTGGTGGTGACAAAAGGTGTAAAAAAATCCATCGAAAACAAACGAACGCAGAAGCTAGCACGGAAACCAACAGGGTATCATGGTTTGGATTTTCCTGTGCTTCATCAGACTATATATCTTGATCTCAAACAGTGTAACTCACATCGCAACCAGGGGAATAGCGCTCTATTGGTTGGTAGGTGGTCTTTGCTGTACACCCTCCTTGAGAGCAAGCAATTGCTTCGAACGGAAAGCTTCATAGTGGATCTGGGCTGTCGTCTCAATTAGGTCTTGCAGGTGTGTCCTATAATAAGATGCGGTGAGAATGCGGACCCGAAAATATCGGCGTACACCACAAACCTTGTAAGGAAGTTTCGCAGGTGCATGAACTCGCAGTGGTTCTCATCCTCAACGTTAACCACGCCCCACCGGTTCTTACGACCCCGCACTGACTTGCCGTCGATAATCACACTCCGTTCAGAACCGACGACAGCGAAGGGAATCACACTCTAAAAGGGTCTTAGCGATCAATCGAACCTCTTACAATAACACATACCCGGATTGACTCATTCAACTGAATCTCTTCCTCATCATTCTCATCCGTATCGAAAGGGTATAAACGGATGTTGTGGTACACCAGCTCCGCGCGAATCTTCAATTCGGTCAGCCAATGAACGTAGGTTCATAAGATCTCACCGACCTTCTGCTTGAATGCAACCCTCTCCTCCAAGGTCAAGCTGTCCGCCTTGGCAATCACAGGCACGACATTCACAACCTCGCTTAGTTTCTTCATCACAATGACGTCAATGGCACGAAGCGAGTGTCCCGTTGGGCTGATGAAGTACAAGCAGCAGTGAATACGTGTGTCCAGGATATACCGGTCACGCATAGCCGTCAACTCCTTGCGTAAATATGCGCTGTGCTGGTCCTTGATGTACTTGACGATAGGATCCCAGCTGCATAACGTCTATTACTGACAGTCCAAAAAGACACGTGAGGGAACCTACCAGTTCTCGTTGTTCACTTGGTCCCCATACCCAGGCGTGTCAACAATGTTGAGGCGCAGTTTGACGCCATTTTCGACGATAACTAGTGGGACCGCGACATGAATACTGTTCGACACGACGTTAAAAACATTGACTGACCATGTGAAACAGCTTGAATCTCAGTGGTCTGCCTAACAGGCTCGTTCGATTCCAGCCGGCCCTTGGAGTCAATAAGGTGCGACGCAAAAACGGTGTTGATCAACGTCGACTTCCCAAGACCAGTTTGTCCTAAACCCGACACGTTCAATCAGCCACGTAGATACATTAACACCATAAAACCATATTAAACTCACCAACAACGATGACATTGAACTGGAAACCACGCTTCAAGAGCTTGTGCTCGATCTGCTGCGTAATAGAGTCGAAACCAACATAAGACGTCGCACGAATTTCCTCGACAGCTGCAGCAGCCATAGCTTCGAAATGAAAAATGGGCGGAGGAAAAAGTATGTAAAGGAGCTGGTGGTGCAAACGACGAGTCGCGAGAAGGTCAAGACGAAGAACGGCCAACCAAACCGAGGCCCAAAATTGTTCACATCGGGGTCCGGGGTCCGCTTTTACGTGGTATTGACACCGCTACTAAACGTACAAACAACTCGAAATGTATCCATTTCTGCCAATTCTATATTCTTTCTATACACCGTTCCATGCTCGGTTCTACTGTATAAATCCTCCTACACCGCGCTTTTCTTCTTCTTGATCACCTAGAGACGCCCGATATACCTGCGATACACTTAATGTCATTTCCTTTCCTTTCACCGCGCGAAGCGACTCGATCAGAGAACTGTGCCCAACCTGTATCAAAACCAAAACCGCAAAAGCATAGCATTATCAGTATACAAATAACGTTATTTTGCAGAAGAACGCAAGGGGATCGGGGATATTGAGAGGTAAGGTATGGCGAATGCCGCGACAAGGACCACCACGGCTATCCCTAGAGCCGTCACAGTCACAGCTGACGAAGTAGAACTCGTAGGTTTGGAAGAAGTGCCAGTACGAGAAGGAGCGGATGATGATAAAGGTCTGGTGTAAGGTATGAGCTGTACGTACCCAATAGATTTAAGGCCGTGTATGCTGGAAAAAAGTCAGTGCACGAAAGCACTCTCGAAGACGCACACGTACTAGTATCCCTCTATATTCCTCGTGATTTCGTCTTCCATGCCTTTCGGCACTCCATCAAGAGTGAACGTCACTTTTGTCGAATCAGACGACTGCTCGAAAGTCGTTGTCAATGTTGCAAAGTGTTCTGGTACAATGGAAATTCAGATGCTCCTCAGACAATACAAGGGAAGAAATATATCCGACCTGATGGCCACGTAGGACTTTGTAAAGCCCAAGTCTGTACGATCTCCTTGCCTGGCGTCAGTGACACATACTTTCCCTTGACACCGCCACCAAACAACGAGTACTCGGTGTCTGCTTGCGCTGCAGACTACCAAAGGAACCACGTCAGTCTAATTAATTCACGGACGCGCTCCCAAATTACCTGAGCTGGTGCACGGGTCCACAAAGGAATTCTCTTTTCATCCGTGAAGAGTCCGAAAAGATCGTCTGAAGCGGCCATAAACGTTGCTTCCTTGACCACATTGGACGTGTTAATTTGAGATTGTTTGACGGGGGCAGGTTTTGGAACGGTCGTAGAGGCTGATGCGGCCGTCGCAGCAACTGCGTCGACAGAAGGACCTGGGGTACCTGTGCGGCTAGGTTGCCCGCTGACAGTAAGGTCCTTTCCATGGGTATCGATGAGAGCTCCAGGGAACTCGGCAAACTTGGCCTCGAGAGCAGGTGGTAAACGTGTCTTGACGAAAGCGAAAAGCGCATTCACTGCAGGACTAGAAGCAGTGTCTAGGGTCCAGTCGTACTGCGATCAAAATACCTCAGCTTCATAGTGTGCGCATTGGGTGTCGGGAAACATACGACATAGTCTGACAGTTTATCCAGCGTGATTTCATGCGAGACTTCTGGGATACTGAGTTTTCCAGTTACATCTGTCCCATCACTCGTGGCCCCTTGCCAATCTAGCTTCATTTGAATGTCGTATATCGTGATCAACCTGAAAATGACAAAAAGATCTCTTCACGAATGCGCAAAGTGCAGAGAGAATAGAATGCATACTTGGACTTGCGCTGACCGAGCTCGACATCACCCTCGTCGATCCTCACAGAAGAAATCGCGACGTTTCCCTCGGTGCCTTCGATCACGATAGCTGTCAGCTCTCGTTGGAACCATTCCTTTGCCCACGAAGTGACATTTTTATTTTTCCAGTGCCAGTTCGCGGTAGAACTTGGCATAGCCATCTTGCTCGGATTTGGTCGTGGTTATAATAAAAAAGAGGTGAAAGATTGTGGTGCTGATCAGAAGGATAAATGGACTAATATGTAGTAGCGAGACTATAGGAATCTGAAGTTAAAGTTTACAAGTTTGTTGTGATCATGATTCATGACTGCTCCAGAACATTCTGAGGCTCTGCGACACCGGCAACTTCATATTCACGCCGCTCTGCACTGATCGTCAGCTCTACGCATCCAAGGCAACATAAAAGTTTGTCTTGAAATTCCGTATTCCGTATTCAAAGCTATCGTTTGCATGCCAATTTCGAGTGGTCAGCCTTTCTCTCGCGGTTCAAAGCACCAGTGGAACCGTCTGACTCAGACTTGTGAGACGCTAATATACAGAATTTTGCAGAATATTTTGGGGCATGAGCCGGCTGATTGCGTGATGACAATGAGGAATAGAGTTGTGAACTGTTGAGCGAGATACGTACGCCAAGGTGCATGCATCCAATGAGAGTGGCGATATCCAGGATTTGGCATACAGGCCCCGGGAGCTCTGGGCTACAGGTCCGGCGTTGTGACAGAGATAGCACAAGCTTTAGTGATGTTTCTGGCAGTGCGAAAGGGCATCCCAGGTATTGCTTTATTGTTGCTGAGGAATCAAGTGAGCTAACATGACATCCCAGCACACAGCGCAAGTGGTCGTATAGTGCTTGTTACTGCCTGCTGCAAACTGCATGTTGTGTACCTACACAACTGATGGATATATTTCCGGCATTTGACCAGAAAGTAGCTGTGCAGTGATGCTGTATCACAGGTGAGTTTGGTGAGATCATAACTCACTGCAATGCCAACTTATCCTCCAATTCGATTGCAGCAGGTTTTGAGGATGCTTTTCACCAAACAGCATTTGCCCCAATGATGGTTGAGAACTAGAAATTCATGGATGGAGGCTGTGAGCAAGAAGGTTTGAGGAATTCGTGTGTCTACAGCAAGGCAGAGATGTGGGGTCCAGCAGTGACCTGTAGAGAGACCACCCTCCACAGAGCACATAAGTATGTACCTCCCATTTGTTGCTCTTTCTGAGCAAGACACTATAATAATGGTGGTGGTAGTCACCACTCACAGGGATGAGATGTCTCCCTGACTGCCCATGCAGCTGTCCTGAAAGGAACCACCTTATGCAGAACCACCTTGGGTAACACTTCTCGGGAGTATTAAAGGTCTCTCAGACCCCATTATTATGTTAGGGTCATATGGGTCTGAGAGACCTGGTCTTGCAGATAGTCTAATTATGGCACATGCCAAATGTGCCTTGCTTCCTTTGCAGTGCCTCCCCAGATCCTCCTGACCCTCACTGAATACTCCATACCCTCCACTATGACCTCACAAAATCCTCATCAACATCCCCCTGCTCCATTCAACCTCTGGATAGGGTCTATGGTGAGCCTTCCAGATATAGAGCCTCAGTGCTCTTCCTGGCATCTTGGACACTGCAGTCAGTTGCCAAGTCTTTTTTTCATTGTCTTTCTATTTTACACTACTACTATGGTGACCATCATGCCACCCATCTGCCCTACACATGGTGCTCAGCCAATATCTATGGGACTTGGAGTACACTTCATAAGCCCCAAAAAGGCTTGAGACCCCAAAAAAATGCAGACACTTGTTCACATTCCAGGTGTCAACTCCAAATATAAGTGCCTTCTTGCCCAAATGGTTGCTCTAATGAACCCCCAAGTACTAACTATTGAAACACAGAGTTCTAGTTCTGTGCTTGCTCAACCTGAAGCACCCACAAACTTTGATGACACTGCAAGTTACTCTTATGATGAGGACAACTCTATGGTGAATGACTACCAGCCAGACAAAGAAGAACCTTGCCCTGCAGACCTGGGGCACAAGAACCTGGGGCACCATATCTTACCAGACAAGATGGCAAACAATCATTACACTTCCTGGAAGGCACTCATACCCACCTTGGTAGATCTCCATCTCAAGTATTTGACAAGAACCCATGGGCACCCTCTTGCAAAAATATGTCCAGCCATATCTTCTTGTGCAAGCTCTGGTTGTGTACATTGACAATTTTCTATAGTCTGCCTCGTTTTGACCATAAGCAGTTTGCTTCTGATGTGTAGCTCCAGCTCATAACTCGAAACTCAGGTTTTCTTTATGTTGATGTAATGGTGTGCAAATGTTCAACACTCTTGCAAGTCCTCATTCACCATGGCCTTTTTCCAACTGCACCATCTCAACCACACATAGCAGTCTCCACAGACCTCCTCACATTCTACTGGGCATTATTTGAGTGCTTGTGTGATGCCATCCACGCACTCGTTGCTGCCCTGAAGACTCATTACAGCTGCTGAGGCTTTCAGATGATCAATACAGCTGTGAGTTCCAGCTGATTAGCTTTATAGACCCTTCCTCATTTCACCCAGGGCTAAGAGCCTATTCAGTGAATTCACCTGTCTCAGATGGACAGCTGAGTGTGACAATGTACCATTTGAGATGGGCCAGCCCATGTGGGCCCATGGCAGCAATTGTACCCTGATATAGGAGTGGGCTGAGTGAACTTGTGTACCCAATACAAAGGGATGGGCCAGGGGTATATATTATGAAGAGTAGTATAGGAATGTTATCAAGGTTTTTGCTTTGCAAAAGCTCTGAAAACTCTTTCTTGAGGGCAGCTGTAGCTTCAGCTTCAGGCATTGCTTGGGTGCTGGCTGCATGCTTTCGAAGTTTCTTTCGAAGTTCCACTAACACATTAAGGATCAAATTAGAAGTGGAATCATGAATACCAGTCGATGACACCAAGTTCTTGATCTTCTCTGATGCCCCCAACTTGAATGCAGTCTCAAACTGTTTGTGGATCTCCACTGTCATATTTTCAGGGGTTCATACATTGCCTGACTGCAGGCACAACATTAGCTGTTAGAACATAGTTCAAATGTATTCATACCATAAAGAGGCTGCAGTACCCATCACTAGATGCCTTGAAATATTTTGTCCCACCAATATCACAAGTCCTGCAAAAATAGTTGCAGTTTAAGCCAGCATGGCTGCACTCTTCTGCTTGTATAGTATTGTCTCCTGCAAGGAAAAGTGCATACAGAATCAACAAAACCTCTTCATTGTATTTACAGTCCCAGGTGATGATACTGGATTTGGCAGCATTTCTGAAGATTGAATCAGAATGTTGACTTTAGTAGATTGAAGAAACACATACCAAATAGACTCCTTCATAGCTTGCATGAGTTCCATGGGAGCAGCATGTGGTGATGATGCAACAAACCACACAAAGAACTCTTTCTCGAGTATCTCATGTGGTAAATTGGCATTTGACATGTAAATGGCATGATGTTTGTTCCATTGTTTTGAAACATTGCCAGACACATTGTCCATAAAAACAAGGAGGGGAACTGTATGGACCATCCGGCTGTCAGACTTCTCACATAGTGGATTCAGAGAAAGCAATGTATATTTGGATGACAAAGCTATCATTTTACATCAGTAGTGAGTTGTTAATGCAATGAATTTGAATCAATGCACATGTAAGACCACAATTGAGCTTGCCTGGAGTTGCAGTGATCTCTTCAAATGATTGCCTGAAAATCAATGTCTGAATGATCTCACAGTGCTCATTAACAATGAATCCAGCCTGATAGTGATGATTTAGAATATCTAATAGATTCACAACTACATAGGTCATGTACCTCTGTTCGTTCAACCATCCAACCTGTTACGAACTGGGATAGGTTCTAAACAACCTAGACTCAGAAGAGAGCCTTCAGGGTTGAGTCTGGTCTAGCGACGCAATGACAATGAAGTCTGCTTGCAAGGCTAATAGCTAATGACAAGATAAGATCTTGAAGTTAGGTTCAAAGGTTCAGACTAACGAAGAGGAGTGCTCTAAGTTAGAGATCAGTTCAGACGACTAAGCTTGGAAGGCTTAGATGAAGGAAGTCAAGTATCAGGTAAAACCCAGTAAGATTAAAGTAGGGAGCTACATAGTACAAAGGCACGTATTTTATAAGGAATCCTAGGAGAGGTTTAGGGCAAGTACAAAGTCAGAGGACAACCGCCTAATTAGGTATGTATGCGCAAGAAACGGTAAGTAATTCAAGAAAGGAAACATCAGTCACCTAGCGACGGTGGCAGTAAGCGGTCGTGATGTAATACAATGGTAGAGAAGACGAGAAAATGAATAGGGGCTAAGCATACTGTAACATTACCCCGTTTTTATCGTGAAGTCACCGACTTCATCAATCAGTATTATCATAAAGAGTATGGTCACAGTCATAGTCACGATGAAGGAGAGCGTCTTGCTCTTCAGTAATACAGAGGTCCGCAGCATCTCTGTCAGCCTCCCAACGAGCGAGGGCGCTATAGAATTCTGGATCCTTCCAGTTGATAGGAAGGACAGCTTCGCCTTTAAGCTGTCTACAGAAGACAGAGAAATGGCCTGGCGCATAAACGCGACAAACGCGGCAGTGGTACTTAGCGCAGTGCTTGTGACGATGTCCAGAAGCGCGACAGTTACGACAAACAAAGTTATTGTTGGGGTTGGTGGTTATGATGGTGACGCGGGATGCGGTAGAGGGCGTTGGGGATGCAGAGCGTTTGCGATTACGGTTGGTAAGGTCGGGAGGGGAAGGAGCAGTGACATGCACAAATTCTGCTTTGTACATGGTCATAGACATATTTTCATCTAAGTTTCTACCCTATACAAGCTCCTAATAATAGTCCACTATACTGTCCTGAATTTTCCTAATCAAAGGAGAATTTTATTCAATAATTTCT
Source organism: Suillus cothurnatus (assembly GCA_016758765.1). Lineage (NCBI taxonomy): Eukaryota > Fungi > Basidiomycota > Agaricomycetes > Boletales > Suillaceae > Suillus > Suillus cothurnatus. The sequence continues at coordinate 302,122 of JABBWL010000042.1, read as the reverse complement.
GAGCCTACAAACATTACTTTACAACTTATCTCTTTACAATAATACTTATCTTGGTCAGAAAACAGCTTCAAAACCCTTTAATTTTCATTAGTCAGCAATTTCCCACACCTTTCATAATTTTTTCACACATTTTCACATCTTTTGAGATACTTTTACAGTAACACCCCAACATCTAAAATATTAGCAATTCTACATCTGGACATAGTTATGTCTATGTAGGGAATCTTGCTTTGAAGAATTGTAAACAAACACAACATCATTTGAGTAATGTGTTGTCTGTAAATATGAACAAACTCAGAATTAAGGTATTCAGCAAAAGAGCACTAAGAATGTCTATTTTAGGGCTAGTGGCTAGAGCACAGCAACTAGGCAGTGCAAAGTCTTGGCACACAGCCATAAGTACAGCATTCAGGCAGTGTAAAGTCTTGGCACACAGCCTTTCAAGCACTTTACCTGAGACTTCCAAATTAGGTTAGCTCTGCACAGGAAGCACTGCTACTTGACCCAAGGATGCTAAATATGGGTTCCTCTGCCAAAGTGCTTCATAATACTTTATTCAACAATTCTAGGTATTTTACTTGTATACCAATAATTTCTAGCATAGCCACCAGTAGAGTAGTATATAAGGGGCTCACTTTCTCCCCTTTGCAATAACAATACCCATCTTTTACACCTAAGAATTAGTAGGGGAATCATAGGGAAAATTCCCTAGGTTCTCAGTGAGTGAATATCTGAGTGACTATTTGAGAGAAATATTAAGTTATTTCTTCCATTCCTTTGACATCATTTGCAACATCATACAAGGCATCTGAGGCCACATTTGAGCCATCTTACACAGTACATTCCAGGTTCTCTTTTAGACACAGAAACAGTTCTGTGGGGAGAATATTAGTATTTTCAGCAATTAGGGAAGACAAATAAGGCTTGCAGTCAGTCAACAATATTAAGAGCTTGGCCACTTAAGACTACATCAAGAGGGTGTATTCTGTTCTGGTCTGCGTCATACTCATCGTGAGTGCCTGAGCAGCAGAGGGTTGGTTTCAAAGTCACATATTGGGTCGTCTTGATAGTGCCTGATCTTAGTTTGATCTCCATTGTTGAGGATAAGGAATATCCAAGAAGGATACAGCTTTAGGTCATTATATTCTGTTGCACCATTATATTCAGAGAAGTCATAGCACTGCATCAAGCCAGTTATTGACTTAGCTTAGTAGAAGATCATAAGCACTGCATCAAGCCAGTTATTGATCTTATTTTCCCTCCACCTTTAGTCACTAGTGTTTTGCTTAGAGAACTCAACAAACCTATTCCCCACGAACAACCACGTTATCGACCGTTGGTAATTGTCTGAACCGTTGACCGTGGTAGGATATTGAAATTGGTGATTTTATTGCTTTTCATATCCTAGTAAGACAGCGGAGGCACGTGCGACTCTTGTTCTACGGGCGTTTCCAGAAGAACGTCTTCGGTGCGTTCTTCGGAGAGGGTGCGCTGGTTCGTTAAGTGGAGGACCCGTTTCCTGCAACACTTGCAATGCAGCTATTGTCGAAAGAGACATAGTGCGTAGGCCAGGAGTAATATCCTCAGGTGAAGCGGAAGCAGCGCTTTCAGCTGGTGGAGGTACAGGAAGAGGCGTGTCAGGGGAATGGGGACGTAGGACTGGGTTCTTGATAATACGCTCGCATACTTCATGGACAACTTCATGAATAATAGTTTTAGCGTCATCAGGCATAAGATGTATAGCGAGGTTCCTAATACGCCTCTGTAAATGAAGGAGGATGCTGGTGTGGCAGGGGTTAGGGAGGATTCTAGCAGTTCGTTCGACAAGCTCAGTGGCTCGGACGATGTTGATGAGGAGCCCGACGGCAGTGGCATTATGCTGGGCAAGGCGTTCGTCGATATCTTTGGAATACTGAATGTCTAGGCAAGCTGCCTCAATGAGCGTCTGGTTTTCTACTTCTTCTAAGATGGCAAAGTAATCAGAGGAGGCAGTGGAGACAGGCGAAGCGCTCTGCATAGTGTGTGCTTCTTGGTTAATGAGGTCGGTGGAGTCAAGGGTCTTGGTGACGGTGTCAAGGTATGAGTTAAGCGAGACGAAGGCGGATGCAAGGTCAGAGGTGATGTCAGCGGAGGAGCTTATAATGAAGTTATTGGCAAGAGCGAGAAACTTGAGGGCGATAAACTTGATAAGGCGAAGATAGTTGGGGAGTTGCCAAATGATGTCACTGGAGTACATTGGAAGGAGTTAGGCGAGTTTATGCTTCTTCTTATACGCTTTCGTTATCTCAGAGGCGTTACTGAGATTCTCTTCTCGGATCCATTCGTTACTGGCCGAAGAATAGCCGATCCAAGATACAAGATAGCATCTTCGTTTACCCGTTCCTTTGTGGGCAAGAATAGCCTCGACTTCGTATTCCTCTTCTTCGTTGATAATGTCAGGTGGTGGTTCTTGGAAGTTCGGACCGTGTACGTCTGTTTCGCGATAGGATGATAGTTCCAAAGCGTGGAACGTGGGATGGATTCGCCATTGTTCTGGGAGCTGGAGTGTGAAGGTGATCGGGCTGAGTATGGCTTTGATCGGGAAAGGTCCGTATTTCTTCGGTCCGAGCTTCTTCTTTGGTATCGGGACGATCAAGTTCTTTGCTGATAGCCAAACCTTATTGCCGACCTTCCAGGGCGTATACTTAACTCTGTGAGATCGTTCTGCCATTCGCTGCATAGCAATGTTGTGGCAGGCGATGGCTTCTTCTCGAGCTTTCTGCAGGAGTCTTACTCGTTCCTCAGCTGCTGGAACCGTTGATGATGCTAGGGTATGTGGTAGCGATCTTGGGTTGTATCCCATCATAAGATAGAATGGCGAGGCATTACGGGAATCGTGTTTTCTATGATTATGAACGAATTCGGCAAGAGGGAGATGTTCGACCCATGTTTCAGGGTTGGTTTGGCAATAGATCCGAAGATATGTTTCTAGTTCCTGGTTGAGACGTTCGGTTTGTCCATCGGTTTGCGGATGATAAGTGGTAGAAGGTGCAATGGTGTAATCAAGGAGTTTAGCGAGAGCTTTCGAGAATTTAGAGATGAACTGAGGGCCTTGGTCGGAGATAATCTTGTCATAAAGTCTGAATCTGCGGTAGACATGCTTGAAGAAAAGTTTTGCTACCCCCTCCGAGGTGATGGTTTTCAGGCAAGGAGTAATAATTACCCCCTTCATAAGGCCGTGGTCGACCACGACCATAACTGAATCAAATCCACCAGAAGGAGGGAGATCCGTGATGAGATCGACTAAGGAGGTGAAGGGTACAGTTGCAGGTGAGGGAATGGGGACAAGGGGAGGGGTCACCAGATGGGTGTCCGCCTTCATTTGCTGACAAAGGGCGCAACCATCAACATATTTTCGAACGTAGGCACCAAGGCCAGGCCACCAAAAGTCACGCTTAACTAGTTCCTTGGTTTTAAAACGGCCAGGGTGCTCTGCAGTGGGGTGGTCATGGAGACATTTGAGCAGGTCGTGGCGGGCGGCAGGAGAAACGTAGGCACAGTCTTTGTAATACAAAACGCTGTCACCAATCTTCCAGTTGGACAGTGCCGACTTCATGGGGGGAAGACAAAGACCGTTCAAGGCATCAGAAGCAGTGGAGAATATGGGGTCAGAGGAGGGGTCATCCGTAGAAAGGGCGTCGCGTAGCGAGTCGTCGAGAAGGCGGACAAACATAGTATCAGGGAGCAGAGTGACATCCGCATTATCTGAATCAGTGGGATGATGATCAGGTCTGCGAGATAACGCATCAGGGGCGGCAAGCTTAGTTCCTGGCACGTGGTGAAGTTCAATATCAAACATGGAAAGGATCAACTGCCAGCGTGCTTGACGACGGGTTAACTTCTGGGCTGTGCAGAAATAGAGCAGGTTTTTATGATCAGTGAACATGATAACCAGGTGTGGGTTCCCTTCAAGGTAATGACGCCACTCAGTGAGTGCATGGATGACAGCAAGCAGCTCCCTATCGAAGATTTGGTAGTTTCGTTCTGCTGGGTTCAAAGACTGGGACAGGTAACCGCACGGATGATACTGTCCATTATCATCGGTCTGAAGAAGTACTGCTCCGGTAGCCACAAGGGAGGCATCAGTTGCAACTGCAAATTGATGAGTAGGGTCAGGATTTTGGAGTACCGGCTGACGGAGGAAAACAATCTTTTAGGGTCAGGAACGATTTGTTACACGCATCAGACCACAAGAACTGGGCATCTTTCTTCGTGAGATCTATCAGAGGGCGTGCGAGGTCGGAGTAATGTGAGATAAAGTTCCGGTAGAAGTTGCAGAATCCCAAAAAGGACCGAGTTTCTTTCACTGTGGTGGGAACGGGCCAGTCTCTAATTCCGTCGAGTTTAGCAGGGTCCATGGTGACGTGGCTGGGTTTAATAATCATTCCCAGGTATTCCACTTCTTCAGCGTCAAATGTGCACTTCTCCGGTTTTAAAAATAACTGCTCCCGACGGATTATCTCCAATATTCTTCTAGTCCGGTTTTGATGTTCGTCCAGCGTCTTCGAGAAGATAAGAATGTCGTCCATGTAGATTACTAACCATCCTTCGTTGATCTCCTGCTGAAAGGTTCGATTCATATACGCTTGGAACGTAGCTGGCGAATTACAGAGGCCGAAGAACATGACGTTGGGTTCGAATAGTCCAAATTCCGTAGTGAAGGCCGCTTTCCATCGATCATCAGGGTGGATCTGGATATTGTTATACCCTGATCGGACGTCCATCTTGGTAAAATACCTGGTGTTATGCAATCGGGCAATCAGCGTGAGAGGGAGAGGGAGCAGATAAGAATTCTTTATCGTCCAATCGTTGATGTACCGATAGTCTTGACAGGGGCGAAGTTCTCCACTCTTCTTGCCAACAAAGAAGAACCCGCTCGCTTGGGGGGACTTCAACTCAGAGATAAAACCTTTCTTCTTATTCTCATCGATAAATGCCTTGACCGCTGACCGTTCCTTTTCCGATAAAGGGTAAATCTTCGACGTTTTCGGGATGAAGCTGGGCTTTGTTTCAATACGATGATCAATCCCAGGTCATTCAGGAGGGAGCCGATTAAGGCCATCTTTAGCGAAAATGTCACGGAAATTGTGGAGATAGCTGGGTACCAATTCTTTGAACGATTTTTTTTTCTGTTCTACCTTGCTATGCGCTCCTGCGATGGCGAACTGTTGGGCTTTATTACTGAATTTCATCTCGTTCTTGGAAGTACCGTCTTTAGTGAGAGGGGAATCAAGGGAAACATTCTCAATAAGGCGCATCTCCGTTCCGTCTTCCGAATATTCGATAAGGACGTCTTCGTCTCGTAACTGATAGGTGGTGATGTCGGTTACCATGGGTTCATAATTTCCCCAAATATCTTCTTTAGTATCAAAGACGGGAGCCGTTTCTTCCGGGACTGTCATTTCCTCGTCGGGAATCTCTTCAATGGACGCGGACGGGTAAGTCGTGGAGTCAATACGTTCAGGTGTCACTAGTTCGACTTTCGTCGGAACTGTGGAGTCAACGCATTCAGGTTTCACTGACTTCTTGAGCTGGGAATGCTCGTACTTTGGTTTCTTCTGGAAAAGGAGAGGTAATCCGTTCTTCTTTCGTTCGTTATCGACGTCTTCTTTGATCAGGTTGGATTTAGGGGTCCTAGGTAAAGAGAGTGTTCCTGCCTTCCATCGGATCATAGGATCCATAGCCCATAACCACGGAATTCCCAGCAAAATCTGATTGCGCTTACCAAGGCGCGTGACGTTAAACTTGCCAATCATGGCGCAATCATCAATTTTCATGGTTAGCACGCAGTAATGCGTAATCAGGCCACCTTTGGTTAGGCTTCCATCGGCGGTAGTCACTTTGAAGGGTTTAGAGAGTCAGTGGGTTCGGATTTTATGGAGTTTGATGAAGTCCTCGGAGATAAAGGTTCCCGCTGCTCCTGAGTCAACAACGGCGGTGGTTTCGACGGTTTTCAGATGAGTTTTGGAAATAAGAGTCATCGGAATACGTAGTTCCTTTCGTTCTCCAATAGCCTGTACAAGTCTTACTGTTACATCGGAAGATACTGACGTCGTACCAGTCTTCCACATCAAAAATCCTCCGCAAGGCCGCGGTTCTCCGTTTCATCATCCTCTTCCTCAATCTTTTCTTGCCTAACTGGGACCTTCTTCTTCTTCTCAGGGCAGGCATTGGCACGATGGCCGCGCTTCTTGCACACGAAGCATAGGCCTTTAGCCATGCAATCAGCACATTCTTCTTCGTCGAGACGGTCTACGTCCATCGCGTCGTCGTCCTTCTTCTTAGGTTGGGGGCGGAAGTTATGGTATCGGTTGGCGCGGGTGAGGGCGATAGTAGTCTTACCGCGATTAATATTGCTATCAATCTTAATGACAGCAGTAATATACTTGTCAAAATCGGTAGGGATTTCTCCCATGAGATGGACGGCGTTCACGAGGTCATCGTTCAGACCTAGGTTGAACATATGGATAAGGACGTGTGATTCTTTGACGTTGGCTACCGCTACGAGTGAGCGGAACTCGGCGACGTAGGATGTAAGACTTCTTCCAAGCTGTTTAAGTTTCTGGATTTTGTTGAGCGCGACTATGCTCGCATCGGCGGGGATAAACATCTCTCGAAATTCTTTCTCAAAATCGGCCCAAGTTCCATACTTGGCCGTTCTTCCTTCGCATAATTGGTAGAAGGTGTCGGACCAGGATGAGGCCGTGCCTTCCGTCATATAGGCAAGAGCGGTGACTACCTTCTTTTCATCGGTGGAATAGACTGCAGCGTTAACGGTGAAGTACACTTTTACAGAGTGCAGCCAACGCGAAGCTTTTCTAATGTTACCATCAAAGGCAACTGGGGCTCCAGCACGGAGTTCAACCTCCTTGGTTACGTGAGACATTCTGAGGCTAGGGTGAGCTGATAGCTGTCGAGGAGGTCTTTCTTCTGGGAATTTGTCTGAAGAGGAAGTTGAGGTAGAACTCGAACTGTCTTCGATATCAGTGGGGATCAGGCGGGGTTCGGTGATAGCCGACTCGGGGGCCGCATGAAATTCTTCTTCCGGAGTATCCGGTTCTTCTGGTTCTGGATCTGGCTGGGTAGGATCTCTTTCCCACCAGAACATTCTCTGCCAAGAGCTCGTCTTGGACTGGTATCAGTAAGGGGCGTCGCAGATGGCGACGGTCAGATAAGGACTTTAATCTTTTGTTATGAACTGGGATAGGTTCTAAACAACCTAGACTCAGAAGAGAGCCTTCAGGGTTGAGTCTGGTCTAGTGACGCAATGACAATGAAGTCTGCTTGCAAGGCTAATAGCTAACGACAAGATAAGATCTTGAAGTTAGGTTCAAAGGTTCAGACTAACGAAGAGGAGTGCTCTAAGTTAGAGATCAGTTCAGACGACTAAGCTTGGAAGGCTTAGACGAAGGAAGTCAAGTATCAGGTAAAACCCAGTAAGATTAAAGTAGGGAGCTACATAGTACAAAGGCGCGTATTTTATAAGGAATCCTAGGAGAGGTTTAGGGCAAGTACAAAGTCAGAGGACAACCGCCTAATTAGGTATGTATGCGCAAGAAACGGTAAGTAATTCAAGAAAGGAAACATCAGTCACCTAGCGACGGCGGCAGTAAGCGGTCATGATGTAATACAATGGTAGAGAAGACGAGAAAATGAATAGGGGCTAAGCATACTGTAACACAACCAAGTGCATATAAGGCCTGACCATCTGGCTACTCGCATGGGTCAGAGTCTCCATCACTTGAATCTGCAGGCAGCAAGGCATAGAAAAAGTGCTCTGGTATAAAATACCCTCCAGAGTCATCCTCTAATAGTTCACCTGTGAAATACATCACTCCATCAACATGAGCTGCAGGTGGTGAGGGTAGGTCAAGCAACATCTTCTTTCCATTGAATACTTGCAACATTTCCTCCCTGCTATCTTCAGGATAGTCCTGCATAGCAATATGAGCAAAGGATTTGCATAGTCCTAAATTACAGTGTCAGAGTTGCTATTACATACAAAAACACTGGACATACCTTTGCAATCAATTTTGCAACATCATTGATATAAAATATATTTCCAGAACGAGCCATCAACTTCTCTGTCGGATCGCCAACAAGACTATCCAGATACTTTTGCAACTTCTTAATGGCACCAAGTGAGGGAACATCTTGAGCACCAAGCTGTTGCACCCAGCTAAGAACTGCCTTCTTCTGGGTGGAGAGCTGAAAAGGAGAGAGGTCACAAAATGCTAAATGTAAATGTGAGTACTACAATTGTTGTACTAGCATGAAGAGAAACAAACCACTTTTGATGGCCAGGAATAAGTTGCATTGTCCAGTGAAACAGCGTCCTTTGTGTTTGTTCTTTCATAGATATCATCTAGTAGCATGATTGAGTACATAGCCTATAAAATTAATCATAAATTTACTCACCAGGGAGTTCAATCCCAAAATCAGGTGCACCATCATCCAAAAGTTCTTGCTCATTGTTGATTGGGGCAAGCGGCATTGAGAATGGTATCTCCCCTGAAGCAATAATTGCCTTGAGTTCTGCAAACAAGTCCAAAGGACCCTCTCATCGAACCTGAACATGCAGTCACTGTTATGAACTTGGATGGAGTTGCGCCAATAAAGGCTAATGATGATCAGGACCAACTGAAGCAGAGCTTTGTTGGGCTGAGGATTCCTGCAGGATCCAATCATCTAGACTCCTGCTGACATGCACAAGTTCTGCTTTGTACATGGTCATAGACATATTTTTATCTAAGTTTCTACCCTATACAAGCTCCCTATAATGGTCCACTATACTGTCCTGAATTTTCCTAATCAAAGGAGAATTTTATTCAATAATTTCTGAGCCTACAAACATTACTTTACAACTTATCTCTTCACAATAATACTTATCTTGGTCAGAAAACAGCTTCAAAACCCTTTAATTTTCATTAGTCAGCAATTTCCCACACCTTTCATAATTTCTTCATACATTTTCACATCTTTTGAGATACTTTTACAGTAACATCCCAACATCTAAACATTAGCAACTCAACATCTGGACATAGTTATGTCTATGTGGGGAATTTTGCTTTGAAGAATCGTAAATAAGGCTTGTAGTCAGTCAACAATATTAAGAGCTTGGCCACTTAAGACTACATCAAGAGGGTGTATTCTGTTCTGGTCTGTGTCATACTCATTGTGAGTGCCTGAGCAGCAGAGGGTTGGTTTCAAAGTCACATATTGGGTTGTCTTGATAGTGCTTGATCTTAGTTTGATCTCCATTGTTGAGGATAAGGAATATCCAAGAAGGATATAGCTTTAGGACATTATATTCTGTGGCATCATTATATTCAGAGAAGTCATAGCACTGCATCAAGCCAGTTATTGACTTAGCTTAGTAGATCATAAGCACTGCATCAAGCCAGTTATTGATCTTATTTTCCCTCCACCTTTAGTCACTAGTGTTTTGCTTAGAGAACTCAACAAACCTATTCCCCATGAACAACCACTTTATCGACCATTGGTAATTGTCTGAACTGTTGACTGTGGTAGGATATTGAAATTGGTGATTTTATTGCTTTTCATATCCTAGTAAGACACCACAGGATCTAGAGTTACTTGAGGTCAAAGGCTAGTCTCCTTCCCAAGGAGCTAGAGTTCAAGTATCAGAGAGAACCGAGTAGATTCAAGTTAGAGAAATACAAGTAGTAACTACAATCTTAAATAGGTAAAGGAAGCGAGCACGGACCAAGGATAATAGTACAAGAAAGGAAGGTTCATAGGAAATGAGTCAGAGTGAGTCAGAGATAAGGAAAACATGAGGGGACAGCAAGGTGAAAGAGAAGTAAGTGAAAAGGAAATGAAGTGATATAGAAGCATAGTGGAATGGAAGAGAAGTGTTCTGTGAAGAAAGAATAGGGTGGTTGTAACAGTCACTGACCATTTTGTTCAAGTGCTTGGGTAATGCAGGTATTGCAGGCTCAGACTCAGAGTGCTTGTTATCTGTGACTAATACAGGTACCATGGATGGTAGTGTATCAGTGGGTAGTGTATCGCAGGGGTCCATGTCCATCGAAAAGGCCATGATTTTGAGAAAGTTATCAGTGCCAATGGAATCATCAGTATGGACATGAGCAACTTTGCTGTGCTGCTTGGAGGATCTTCTGAGAGCATAATGGACATGAACACCTTGTGTGAGGTGTTTTGAGATGTGCCAAAAGTCCATCAAACAATATTGGCCATTCTTGAGAGGGCACACCATGCATTGGACACACCTTTGAGTATTATCAGAATATTGAAGGACTACAGTACAAAGTCAGTAGAGTATTTGCACCACAAGATGAAAGAAAACATACCAATACCATCAACCAAGTCTTTGTTATTTAGCGCCATGCCAATACAATATTATTGATCAAAGCCTTGACACTTGGTGACTCTGGTGGTGTGGTCACATGAGCTTTTGCAACTCTGAAATCAACAAGTCTGAAGTCCCATGCTGCGATCTCTTTATCAAAATGACCAGCACAGTTATCGACTTTTCAACTGTTATCAATCCAAAGAGTTGGTCTGATGATTCCAACAGTACACCATGGCAGCATGTCCTCCTTACAGTGTGTTTTTTGGGCAGGCTTCAAAGGGAGACAGTCCAAGGGAACAACATTGTGAGTACTTGTTGTCACCACATCAACATGCTTGCTCATTATCATGCATGTGCATGATAGCCTGTCCATGTCTCAGTTTCTATTGCCAAATAATATGGGCCATTTATCTCCCCAATTATGGAAGCTCTATCAGTGGATTTTTGCTCTACTTGTTCAAGTTTGCCATTGATGGATGATGTGAGTTTTGCATTTTTGACTAAATATTTTTGGATCTTACCTCATGCAGTCAACTCCCAGTCAAGCCAATGATGACTTTCCTTCCCAAGAGGACATTATTATTTCTTTCCTTCCACTTTGAGGATCCTTCAACTACATTAATCCGATGGACTGGGTGACACTATCGAAGGAGATCGAAACATGGTTGGCAACCAAAGTAGATAACAGATCTCAATTGTAGACATGGGGATGTGATGCTTTTTGGCTCACTTTTGCCACAGCATACCCTCTATGTCCTAGAGGCAAATGGCCGATGTGGGACCCTCAAATTCCTTTGGAGGGGTCATTCATTAAGGAGTGGTTGGGGCAGTCAAGCAATATAGACACCATGAAATTAGGAGGAAAACATTCTCTCATTGCTCTGCTCAGTGACATATGGGCTGAATTCAACAGACATACTGCACTTTATCATACTTCCCCTCTCATTGATGCTGATGAACTCTAGGACACTTTTGTTTGTGCGCTGTCATGTATTTGTTGTGTTAGTCTTAGTGTTGTTCTGGCCTGGCTTGGGCTCAAAGCCCCAGCTTAGGCTTGACCTCGAGGGGCTTAGGCTCACAAGAATCTAGAGCCTAGGCCATGAGCCCAAGCCAGCCCAAAGCCAGGGCTTAAGCCCAATCAGGCCATGGATTTTCGCAGCCAACAGACAGCTCAAAGATCACTGTGGCATTAGGCAGCATAATTACAATATATCTAGTCAATGTCTGTCTCAGTGTCTGACATGTCCTCAGCATCATCACCCAAAAGCAGAATGTCCTAACCTTCTTCGTCATCACCAGTCTCCTCTACTTCCACTTCTTTGTCATCCAGGTGCTCCAACTCAACGAGAGATGATGGCCCAGGCTCCCAGAACAGAAGATCGCGTCATAGTGCACATTTAAGACACTGAAGTGCTTCCATGATGTTGGCCTTAAGCCGGTTGTGTTGTTTGGTGATGGTGATGCCACCTTGCGAGAATGCCCTCTCACTGGAGACCGACGATGACATAATGGCCAGATAATCCCATGCAAGTGAAGCCCAAATGGGGTACCTCTGTGCATTTATCTGAAGTAAGATTATTGTTAGTGTGAAATTTTTGAGTAGCGAAAAAATACACACCCCACACCATTGAATGGTGGACATGCCAGATGGTGGAGCTGCTTCAACTGTCTCAAGGTAGGCTAAAAATTCAGCTCGCCATGGTCTTGTCAGGTCACCAATTGAAGTAGGCACTGGGTTGGCCAACAAATCATCCTCGGAGTCACTGAGGACTTCACAAATTAATGTCTTGAGACTGCCAGTTCTGCTGGGCTTAGTTGTGTGCTGCGACATTGATGATGTCACTTGGTTCAGCTGAAGATAACGGGCTTTGAACTAGTTGTAGCACATTCAGATTAAGTTGACAAAATAAAAAAATGACTCACCACTGTCTCCACAGTAGAAAGCACATCATTGTGCAGATTCTCTGGCCAATGCTTCGTGAAATATGACATTTTGCCTGTGGGGTTGAGTACTGAAGTGCAAATGTCAGACTTGCAGTTGTTCATGAAAAAATAAACAATGTACACATTGACAATATATACGCAGCGGAGTGTGTCATCTTCTCATAGTACTTATCTACTTTTGCGGCTGCATCTTTGAGCACGGGAGCAAACATTGCTTATTTTGACCTTTCTGTGTGTGATGACCAAGCCTTGTGAAGAGTTTCAAGTGCTGGAATTGCAAGGTGTAAGGTTGAACCTCATTCAGATGAGAAAGCTTGTTGGGCCACATCAGCATACTAAACAACTATGATAAGTAGCAAGCTTCAAATAAACAGAAAATAATGTACTGAGAGAAGATCAGCAAACTGCCCGATGCGTGTCCATTCAACATTTGACAGCTGCAAAAAGTCAATCTTCGCGCATCTAGCTAAATCATGCTCTTGACGACCCATCTCATATACAAACTGTTACAAGAACACCCGCTTCTGGCGTGGCCCCTATTCATTTTCCTCCTCGCTCTCGCTTTCTACCTATACCCGGAAGACTACGCGCGCATACACATGCAATACCTATTCTGGCTGACCGTACTCTTCCCTTACCTTTACTGGTTATATTCTCTCTGACCGCTTTCCCGCTCACTTGTACTATACTTGCTCGCCGGATCCCCGGCTCGCTTCCCCTATGCCCTTTCCATCCTACCGGTACCCACCCTATTATATCCTGAACCCCTTACCGCATCCTCGGTTGGTGACTCGGTCCCCTGTTATCGCTACCATAGCTTCGGTCTGTGACTCAGTTCTCCCTTTGCCCTTACCTTACCACCGGTCTCTGACTCATTCCCCTTTCCACTTACCTTTCTCTGTACTACCACTTGCAGCCTGGTCTGTGCTCGGTTTCCCTACATATATAAACCCTCTGTACTACAGTTGTATTCTCTAACTTGAATCTACTTGGTTCTACACGGTTAACTAGTTCCCAACCTCTTAAGCTTAACCGCTTATACTTGTGATCTTCGATTTCACTTTGACCTTTGGTCATTGTGCCTATAGATCTTCAGAAGCCTTCGTCGTCATCCCTGACGACTTCGGCTATAGCTCTTGACGGCTGCAAGACAGCACCCGTCCATTACGCTCATCGACCCGCTCATCCCAAGCGGTTGAACTGAGACTCGTGACCAGCACCTGAACTCCAGGCCTCACAAGATTATCCAAGTAAGAAAGTGCCTAGTATCTAGTCGCTAACAAAAGATTCAAGTTCCTCATCACCCGTCTCGACATCACCGAGACCCTGAGCCAAGACGTCCTGGTTCGGCTTTAGCCAAAGAAAGGAGGAAGATACCTCACCCAGAGAAGAATATCACGAGCCAACACAGCCGGATATAGAAGGTACCAGATCGGCGAAACCATCGGACCCTCTCCCAAGACACGAGGATACTGCCTCATCTACAGATTCAGATTCTACTTCATCGGACGAATTCCCTGAAGAACAACCACCCCGAAACCTAGCCACGAACCCTAGTTTCAGAATGTCTAATCCAGCCCCCGCAACCGTCACTACTTCGGAACTGAAGGCCGGAGCCCCTTTCCAGTTTAATGGGGATCCCCTTCAAGCAAGACGCTTCCTATTTTCAGTGAAAACCTATTTCATCATGAACCCCACTGTCTACAACACCGATGTAAGGCAGATTGGGCTTGCCCTTGCTTACATGAACGAAGGAACTGCCAGCACATGGGCCCAGACTTTTTACCAAGATGCCTTTACCTCTAGCCCACCCAAGTTTGGAAAATGGGATGACTTCGAGAAAGCTTTCAAAGAAGCATTCTCATCCCCTGACCAAGCTGGAGAAGCTTTGTCAAAGCTTAGAGACCTCAAACAAGGAAGCGGACCGCTCGTCGAATATGTCTCCGCGTTTAAAGCCCTGGTCAGCCAGGCATCTATTAAAGAAAGCGTTGTCCTCATAGAATGGTTCTGCCGAGGTCTCAACTACGGCCTTGTAACATCCATCTATCGTATGGAGAATGTCCCCACCGACTTCGACAAGTTTGTCACAGCCGCTATGAAGATGGATGCCAACTGGAGGCAAGGTGCCTCTCACCGAAACCATGCCCAGAAGAATAAGAAGGGCAACAGCAACACCAAGTATGTTCCCCGTCCTAGCGCCTCTCGCAGAGACCCCGACGCTATGGACGTCGACCGCACCCTCTCACCTAGCGAGAAGGATAAGGCATTCCGTGAAGGACGTTGCTTCAAGTGCAATGAGAAAGGCCACAGGGCTAACCGGTGCCCAGCCAAAGTTCGGAAGACCAAAAAGGAGGAATCCAAGAAAGGAAAGAAACCGGTAAGACATGCAGAAGAGCAGTCTGATGATGAAGAATCCGACAATCAAGATTCGGATGACGAAGAAGATATGGACGTGCAACTCACTCGTGTCACCCATATCAAGAAGACCTCAACCAAGGCAAAGACCGATGGGAGGACCCCCATTGGAAAGAAGGATTTTTAAAGCGGAAGACTGCCTCGACGTCAGTATCTTCCACATGTTTGCTGTATACTAAAACTGTAGGGCGAAAGAATGAATTCCGCGTCCCCATTACAATTTTCTCTGTACTCAGCAAGAAAACCGTCGAAGCAACCGCCATCATTGACTCTGGAGCAGGTGGTACTTTCATTGACGCTGACTTTGTCAGAAGAAACAGAATTAGAACCCACCAACTCTCGCGACCCTTCCATATCACTACTGTGGATGGAAGCCATTCGAAGGCTGGACAAGTAAACCGATACTGCATGCTCTATGTCAGAATTGACAAAAGAGTCATGTTTGGAAAGTTCAACATCACAAAGCTATCCAAGAAGGACGACATCCTCTTGGGCAAACCCTGGCTTTCAGCAATTAACCCTGATATCGACTGGGCCAACGACACAATCTCGATTCCCGCCACCGAACGATCTCGGGAGGTGGAAGACGAAATTAATGAACAACGCCGATCCGAAGGCGTCCCCCCTTACCTCTTTAGGGGAAGGAAGTCGATTATTGAAGAAGAAGAAGAGGCGCCATTCACGCCGCTCAAAACCCTGTCTAAGGATGCTAATCATTGCTTAGAACAGATCCGAAAGAAGAAGAAAATGAAGAAGCGCACTCTAACGCCTATTCTCGAGGAAATTAAAGAAGCCCTCAAGCCTAAAGCTTTAACCGACGCCGAGAAGATTGTGGAAGAACCTGCTTCGGCCAAGAAGCCGACTAAGGGAGGAGCCCCTGGTCAGAAGAAGACGAGGAAGACGGTGGGGCAGCCCCCCTCGGAGAACTTTCCCAACATGGACACCAAAGAAGACGTTTGGGTCGGCCAGATGGCACCCAGAGTAGAGGAACTTGCAACCTACCCACTGCAAGATGACGAAGTCCTTATTGAATACACCCCTGATGGAACCAATATTCGGCTCATCGAAAACCTTTCATTCAACACTCCTCTCACTCGCGATGGAACCTCAAAGAAAGAACAAACGAAGAAAACCCCCTTCCCCCTGAGGAATATCTGGATACTCGCCGCTCAGAGGGAGGAATATACGAAGACGAGTAATAAGGCCCAAGAGTTCGCCAAAGAGAAGGCTACTGAACTGAAGAAGAAATCCTTTGAAGAACTGGTACCCGAATACCTCCATGACTTCGCTGATATCTTCGCAAAAGATGGGCTTAACAAATTGCCCCCCTCTCGACCCGGTATTGACCATAGAATCGACACCAAGGATGGCTTCATCCCTAAATCATCCCGCGCCTATCCACTATCTCCTAAAGAGACTGAGGCTGTCAAAGCCTTCCTGGACGAGCACTTGCAGAAGGATTTCATCCAACCATCGAAGTCCCCTCAAGCATCAGGTTTCTTCTTTGTAGGAAAGAAAGATGGGTCCCTGCGACCTTGCCAAGACTACCGGTACATCAACGAATGGACAGTCAAGAACGCTTACCCCCTTCCCCTTATTCCACCACTTATTGCCAAACTCCGAGACGCTAAGTACTTCACCAAGGTGGATGTACGCTCGGGTTATAACAATATCCTGATTCACCCCGACGATAGATGGAAGGCCGCGTTCTCGACCTCTTTTGGATTATTCGAACCTAAGGTTATGTTCTTTGGCCTGTGTAATTCACCAGCCACATTCCAGGCCTATATGAACCAGACCTTTGCCAAAGAAATTAATGAAGGATGGCTAATCGTCTACATGGACGATATCCTTATATTCTCAGAAACCCTAGAAGAACAGAAGGAACGCACTAGAAGAGTGCTGGAGATGTTAAGAAGAGAATCTCTCTTCCTCAAACCGGAGAAGTGTACTTTCGACGCTCAAGAAGTTGAATACCTCGGCATGATTATTCGCCCCGGACAAGTCGCCATGGATCCCGCTAAGCTCAAAGGCATCAGCGAATGGCAGACCCCGTCCTCTGTCAAAGATGTCAGATCATTCCTCGGATTCTGCAACTTCTACCGGCACTTCATTTCCCATTATTCGGACATCGCCCGACCTCTCCTGGACCTCACAAAGAAAGATGTTCCTTTTACCTGGAATCCCCCGTGCGAAACTGCTTTTCAGAAGCTAAAGCAATGTTTCCTTTCAGAACCAGTTTTACGCAATCCCGATCCTACGCGCCAATTCGCCCTTGCCACAGATGCGTCACTACATGCAACAGGAGCAGTGCTCCTACAGACTGATGAAAACAGATCCTATCACCCCTGCGGATACCTCTCCCAATCCCTCAACCCAGCAGAACGAAACTATCAGATCTATGATCGCGAACTCCTTGCAGTCATTCGTGCACTCAAGGAATGGCGGCACTTCCTTGAAGGGAACCCGCACCCAGTTATCATCTTCACGGACCATAAGAACCTTCTCTACTTCCGGTCCGCTCAGAAGCTCACACGACGACAAGCTCGTTGGCAATTAACCCTCTGTGACTTTGATTTGACGTTTCACCATGTACCTGGAACGAAGCTTGCTGCGCCGGATGCCTTATCCCGGCGTCCCGATCATATCACATCAGATATAGATCTTGACAACGAAGATCAAATCCTTCTCCCTGACTCATTGTTTATCAAAATGATCGACACAGAGCTAGCCGAAGAATTCCAGAAGCTAACGGAATCTACCGACGATCTGACGATCCAGACAGCCCTTCAAGCCCTGAACGGTGTCTGCTCTCCCCCTATGAAATCCGCCCTCTCCGACTGGCGTTTCACTGATGGAGTTTTGTTTTACAAAGATTGTGCTTATGTCCCTGCGGATCTCCGAAAACGTATCCTCCAACTCCACCATGATCACCCCACCGCCGGACACCCTGGCCGCTCCACCACCGAATGGAACGTGAAAAAGGCCTATTGGTGGCCAGGTATGGGCACCTATGTTCGAAAATATGTTGATGGCTGCGCTATATGCCAGCAGATGAAAGTGATCACCCACCCGACAACCCCCCCGTTGACCCCCATTCCCTCCTCAGCGACCCGCCCTTTCTCGCAGCTTTCCGTTGATCTCATCACAGACCTCCCCATCTCCAACGGCTATGATTCTGTCATGGTCGTGGTTGATCATGGGCTTACGAAGGGGGTAATTCTCTCACCTTGCAAGAAAACAATAACGGCCGAAGGCGTGGCCCATCTTTTCCACAAAAATGTTTTCAAACGCTTCGGACTCTATGATAAAATTATCTCGGACCGAGGTCCCCAATTCGCCTCGAAACTTGCCAAAGAACTCGGAAGACTCTTGGACTACCAAGTAGCGCTGAGTACAGCCTACCACCCTCAAACAGACGGGCAAACGGAACGGTTAAATCAGGAATTAGAAACGTACCTTCGGATTTATTGCAGAAAAGCCCCGACCGAATGGGCAAACCATCTCCCTCTTGCCGAATTTGTTCATAACTCCCGGAGACACAGTGCCCGGAACGCCTCCCCTTTCTTCTTGATGATGGGATATGAACCCCGAAACATCCCTCAGGCTTTTCCCGACTCCAACCTTCCAACCGCAGAAGAACGAGTCAACTCACTCCGCAAGATCCGCGAAGAAGCCCTCGCCTGCCACAGCCTCGCCCAACAGCGTATGTCTGACCGAACCCATGGGCAGAAATATCGCCCCTGGAAGGTAGGAGATAAGGTCTGGTTATCAGCCAACCATCTCCTTACACAGCTCACCAAGAAACTCGCCCCGAAACGTTACAGACCATTTAAAGTCATAGAAGTCTTGTCCCCCATAACCTTCAAGCTCCAACTCCCGACAGCTTGGAAGGTTCACCCCGTGTTTCATGCCTCGGAACTTCTGTCCTACCTTGAAACGGAGGTACATGGTCCGAATTATACCGAACCACCCCCAGATCTTATCGATGGGGAAGAACATTATGAAGTAGAAGCAATCATCCAGCACAAAGGAACCGGATCTCGCCGAAAATACCTAGTGACTTGGGTAGGATACCCCGACTCGGAATGAACGTGGCTCCCTGAGTCAGAACTGAAAATGGCAGCGGAGCTGCTAGCAGAATATAAAAGGAGGATCAAGTCAGCCTGAACGATAGCAGCAACTTAAGCAGCTACTACCAACATGTCTTCCAGTGCATCCTCCATTTCCTCTGTTTCCTCTACCTCCTCCTCTACCGCCTCCGTCGTTCAATCCCCTTTCCTCTATACTCAGCAAACCCCTTTCGCCCGCCCTCTCACTACTAGCAACCTCCATGCTATCTGGGAGGCAGTCATACTTGATACCCAATATGCTATCCGCCTTGACGGCTACATCACTCGTACCAATGACTACGTTCTTAGAGAACTAGTCAATATCTTAAGAGCAGTAGATCTGCTCACTGCACCAGCTGCAGAATTACAGTGTACTACCCACGCTGCCCATAGCGCTCTTTCCATCCGATACCCCCAGCGAACCATTAGGAACGCTGTTATGAAACTTCTCGAAACCAGGAACTTCAACGATGTCTGCAATCGTATGGAAGAGGAGCGCGCATGGAATACTCCCCCAGGCGACTTCGTAGTTCTACCCCGTATCCATGCACCAATTCGTACCTGCGACTCACCCATTCACATTGACACGTTCATTCCATCTCCTCCGCCCGAGTCCTCCCTATCCGAAGACCTCGAAGCGTCGATCATTAACACTGCCATCGAACTCTCCCTTCAGGATCAGCCCGAGGAATTCATTTCCACCTCGGAGATCCCCGAAAACCCCCTTGAAGTTCCCCTCGAGGAAATCACACCAGTACCAGAAATTCCTCACCCTTCCATCCATCCCCCCATGGTCCTCCCCGAGGATCCCATTCCTGTTCCCCCGCCAACGCCTAAGCGTAAAGGCAAAGGCAAGAAGAGATCCATTGACACCAAGACCATATTATCATTCGGTCTTGCATCATCTAATGCACTTAGACCCCTCCGCAACAGGTACCCCGGTGAACCTGATCCCCAACGCATTATCGAAATCGCCCAACTCGAAGCGTCGCTCACCACCCAGGAGCATCGCGAGAACTTTGTTTGCCGAGTCTGCTCCAGACTTGGGCATAAACAGAAGTTCTGCAACAGATACTTCTGTCGTATTTGTGGGAAGTTCGCACCAGGGCATCTTACCCCTCATTGCAAAGATCTTCGTGGACGGCGCATCCTTCGCCGAGGACCCTCCTCGGAACGCTTCTACGACGACCTTCGTCGCTTAGAAGCTGCCTATGACCAAGCCGCTGCTTGCCGAGAGCAAGAGAGGGAAGAAAATTCGCTTGAAGCCGCCGAGTGGCTCGCTGACATTGACTTCGATCCCGTCTGGGATGCTAATCAAGATGAATGAACTCGCTGATTTCATCCTTAAAAACGGAGGTAATGTTACAAGAACACCCGCTTCTGGCGTGGCCCCTATTCATTTTCCTCCTCGCTCTCGCTTTCTACCTATACCCCGGAAGACTACGCGCGCATACACATGCAATACCTATTCTGGCTGACCGTACTCTTCCCTTACCTTTACTGGTTATATTCTCTCTGACCGCTTTCCCGCTCACTTGTACTATACTTGCTCGCCGGATCCCCGGCTCGCTTCCCCTATGCCCTTTCCATCCTACCGGTACCCACCCTATTATATCCTGAACCCCTTACCGCATCCTCGGTTGGTGACTCGGTCCCCTGTTATCGCTACCATAGCTTCGGTCTGTGACTCAGTTCTCCCTTTGCCCTTACCTTACCACCGGTCTCTGACTCATTCCCCTTTCCACTTACCTTTCTCTGTACTACCACTTGCAGCCTGGTCTGTGCTCGGTTTCCCTACATATATAAACCCTCTGTACTACAGTTGTATTCTCTAACTTGAATCTACTTGGTTCTACACGGTTAACTAGTTCCCAACCTCTTAAGCTTAACCGCTTATACTTGTGATCTTCGATTTCACTTTGACCTTTGGTCATTGTGCCTATAGATCTTCAGAAGCCTTCGTCGTCATCCCTGACGACTTCGGCTATAGCTCTTGACGGCTGCAAGACAGCACCCGTCCATTACGCTCATCGACCCGCTCATCCCAAGCGGTTGAACTGAGACTCGTGACCAGCACCTGAACTCCAGGCCTCACAAGATTATCCAAGTAAGAAAGCGCCTAGTATCTAGTCGCTAACACAAACATGTCAACATGTTGCTTATTCATCTCTGCATGGTTGAGCATAATATAAGTTGAGGACCACCAGACCTTCATGTCGATCAACAGTTGCGTCGGCTGGGATATGCCTCCCTTGATTTGAACATTCCAGTACAGCTCCTTTCACTTCGCAGAGGAACGTTCCTTAATGCAAATGCTACGAATGAGGCCAATTTCATTTTGACTGGATGGCTCATGCACTTTTGGGTCATGGGGGTTGTAATGAGGGGATTTGCTGTATGAGCTGATCAAGGTCTGTGTCGCAATGTTGATAATGTGGGCTAGGCAGCTATTAGATTTGTCAGAGAGTGATTTTGTTAAGTAAGAAGTGATGATTGAACGTACTTTATTTTCCGCTGGTGCCAGAGAAACTCCTTCTCATATTTGGCCTCGTATAGCCTTGCAAATTCCTGTAGGGTGGTGCCATTGTTCAGGTGAAGGGTCAACAAATCTGCTGGAATGCAGAACAATGTTGGGTGAATGCTGCCTAGCTGCTATTCAACCCAAGGGCTTCTGGACTAGACTCAGGGCTCAAGAGAGAGAGAGAGAGAGAGAGAGAGAGAGTGTGTGTGTGTGTGTGTGTGTGTGTGTGTGTGAGGGACAATATGAAAGTATCACTCCAGACAAAGAAGACAAGACTGTATATCAGGAGCTGTATAGTGAGCTATTGAGCTACTACTAAAACTAGTAAGCTGCAAGTCTGGGGAAGCTACTGAATCCTAGAAGGAGAGCTACCAGAACTATAACTGAAAGTCTAGCTAATGGGTGGAAGTATAGGGCGAAGATTTGGTGATTATGTAAGCAGTCAACATGCGGACATAAGCAAGGAAAAGTAAGGTAAGAAAGCTAAGTAAAAACTGTTAATAACAGCCTAGAGGGAAACTAATCCCTACAGCGGCATTGTCACAAGTGAAATGTCTGAGCTAGTGTGATTTATGAGACTAACAAATATACTTGTAGTAAACCTAACTTACCTTGTGCGTGACACCAACACGATTGAGGATTTTAAACAAAGCACCACCGAGATGCTTGCCTGTGTGGGCATTATTGACTTGAGTGAATCCAAGCAGCACACTTTCGAGTTCCCATTGTATAGTAGTCTTCTCTTCGATCCAGTGTCCTGTGACAGCAAAGTAGCCATCAGTATTTGTGGCTTGCCATGCATCACAGGTGATACTGATGGTGCCCTTGACAGTGGCACCCTACATAGGTCTACATTAGTCAAGTAGATAGAGCAATATCATAAATTTTACTTACATTGAGTTTGCTCCTGAGCCCCATAAGATGAGTTTTGAAGGTTCTCATTATCTCCGCATGAGTGGCCTTCCTGCCTGGAATTTTGACTCCATTGGTTGCATGAGCCGCGATGTTGATCATTTCTTTGAACTTCGGATGTTCAAGTGCTTGAATTGGCTAGATAAATAGACATTAATTCAATTCAATCAGAAGAGAAATGTAGTACCTGATCAGTGGACATGAGCCACTCTATTGCAGCCTGTTTGAACAACTTATCCATATATGAAACCACTCATTTGGCAAGCTTCCACTCAGTTAGACGCGCATTAATACTCTGCTGTGCAGTATTATCCTTGTGGGCCTTAACATTGCCAGGAAGCATCGACTCAAAGGAATGTTATTTGGCCCATTTAATACTCTGCTGTGCAGCATTATCCTTGTGGGCCTTAACATCGCCAGGAAGCATCAACTCAAAGGAATGTTCTTTGGCCCATTTCTGATACTTGGCAAAGAACTTTGCCTCAGCATGACAACAGAGGGTAGATATTTCGTTAACAAGAATACATTCTTTCCTATTGAGCATGCATCAGCATGTGAGTACAACTACAAATCATCAGACCTACGGGCATATTTTGCACTTCCTGTGCTTTTTCACCTTTCCGTTTGCCCCTGCATGATCAAAGGTAGCACCAAAAAAAGAGTCGATGTCAGCAGTTTTGGCCTCTTGTGTCGACACTGGTTCCATGAGTGATTGAACATTGATATCGATTAGAATACCATCAGCGTCAACCAATTCTGGTTCAGTAACAGCCGATTTGTGCTGCTTTTGAGACTTGGGATTAGTATGTGCATTTTCATGTTTGTCATTGCCTGTTACAGTACACTTGTCCTCCATTCATTTTCTCTTCTTATTCTACTATGACGATCTCAACCATTGTATTACATCACGATTGCTTATCGCCGTCGCTAGATGCTGCATTCATAGTATGCCCAACTCTTTCCTTTCTTTAACCAACTATCATCTGTATGCATGCATATACCTTATTAGGCAGATACCTGTGGCTTCCTCTGGTAGTACCTGCCCTAAACCTCTCTCTTTGTTTACATATAAATATGTGCACTGTACTAGCTAGTTTCCTTACTTTAATCTTACTGGGTTTTACCTGATACTTGACTTCCTTCGTCTAAGCCCTCCAAGCTTAGTCATCAGAACCGATACTTCTAACTTCAAGCACTCCTCATTGTTAGTCTTGATAACCTTTGACTCTAGCTACAAGGATAAACCCTTGTTGTTAGAGAGTAGTACTTTGAGCAGACTTCATTGTCGTCGAGGTGCTAGAACCGACTCAACTCTTGATGACTCTCTTTTGAGTCTTAGTTGTTAGAACCCATCCCAGTTTGTAACATTGCCAGATTCTCCATCAGAGTCTTCATTAGAGTCTTCAAGGTGCACCCTTTTGCGGGGGTCAACAGCAGATGATGCTGATGGTATGGGAGAGGTGCGTGGAGGTTCCACAGTTTCAGTGGGGGACGAAGTGGAGTTATGTTCAGCAGCGCGCTTAGCAGCCTCTGCAGTGTGGAAGTCGTGAATTGCCTTGGTTTGGGATGGCAGTGCTGCCTTCTCAGCATGTTGAAGAAGGGCAGCCGTAGGTTTGATTTTGCATACAGGATGTGCAACACTGTGCTCGGTTTCTGTACTCATCATAGGTGGGTAGCAGGTAGTAGGGATGTTAGAGGGACACATACCAACATAAATCAATTGAAAAATATTTGGTGGACAATCACACTTGTGAAGGTGAAGCACATAAGGCTTCAAAATTACCAAAAATATTGGCTTGCGCAGTTGAGACCTAGTTTTCTGACAGTGGAGTGAGTTATGTTGAGCTCACAAAGCACAAGACATAGCGCTGGCAGCTCACCCTGGCTTTTGCATAGCAACACATGAGAGATAA
Source organism: Suillus cothurnatus (assembly GCA_016758765.1). NCBI lineage: Eukaryota > Fungi > Basidiomycota > Agaricomycetes > Boletales > Suillaceae > Suillus > Suillus cothurnatus. Next base: position 277,930 of record JABBWL010000042.1, on the reverse strand, counting down.
GGCCTCAAAGGAGGATAAATTGCTGGATATGTTGGACAGAGCAGGCTTTTTGACTGCAATGTGAGTAATGTCAACCAACCAAAGCATAGACCGTCGAAGCTGATAAGAGCAATGGAAGTCAGAAGATCAAAAAGACAAAAATAAAGTCGGGAAACACACCTCCGGCAAGGAGTCAGGAAACATACCTCTGGCAAGGCTTCTATGGCAGTGCCACTTGAACATGCCAAAGCCACAGCTTAGGCTGCTGGCTCAGGCTTTTTGAAACTCAAGCCCAGGCCCCAGCCTTCCTTAGGCCATGACTTAGGCCTGGGCTGGGCCCAGGGCTTGAAGCCAGGCTGTGCACATCACTAGTTAGTCTGCATCATGTGTATACAATTTACTGTGCCAATGTTACCATTGTTTTATGCCTCCAAGTTAGTATGATGCTGCCACTGAGCTGCTTCCCATTGCCCAAGATTGTGATCTAGATATAATATAGTCTGTCTGTCAGCACTTTTGTTGGTGCAGTGGTTGCAGCATGACTCATGTGAGGGATCAGCCAACAGGTCACTTAGCTATTAACACCAGCTAGGTCACAGGTCTATCACAGGTCTGATTGTCAACTGTTCTACATGACTGACCTAGATATGTCCAATATATGCACCCACAAGGTTGTGTACTGGCCCCCATTTGGACAAATTTCCAGCTGTAACCAAGTCATCAGCCAGGATTGGGATAAAACCTCTATTAGACACCGCATATGTACTCTATGTATGTTAAATTTTTTATTTATGTGGAAAGGCTGGAATCGACCCAATATCTACCTTTGTTGCTATGTGTTTTTTATAACTTTTACTTTCGCACTACCTATTTTCAGGCCCAAGCGACACTTGGCGGTGTACACAGACAAGTTCAAAACCGTGCGAACTAAACACCGCAAACAGACGTATTTAGGGCCGGAATGGATTTTTCACCAAAAAAAATAGGGATGAGGTACAAACGGCCATGGCACGGAACAGCCCACTACTGATGTAGCGGGAATGATAGTACAGCGAGAGGTATGATACACATACAGATATACAGCTGACAATACAAGTAATGGTAATGATTATCTCCACAACATCCAGCTCTGCAGCTTGTCGGTAAGTCTACCTTCACCTTATGAGTCACACATGATTGTTCAGCGTGCGCCTCTCAGTTAGCTCCATTGTTGCCATTTCCGTCCTTGTTCTTACGACGGATGACAACATATGTATCGCTCGACTCATCACCCGAAATAGCTTCAATGTCCCCACTGACATTGCCCTTGCGCTCAGGTTCGATAAGTTTGCTGCAAAGGCGTGAGGAACTATCAGGATGCGAAACAAGACAACTTGAACACTGACCGCTCAGCACGAATCATCTGCAGGTCATGGGAAACAAGACCATGGCCGGCTACAGGTCCATAATACGAGATTCCTGCAAGGGAGCCGATGATGCACGTGCCCACGAGGATAGAGAGGTAAAAGCGGTACTGGGAGTACCATTTTGGTGCTGAAAAGGAGGCACAATCAGAAGGGAACCGCGACCCCGTAACAAGGAGACTCACTCCAGCCGGCAGCCGTGACTCTGTTATCGGCATACCACAGTGCGGTGAATCCAAGCCACTGCCAGAGTAGCGCGAAAGTAGGTTGAAGGGTAATAGTCGACCACGCCAAGACTGCGGGAGAAACGCCAAGGAGAAGACGGGGGTAGCCTTTGTACCCACCCAGACCACTAAATTCCATACCCCAGTGGATTGCACCTAAATATAACATGAGCTAAGTTATCGGAAGTGGAAGTGGGATCACGTGCCAAGGAAGGACAGAAGCACTGCGCCATAGTGGACTTGGAAGTTGAGCGCTTGGTCTAAGATGTTCAACGCAACACCAGGGTCCATGTTCGTGATAACACCCATGGTCGCAAGACCTGCTTGGTGTGCAAGATATACGGTAGTTGCAGACGATGCAATGTATGGGATGCCACCAGCGAGGCCCATGACGAGATAGGGGGTTGGCACGGAGTGGGCAACTGCAGTGGTGATACCGAACTAAATTGAATGATTGAAGTACTATGGTTAATAAGGCGAACGACCTGATCTGCACAAAGTGTGACGTACGAAAGAGTCTTTTGTTGGCTTGACGCTGTCTACTGTGAACACGCCACCAGCGATCGAGCGCGCCCAGTCTGTCATTGAGTTCCCGACTTCCTCCTTCACATTTTGCCTCGCGTGCTCGATAGTCTGGCTGCCTGGTCTGCCCGAGACCGAGCTTGCTGCGAACCGTGCGTGGACCTGGGCGAGGTTTACGGCTGCTGGACGGCCCGTGAATTGGAAAGAGCTTTGGAACTGTGGAGGACGGCGAAGAGCGAGCGGGGCACGACGTAGAGCGGTTGAGCGAGAAAGGGTAGCAAAGAGTGTATTCATAGTTGCAGTCAGATCGATAGAAAGGATGAACCACGCCTTATAGAGCAATTCAAATGACGTCGCGTGACATCATACACACTGTATAGTCGTGGATTTCCAATATCAGGCAGATTACAAACATCGCCCGCCGAAATGAAAATACAACGCCCACTCCATTTTGTTCCAGGCCGCCGAGTGGACACGCACGACTTTCGGCAGCACAAAAAGATCAGTCAATAAGCAATCTACAGGCTCCACAGGGGAGGCTTTCCAAAACACGGGGTATCGCATGTTTCTAGAGCTACAGTTTAATAAAAGATGTATCAATCCCATGAGAAAAATCCCAAATACAGATCCTCTGCAAAGTGCGTGGTCAGCTTCTAGGCTAAGACCAAGAAGCATACATCTCACCTGATCTTCCCCGCATGAAACAATCTGCATAGTTTAAGATCCAATCAAGCCAAAAATACACTTGGGGAACGAACCTTGGTACAATCAAAACCCACACAGAAGATTCTTCCTGTGTGGCCGCCGTTCAGGTCAGCGATCAGCGCCCCTGTCTTCCTGTCCCACACCTGTGTCAACACAAAGTTATGAGCCTCATTTAATCCCCGCAATTGCATCCAACATACCTTAATGGTCAAATCATAACTCCCACTGACAGCAAACTCCTCCCCAAGGGCAACGCTTCGCACAAGATGCGTATGTCTCTCTTGCTCACGCCGTGCAGATAATCCATGCGACCCACAAGCATGACACACGATAGTATTTGCGTCTGGCCGCGGAGTATCAGACATTGACCGTGTTAAGGAGGAATGCAAAAAGAATGGTGCTGTCCCCTGTCCTGGTATCATTGCAATATTATCTTGGGCGTGCGATTGTGAGGAGGTCAAGGTGGGAACCGCGGCTGAAGGAATGCTGCTGAACTCCGGGTTTGTCGACCAGCCTTGCGACGAAGCTATGTCAAACATGCGCAAATGCATGTCTGATGAGCCAGACAATAAATATGGAGGCTTGAACTCGATAGAGGCAATGCTGAAGACCTTATCTCAGTAATCATATCCATTAGTAAAAAATCGAGGAAGAGCTTCACCCTCGTGCATGATGTTCCTCAATGGTGCTGATGAGCGCGCCAGTGTTTGCATTCCAAACGCGTATAGAACGATCACCAGAGCCAGACACTATCACGTCACCAACGACGGAAACAGCGTTAACAGCTGCACGATGGGCACGAAACACAAATTGAGGCTTCAAGGACGGAAACCCATATGTTCTGACAGTCCGGTCTGGGAAAGTAAACATTCAGTCAACTGACAGATAGAGCTGTAAATTAAGCAAACCTTTGGAACACGTCACCAGCCTCCCGCTGTCAACACGAACACAAAGTACACTGTCAAGATGATCTTGCAGGACCTTAACCAGCCTGTCCTTGCCGAGGTCCCAAACAACAACACGCCTATCACTCCCTCCGCTCACCAGTAACCCAGCACTGCTAAGCTCGCTTGCCAGGGCTTCCTCTCCATCTCCCGACTTCGCATAGTCGGAAGATACACATAAACTTAGGACACTAGAATCATGTAGTTCGCCGACCACGCGCCGTACGCGGTCCGTGCGCAGATCCCACTCCCGGACAGTGCGGTCCTTGGAACCCGTAAATAGCACCTGCAAGGGTGGGGACCGACCATCAAGCCCTGCTGGATACGTCCATAACCAAAGGCAGTACACTGCAGCGCTGTGTCCACCAGCATCTGCACAAGGCAGTGTACGCCTGCGATATGCACCCTGGCAAAAACGATTTCGTAAGAGCATGTGCGTCTGGTGGAGGAGCTTATAGTCCGGTGCAAGATGCGCACTTCGTGGCAAAACGCTATACTGTGATGCGATACGGGATATGGGGGTGATGGCAGTTGCCGAGGAGGAAGATAACGCAATCGAAGTGATGGGTATGAGGAGATGGGATAGACCTTGTGCTTCAACGTCGTCAATGTTCATCGGCATAGACGTCCAGTCTACCGAGTCATCCCCTATAAAATCGACGATATCTCCCCCGCCTTCACCACTCCCTTCGTCCTCGTCCTCCTCTTCATCGCCCATACCTTCATCTTCGTCTCTTTCTTCACGAACAACTGCATCCGCAGGATCTGCATCACCAAGCCCGTCCCAAGGGGTGGGCGCAGCAATGTCCGTGCGCCATTCCCAGCCGTGTGTATAGCACAGACGACGCCAAAGTCCTTGGTCTATTGCGAGGGCATGCCAACGTTTAGATACAAGAGAGCAGGTGAGCAAGGAAGCTGCTGGGAGATGCGTGAAGATGAGGAGAGAAAGCTCTGTGGGAAGGGACTAAAAATTAATTAACTTATTAATCAGGGTTGTTGGACACAAAACGTCAGACTCACTCCGACGACATCGAACTGCAACAGAGGGGTCATTCTGCGCTGCAGACTTGCAAGCACTGAACGAGGGAGACGCTCGAGGAGCTTGTAGGTCATTTCTGTGAACGTGCATGCAAACAACAGCATCGTATTTCGGGTCAGTGGGGAGGGGTGCGAGAACCGAGAAACGAAATGATCAATGTAGTGACTAATGCAGCAGATCAGATACGAACCTTCGCGCTCCCTATCATTCGATGCCATAGTAGCCAAATGCCAGTCAAGACTCCGTGCGATGCCCTTGCCTTTGACATCCGCCGATGATTCCGTCCAAATACTACCGCATGGTGGGATTCGTTGCTCAGAGATACCTGCATCCTCATTAGACTGCAAGCCAGTTCTGTAGTTCACTGGTGCCAGAGCTATCCCCAAACCCGAGCTGGTGGTCGCTTCGTTGGCAGTGCTGCAGCTTTGTGAGAATGCGAGCTTGAACCCTTTGATATCTGCATCTGAAAATCCGGCATCGGTGGGACTTATCATAATTTCTTGTATGGTGTTGATGCGCTGTTGTGGTACAAGAGGTCTGGGTGCGCAGCCAGATGCCTCTAGTCTATGCTCAAACGTCGAGGGAAGAACTGGTGTGGACCTAAACGTAACTACATGACCTAAAATAGAAATTTCTCCTTCCGATCATATCAACATCTCGACAGACGCAAGGCTTTAACCGTACCGGGAACCGGCGGGGCCCCATTTGTGAAGCGAGCAAGTTCATTCAATAATTATATTCACTAAGCTCCGCTCTTACACTGTACTATGCATAGGCCGCCCCGGCCTAGCTCCTCTATTCATGCACGGACCATATCCGCCGATTAAACATCACGCAAACCTCAACAAAAATGTATTTTCTGATGCGAATGCGTCTGATATTATACTGAAATGGTGTTCAATGACTTTGGAAAGCACCAAGGAACGCTTCAACACAAAAGGTATATCGGTCTACACTGAGTCTACACGCAGGTGAAGGTCGGCTTATTGGGTCTGCTTGGCGGAGACCGGAGGCTACGGTTGAGCAGACAAGTATAAGTCGGTTGCTACCACCAGAAATAGTAAGGGTTCGACTACCTGTTGAGCCGTTTATCATTGACTCGATGGCATAGCCAATCAAGATGGGTCGAAATGCTTCAGAAAAGACGTGACACCGTGTTTACCTCTTGAAATTCAAAGACAAAAATGATGCCACATCTGTTCTAACCTTCAGTCATCTGACAAAGAACAAAGAAAACCACGACCTACCATAGCCCATGTAAGTGTATGCTCCCCCTATAACGCTCCTGCTGACGGAGACAGAAAAGACTTGGAGCTTGGATGATATCCCGGATTCACGAATACGACACATCCTCCTTCAGAGACGTATGCCTGAGCAATGTATTGGCGATATAGTCCCACTCACAAAGCGAATGCCCTCCTCGAAGGCCATGAATCTAGGATTATGGGTGTAACATTCATTCCTGGCACCCATATCCTCGTCACTTGCTCTGAAGACAAAAGTATCCGGGTATGGGATTTGGACACGGAAAGGTAAGTGGGAGAACCCTTGTCGGATCGCGATTACGGATCTTGGACAATTGCAACGTTCCCCGGTACGCGTTAGATTGTGAGTGGAGGAATGAATGGAATCATCCTGGTCTGGGAAGTTGCAACAAACAAGAGAGAGCTCAAAAGAGTGCTTTCGTCTCGTTCAACCACGGAAAATCTGTTTGGGGCGTTATATTTGCACCAGACAGCGAGACATTTGCAAGTGCATCATATAGGGACGAGACAGTTTGCGTGTGGAAGGGGGAGACGGGGGAAATGGTCCTCAGGCCACTCAAGGTGAACAGTGAAGTGAATTCGGTGTCGCACTCCCCTGATGGGATAAAACTCACAGCAGGCACCAACAAACATATCATCATTTGGAATATAGAAACCGGAGAAGAGTTGCTCAAAACAGTACAGCGGGCATGGCGAGTCGCATTCACTCCAGATGGTCTTCGTCTCGTCAGTGGAAACTTGAAGGACATCCGAATATCAGATGTAGCCACTGGAGACATCATCAAACAATTTGACGCACACTGCCAGAAGCTTTCACCCACTAATCATCGCTCCCAATGGTTCCAAATTGGCTACCACTTCCTTCAACATGATGACGCGGTCCTTCGACCTGACCACTTTCGAACCCATCGGTAAGCCACTCGAGCACCCCAATACCGTCCGGGGTGTGGCCTTTTCCAAGGACAGATAGCTCATCGTGAGAGCGAGTCAGAGAGGGAGATCCAACAGGCAAGTCTTAGGAAACTCCGTCTTTTTTCACCATCCTTAAAGATTCTTTCAACAAGAGACGATCTCAGACTCACCATCTCAAGACGATGAACTTCTCTCAAGATTCTTTGATCATGTTAGTCCTCATTTAGCTTAGTCTTGAAGCACGGCTGAGCACATCTCCAGGTCCACACAAATTATCCGCCCCGCCGCTCCAACCACCTCCCATACGGAGTGCTACAGCGTTCTGCACCAGTCTCGCACCATGATCTTAGTCAATTGTCTATAATTTCGCAGGCAATCACAGCAAGCACACCCTGCAGCAGGACATCTCCACCACCCCACAAGATCGCGCAATTCCTGCAGCAACACGTTCCTTTCGTCGGTCAATACCCAGCCCAGGCCAGCCACGAGTTATCAATGTCGCAGCTGCACATGGTAACGAAGTAACGTGACCCTTTTTACTTCTCGTTCCGTCTTTGTTGATCGACATTCTACAGCGTGTCTTTGCTATCTCCATGCCCATTACAAGAAAGTCAATGACATTCGACGTCCTAGATAAGAGCCTGGGTCGCATGACACGGCGCAAAGCGACACAACATCTGTGATCTCTTACGTCGATTCACTCTCGAACGTGCATTGGTTCATGGCATTCCTCTGCTACCTCTCCTGTTGGTCTAATGGTAGACTGAGGATGCCTCCGAGATGGGATCGGAGCCCGCCCATTCATCACACTGGAATAATGGTGGCAAGGCTCACGATCGCAGTTAGTTCATTGTGCTCTCCATTTATCTCTTGATTCCCCACTATGTCCACATTGATCGTGTTGATCTCAAACTTCTATAAATATGGGATACCAAATACAATGCCACAGTTGCGCATCATCATCACTGCGTATTATATGGCTCATCATATAGATGGTTCTACATGTGCAATTGTAGATGCTAATGTATCATGACGTCCTGTTTATAATGCTCGAGTGGTATGTAGCATAGGTGTCAACGAAATACGAGATGCGCCCATATCCTTATGCACATAAAAGAAAACTATAAATCAATATACATCAACGTGTCTGAGAAGCATGCTCCCAGCTCCCATCTCCACTGCCACTCCCAGGACTTGCAGATCTGACATCGGGGCTCGCATCATGCTCCTCTCGAGGCTCGTCTCTGTACGCGGGCTCAGGACCAGCAGACGACGGGTCGTCGTCGTCCAAGAACCCAGAGTGAAACCCTTCGCCGCGCAACCGAGTCTCTTCATCTGCATCTTCGTCATCTGACACCTCCCCAAACGCATCATACAGTTCTTTGGCACGGGGCCTGCCTTGCCTCGAGACCGAGTTCATCTGCAGTTCATCACCCGCGCTGAGCGCAGCGTACGCCCGACGCTTCACCCGGCGTCTCCAGAAGAACACTCCTGCACCCACACCGAAGAGCACTACTGCGCCGATAGCGCCAAAGAACCATTTCTGGCTAGACACGAGGTTGGACATGTCTGAGAACCAGCCTTCGTCTGGTGTGGGCGTCATTGTTGCTGTCGCCGGTACGGATGGAGATGGGAACGCAGGTTTGCTGGCCTCGCCCTCGGCAGTACCATGGTCGTCTGGGAGACCAGAGGTGGGCTTAGGGTGGGATTTGCTGATTGTTGATGTAGGGATATTAATTGCATCGTCATTAGTGGTGGAAGGAAGCTGGTACTCTGAAAGCGGAAGAACGTAGGTTGTTGAGACAGTAGAATCGATGGTTGAGCCCCAGAACATGAGACGCCAACCATGGAAAGTTCCGTTGTGCCCTTCGGATGATTGGTCAGAGACCTTAAGTGTCCAGGTGCCAACCGCATTTTCACCCCTGCGAAAACATTTAACAATCTTTAAATAGTCTTAGAAAATATAACAATCATACCAGTGCTTGACGGACATAAATCTCCACCCTCTAAATCCAGTCCTAGCGTGATCGCCATCCCGCTTTGCTGCAAGAACGCTGCGTACCCCACCAGGGCTCGTGAGCTCAACTTTAACATCCCCGCGCTTGGTATGCGATATCCACACTCTAACTGTCACGTGCTCCAACCCCTCGAAGTTATGTATGTCAAGCATATCCTGCGTCACTGTAAACGAGCTTGTGAGACCTCCAGGGATAATCAGCTGCCCGCCTTCCATGTCCCCATCCTCAGTGAGTAAAGTGCCGTTGTTGATTTGTATGGCAGGAGGGTGGAAGCGCGCTTGCGGTTTCACAAGCTGCCAATTTTGTGCTGCTTGGATATAGGCATAGGCATCAAGTTTCCCGAAGCCGTATTTGTATGAGTACATCTGTCCGGAAGCCATAGGTTCCCAGTCAGGATCCTCAGGGTTTATCATCTGGGCGGTTTTCACGCAAAGATGTTGTATGTCTCGCCATGCCAGGTCAGGCCTGTCATGGGAATTTGTTAGTCCAACTTCTGTGAAGGGAAAAGAGTCTCACCGAACTTGAAGCACCAAAGCAAATACACCAGCTGCATTTGGGGCGGCGGCAGAGGTGCCACCGTGAATGCTGGAACATTTATCATGAGTGTCAGTAGTGACCTTTCAAATAACCTCAGTTAGCTTCGGCGTGCATAATTGCAGGCTTACAATATGTTGACCGCTCCCTGAACTATATGCTACAACCATATTGGCAGAGCAGGGTTCAGAATAATATGGATGTAGGCCTTTGAAGTCTACAGCCGAGACGGTGACGGAATATATGCTGTTGGTGTACCCATCGAAATTGCACTGGTCTCCTTGCGCAGCACCGTTTCCGCTTGCAAAGACATATATTGATCCTTTGCCTTCCCTACCGTTTTGTATGCCGTTTACAAAGGCCTTTTCAATGATATATCCCGGCGCTTCCATCGACTTGCCATCATCAGGTGGTCCCCAACTGCAACTAAAGATGGACACGTTGTGTAAGCCGTAATTCAAGGCAGCTGCCTCGTCGGCGTCGGTTATGGCTCCAGATAATATGCGTACGCCAGCAACTTTTGACTTGTAAGCGAGTCCGACGCCGCAGACGTCATTCTTGACTGCGGCAATTTGACCAGCACAGCGCGTGCCGTGGTTATCATTTGAAAGAACTGGGGTGGGCAGATCGGTGTGATCGTTAAAGTCATATGAATTGTCCGCATCCTGTAAGAAAATCAGTGCCGAAATGTATCACACAGCGTATGGCACACAAAGTTTTCAGCTAAGTCCTGGCTCCGGTAGTCCAATCCATCATCCACCAAGGAAGTAATGACGCCTTCCCCCATGATGCCCATTTCCCATACACCCGTCACGTTCATCATATGCTCGGGGTACTCATCGTTAACGATATGCCATTGCTGTGTAAATAGGGGGTCCACGAATCCAAGTCGTTCTGCGATGATTTCAGATGATTTCAGTTGAGGGTCACCAGGAGTTACGGGAGGTGGTGCACGTTCTAGAAAAGAACCGTCTCGCTTTGTCCGTTGGCGGGGTATCTGGAGCGACAAATGTCTTATGGATGATAAGATGTGGTGTGCACGGGCTTGGCGACCCGCCCGTGGGTACAAACTAGTGGAATGCCCTGCAAGGGTCACCAAATCCTCGAATCTGTTGAGGACTCTATCTGATACTGTCCTTGGAGAAACGCTAGGCATAATCTTTGCGGAGCGTACTAGCCATATGTTCTGTAGTTCCCCAACCTGCTCGACGAGTTCTACTCCAAGTTCCTCAATACATTCATTGAGAGTTGCGCCTGCGGAAGGTTGATGCTCGAGGACATAATAATCGTGTGTTGTATAAAAACGCTTGGCTGGTTGTGAAGCGCTGGCGCATTGCTGAATCAAAAAAGCCAGAAGAAGCTGGAAGGGGCAGTCGCATGTCAGTTGTGGACAGCGGGAATGTGACTGCGAAGCGACTTTGCCAGTAACTATCTCGGAAAATTATACTAGCCAGTGCCACGTGGTCGAAGTTAAGGCCGCTCTAAGAACTTGAAGATCATCGCCTCGGTCGACCCCCCAAATCATCCTGTTTTGTTACTAAACTTTTCGGTTAAGAATAGATCCCCTTAGTTGGTATCGTCACTCCTGAGCCTTTACCTTTATCTTTGTACGGTGACCCACCAAGCATAATTTATGTCGAAGAAGCGGCATTTTGGGTCTACGTCTGCCCATGCATCATCCTCGACAACCTCAAAGAGGGTTGCAGAGTCTGAGCTTGAGTCCTCACTGCGCGTTGGAAAGAAAAGAAGAAAGAGGTTACTTTCACGTGTAGTAAGTTAGCCACTCCATCATCTCCAGTTGATATCAAAAGGTGGTTGTGAGCAGGTCCATTCAGACGCATCAGAGGAATCAACCCTTATCGTACGCGACTCATCCGTGCTCAAAGACACAGCAGAGCCATCGCAAGTTCAACAGCATTCTGAACCAAAAGAACTCGCATCGCCCAAAGGCATGTCTGTCTGAATATCTCACCTCGTCTCCTTGACATTCGTTCTAGAAACGGTGGTCTATGCACCCCTCGACTACGAATACGACGAGGACGAGAACTTTCAGGTCATAGGCGAAACCGACCTCACTGAACAGTCTGACTCTGGCAATTCTGAGGGTGTACCCGTACGCATATTAACAGATTTCGCCATATACGAGTGTGCGACACAACAGTTAGTGCCTATTGGTGAACTAATTAATGTCAATCTTGCGGTGAACAGCAAGATTACGTACCAAGCTTCGGGTTACGTGAAACCCCACATGGATGACGATGAATACTATGATGATGACTACGACGACGAGGATGACGGGAATGGTATGTCTAACAACGAGGATTGCCTCCAACGGATTCGTTTGACAGAGATCCGGAAGTTCACGATTCACGACATACGACAGCGCTCTAGGGAACTCGACGAGTAAGTGTTTATCCGTGTTATTCACATAGCTTGCAATTCATTTGGAAATGTTCAGCAAGTTTTATATCCTAACGAAACATGCTTGGTATATTCTCGACCTTCCTTCGGAACAATACGCCCCCTTCTTTCATGGGTTGTGGCTGAGGCATCGTGTCGCCCATCTTCTCGTGTCTATGGCCCTGGCCAGCCCACGGCTGACTTATAAAGATTTTGTTTCTACCTTTCACATAACTCCTGACTCGCCCGATGAAGTTTCTGTTGCGTTAACCATCATCGGGCGCGAGCTCAATGAGAATGACGTACAGTCTGCCGACATTGTATGTATACCTATGTTTTATGTATGTTGTATCACTCTCTGATTGTCGGACAGAAATCTTATATATTTGCAACACTTGACGAGCTCCGCGATGACGGAATCTGTGTTGCGCGCACTCCGGCAGTGAAGGACATCGTTGGCCAAGAAATGTCTTATCACTTGATGGAGGAAATTGCTCCCACCCCCCGTTCGCGTTCACAGCGCCCGCCCCAGAGTCGTTCGCCGAGTTCCAGTGATATCGAGAAAGAAGTTCTCAAGCATAGGAACAAAACTGTCACAACACCCGTCGTCGGAAGGGTCGCACAACGATTATTCGAAAATATTAAAGTTGCCGGAAAACTTATGGACGAGGACATGCATATATCGGATGACGCGCCACGACATCCCTCTATAATACACGCCGCTAACCCAAACTCTGTGCAGTGGCTGGACCCCGTGGATGACCATCCTGGTTTCTATGGTTCTGTTCTCGTGGACGAAGTCAAGTATTCAGTAAGTTCTTTTTTGCTTCTGGATAAACATGTCTTATTTGTGTCAGGTCGGAGATGCTGTCATGGTTGTACCTGGGGAAGACGAGGATACTACTCGTGCAAAATCCTACAAGTACCAGCCTTCCCAGTCGACAAACAAACTCGCAAACGATTATTGGTGGGTCACTACCTCGTGCGCCTGGTATGTCATTTTTGATGTGTTTACCTTGAAAGGTTTTGCATGATTCGGTATTTCTTCGAAGACGAGGGCGTCAAGAAGTTCCATGCGCAGTGGTTCACACACAGCTCGAAGACTCTGCTTCAAGAAGCGGGACATTCACATGCGCTTTATCTGATGCTCTCCGAATGCAGCGACGTTGAAATTGACGCCATCTCACAAAAATGTAATGTTCGTGAACTGCCAATGGACAATTTCCAGCCAGACGAGTCAACCCTTGATGACGACAACGATTTTCACTCAGGGTATGCAAATTTTAGCAGTGCTTCATGCGACACTGAGCACAGCCCTGCAGACTTATGTTCAACAGCCTCGAGTCCAGTTTCGTTCGACTTTCAGACTTGGAAACTCAAGCACTTCTCAGCTTCTGCGACGACCATAAGCAGTGCCTCGCTTGCGGTCACAAGGAACGCGCATCGAATTTCACTGATTCACGAGCTCTTCGAGGTGGCTTCTCTCACAATGATGTCAACTATCATAAGGGTGACTTCGTGTATATCTCAACGGGCCATAATAGTGTCTATCAAATTGGTCAGATCGAGGACTTCAAAATTAAAAAGGGCAGGTGCACTGAAGTTATTACTCGACTCTTTGGGCGCTACGATGACGTTGTCCGGGAAGTTGGCCGTGGCATTGATAAACCAAAAGGAGCCACTTTTGACGACGTAAGGCCACCAGCTGCATCCTACACTCTCCCTCTCTAACACATCTCGTAGAGGCGTTTGTTCCGTTCACAGAGCCAGGAGAAAATAAGGCCTGGTGATATCCGCGGACAATGTTTCGTTACTTATGAAACGGACGGCACCGCTATCGATGCATGGGTCGTTCACGACGATCACTACTATGTGAACGAGTGCACTGATTCCATCGACATTCGTGCGCTCGATGACCTGAATCCATGGTCACGAAAGGAATTCTGGCACTGCGTTCAATGCCATGAAGAACACAAAGCTGATCTAGCACGCAGGGCTCAACAATTGCAGAGATTCGGCCCACTTCGAGGGCTGGAGCTTTTTGCTGGTCCGACTTTATTCTTTGTTACTCCGTGACTGGTTTTAACATGCACTTGAAGGTGCGGGTGGCCTCGGAACTGGATTGGATATGTCCGGTTTTGTAGAGACAAGATACGCGGTTGAATTTTCTCCAGGAGCAGCGAGAACTTACAAGTCAGTGTGCGTTTCATGCTCGATGCGCTTGTTAATATTATTCCAGGCAAAATCATCCTCATGTGACGGTGTACAATCAATGCACGAACGTATGCCTGCAGCACGCCATTGATGTCGCAGATGGGAAGAATCCCCGCCCCCTCCAAGCTCTGGGAGATAAGAAGCGCCTACCCTCAATGCCTAAGCCGGGTGAAGTTGACTTTATCTATGGCGGTGCGTAATGATTTATCTCATCAGTGGTGTTGTTTATCGTGTTTACTAGGTCCGCCATGCCAGTCGTTCTCAAAGATGAATCACGCGAAGGTAAGGATCAGAAATATTTCTATGCATCATAGTGACAATCTTGTTCTTAGAGAGATGACGATATACGGTGAACATAACGTGCGGTTGGTGTGTATCTGTACTAAACGATGTATTGCAGGTCTACGCTTGTCTGCAACATGATTGCATACGTAGAGTTCTACCGGCCAATGTACTTCCTCTTGGAGAACGTTGGCGGAATCCTAGAGCATTCATTGAAGGAAAAAACTGTCGCTTCGGGCGTCGTAAAATTCATTCTCGCCGCCCTCCTTGCCTTAAAGTATGGTTTAAGACATTTTCGCTGTTCTCTGCTGATTTCTTTTGTAGTTACCAGATCGGATATAATGTTCTTCACGCAGCAAACTATGGCGCGCCTCAAGTACGCAAGCGGGTTCTGTTCGTGGCGGCCAGGCAAGGAGTTCCCTTGCCTGATTTCCCGATCCCGACACACGTCTTTCCGCACGCAAGAGTACAGCGTGTCAAGTTGCCTACTGGAGCATACTTGGCACCTGTTTCGCGCTTCAAGTACGGCGACAGTAATACTGACCTCTCCGCTCCGCTGCATTTCGTCACGATTCATGAAGCTATTGGTGATTTGGTATGGTCGAGAAGTCGTCATTTTGATAACTCATTCACTTCAGCCTATTTTGCAGCTTCCGTTCGATTGGTATGCACTGCTGTTCCTAAATTAGGGAACCAGGCTTATTCAAACTCGCATCTAGGGTTAACCCACACACCAAGATCTCGAAAACTGCTGCTGACAGAGCGGTGGAACGCAAGCGCAAAGACGAGCTTGGGATCCCGTCTTTTTCAGCGCTGTGTTCTGCAAGAACTTCAACAGATCCGTATGCTGGATACTCGAAACCATGTCAATATCCTAGTGGGCCACTATCCCGTTACCAGAAGCTCATGCGACTGGGGAGCGAAAAGCTTCAGTACCATTATACCAAACGCTTCAACGATAATATTATTGAACGGTACATTTTTGGTATTTGTTCTGGATTGGTTTCTCACTGAAACCCGAATTCAGAACTGTAAACGTGCCTCTAAGAGCGGGAGCTAATCATCTTGGTAAGCTAAGCTATATGATTACTAGCTGTGTGGAATTCATTGTGAAGACCATAGACCTGCCCGAGGAGTTGCGTACTGGACTCTCGAGGCACGAGAACGCTAGGACAAAATACAAAGGCAAGACGCGACACCATTTGTATTCAAACATTAGCTGATTCTTCGATAGCTATTTATCAGCGGCTAGATGCAGACATGTACTTCTCGACTGCACTGACCACGGTGCAGCCAAATACTAAGGGGGGTCAAGTACTGCATCCTTCGGTATACATTCTAGTTGTTATGTTATTGTCGTTTGGAACCTGACTCCTCGATGCTTCGATTGCCAGCAAAAACGCATCCTTACGGTCCGTGAATGTGCACGTGCGCAAGGATTCCCGGATAACTACGAATTCGTCTCGGTGAACAAGGAAAAGAAGGAGATGACAAAGGCTATTCAAGATGTAAGCCTTTGCTGCGGGTTGCGCCGTTCTACAACTGACATATTCCACAGCAACTTAGACAGATTGGTAATGCAGTACCTATTCCGCTGGGCCAGGCTCTCGGGAAGGCTTTTGGTGGGGCGTTGACTAAATTGTGGGATGCAGAGCCTAGCAGGGATGTGAGTCCGATTATGTGATGGCATTGATAGGAGTGAGCATTTGTGTATTCTCTCATCATCGCCGATGCTTGATTATACTTCAGTCATGGCCGCGTTCATAGCAGCTGTATGCTATGGATCGTAACAGCGCTGGCGCTAACCCCCGACCCTCTTATTTTTGACATGTTCTGTATCCATCGAATTAAATGCGAACTAATCTTTTGCGTTGGCAAATCCTATGATTCTACTGTCAATGAATGATGTTTTCGACTGGTACATCTTGACCAGCCTTAGCCAAGTAGTAAGCATGACAGGAAATCTGCTGCAGGTTCGAAACCTGCTCAACAATATTTTTCCCTTTACCACGCCTTGGACATTCACTGACCGTTCTCAACCTCAAGCATTTGACCTTGGCAGGTTTAGGGTTCAGAACTACAAAACGCGCTTGTTAACTGTTTCAGGCAAGCCAGACTGCCCTGTGAACCGTTTTCCTGAGGAAATCAAGGAGAAATGTTAAGGATGGTTCTTCCTTTTGCCTTAGGTTCAAGTTATATTCAGAATGGCATGCAACAGCATAATAATTTTCTTACAACACTTCACTTTCAATCATTGGGTCGTGCAAAAATGGAGACAAGCATCCTGGTGATCACCATTCCTAAAGGCGGCTACGACCCTGCAAAGGAGTTATTGCACAGTTCAACCTGCCCATCATTGTGGCCAGATCGTACGGATCATTTGACACCAAGAAGATTTCCCAGAAGCGCATTTCCTCACTTGAAGGATTACAGAGACGCTTAATTACTCTTTTTACCCCAACATTAGTAGACCAGCCACTCTTCGACAGTGAACATGATACAAGAGGGGACGCAATATACTATTCTTCTACGCTACCCGCTCTTTTACAAGGCGTGACATACGAATCATTCCAGCCTGAGGGCTTGTTGCCAGTACTCTTACCCATCCAACGGCGTGGTCTTCAGTGGATGCTCCTGCCTGCAAGGAATACAGTGACTAGGAAGGCGGCGTCATGCCCTCCCTAGTCCTGCTTCCTTATGGGGGACAATATTCTCTCGGGGCCTGAGAGCACTTTTTCAATACCTCGTCGACGTCGTAAGCCCTTCTCCTGTGGAAGGGAACACTGGGTTAGGGGACATACTTGCAGAAGAGCCAGGTACCTCGCAATACCATTGATCTCATCCGCATTATTCCAATGAAGTGCAGGAATCCGGAAGACAATCGAATGTATTTCTCTTATTCTACTGAACCCCGCACCCGGTCGCAGACTCGCAATCCTACCACAAGTGCTGGGATGCTGAAGCTAAGCTCGAAGTGAAGGAGATCAAGGTAGTGCGCTTATGTGTCATTTGGAAGCCGATGTGCGTACGTGCCAATCTAGACATACTAACGTGAGAGTTACATGGTGAAAGTTGATTGCGTGGAAACCTAGCGAGATAATCAGATTCGCAGAGATTGGAATAGGTGCTCGACTATGATGAACAGAGCTGTCTAACTAGATAATCAAAGTGAGCTGGACGTTAGGGAGTGTCTCCGAGACAGCGCATAGTTGACATTATCACACCAGTCAAACCCCATGATTCGTTCTCAACTGGTTTTTCGTCCACTTCCTAACGACGATCTCACCTAGGTGACCTCGGGATCATTCTGCATCATACGCCTAAGTTCCACTTCTGGAAGCCTCGCCTGAAATTCAATAGCGCATGGGACGTTTGGCATCACTGCGGTCATGAACCCCATGTCATCCTGCGGCTTCTTAGGATCTAGACTGAGCTGGAAGGCCCAGAGAATAAGAAGCGAATTTATGAACACCGATCTGTAATATTTCAAATGAGATCGGGAAATCATGTGTGGAAAGAACTGTGACCTGTTCGCAACATGTTGACCTGGGCATACGCTGGAAGGAAGGACAATGAAAGAAAGTATATCTCAAAAGACAGTGCTTACCGCCGACCAAACCCAAATACAAAGAATGTGAGATCGTCTCTCAAGCGACCTTGATCGTTAATCCAGCGCTGGGGCTTGAACGCATCAGGCTCGGGATAGACTTCTGGATCTCGAGAGATGGCCCTGAGGTGGTCATAATTTGATCTATCATATCTTGAAGGACATCGACTTACCAGTGGTTGCCGGTTACCGTAGTTCCAGCAGGAATGCAATAGTTTTCCTGCTAGCGGATGTCAGATTACCCTGCGGGCGACAAATAGTTCTGAGTACTTGCCCAAATAACATCTTCAGTGGTTCGATGAGGCAATCCTGTATGATGGACTGTGTAAACATCAGGTGCAGGACCGACCATCCGGAGACCCACCTTCAGGAGCCAACGGTCTCCATCTCAAAGCTTCGGAGATAAATGCCTCCAGACGAGGAAGGGATGGTTTGTCATCAAAGGTCGGTACTTTGGCAGAGAGATCATTCAATTGACAGAACTGCGATGCAAAATCGAGTTACCTCGCTCCCTTCCTATGACAGCATCAAGTTCGGCCTGAACTTTAGCTTGCTCTTCAGGGAAATGCGCAGCCGCCATCAGCACTGTACATATCGCCACTGCAGTCTGGTACCTCATCTCAGTGTATAATGTTCGCAAAAAAAAGAAAGATGCCTCACCGTTTCGGTTGCAGCTCCAAAAAGGGAGCCAGCAAGGTGCGCCATCTCGATGTCTGTCAAGCCATACAGATACCCACTTTCTAGAAGGTATTTTGAAAAAGAAGGGCCGATATCCTCATTCCTCTCCTGTAAAACAACTCAGACATCATGTGAAGATAGGTAAGGTAATATGTATACCATTTGCAGTTTCACACGGTTCAGCTGGTTCGTGTATAGCCTCCTGATTCTCTTGAACTGGTCTCTTAATTCTGGCGCATACCAAGGAAGGTATTTGAGCCACGGTATTGTCTCCACCCAGTAAGCACCCGGGATCAAGGTTATACGAAATGTCCTCAGGGTCTGGTGAGCTTCTCTGATTTCGGGATCGCTTGCTGACGTCGGCGTGGTCTTTCCATATGTAATTTTCATGATTGTCCCTGCAGCATAACTTCCAAGAATCCGTCATATCAGACTCCGGCGCCGCACATAGGAAAACCACTTACGCTATTAAATGGCTCTGAAAGTTGTGTGAATCGTCAAGAATGTTCAGGACCACGGTTTTCGCTTGTGACATTTGCAGAGGCTGATATGCCTCAGCTGATTTGGGCTGGAGATGCGTATGAACTGCTCTGTACCGCATCAAAAGATGAGGGCTGTTTGAGCCTTTGAAGTATCGCGGCGACGAACCTACGATTCTGACGGAGCCTGTCTCCAGCGTGTGCTAGAGCGAGAGATAGTCCACCTGTAAGAATGTCCCCAGCAATAACGCGAGGTCGATCAGCAAGCAGTTTACCCTGCTTTTCCATTATATCCACTGCGGCCTGTCACAGAGTGTTCAGTTCGGGTTGTTAACTTATCATAAAGGGACTAACTTTGTGACGGCCGATAATCACGATGGTCTGAAACCCAGAGCGAATAGAAACCACAGGGCCATACTCGTTGATCCATTGCGCTATGGTGAGAGATGACCTGATCAGAGATTTAATACAGTTAGATTAAAGAAGAACGAGGCTGCGGATATGACACTTTACTTGGGATGCGGTAGGAAGTGCCCCCGAGGCCTCCAAGTGGGAGGAGAGGGCGGGAGTGGAAGGCGTCTATCTGATTTACGAAGGTAAGCCCAAACACCCACTCCAATTATCCCAACACAAATTGCAGCATCGAGGATGGGCTGCGCGCCATCAAAAATGCGCAGGCCAGGGAGCTGTAGCATGACCGATTGGAGGAGTAAAGAGAGATAGGACGAACCACATTGAAAGTGCATTTCTATTTAAATGAAACATCCCACGCCAACCCCACAGATAGAACGAGACGGGCACCTGACATACCCCATTATGCATTACTACACGACATACGGGAACTGGGAAAGATCCTGTCGAATCTCCGCGACTGCGGTCGGCGCCATCAACAATTACTCATCCACATGAACCATAATCGGCTAACTCATCTATGGCCTAGTGCACTGGCTATGAGCGTCAACTTGGACGCGTGCTGGGTCAGTGAATTGGGTATGATGATGATGATGGTGGTGGCAGGCACTCGGGAGTTTGGAGGTATGGTGCAGTTTACAGAGTCTTGAAACCAGACGTTTTAAGAAGCGGAGAATTTTGAGCCCTCAAACTTCTTAGGTTTTGTGCACCAACAAAAACACATGCCGACAACAGTCATGAATGTGTATGCGGCTGATAATATGGATTGCGATGTACCCGGCGTCATTGTGTTTCTGTGCCATGTGATTGAGAAATCACACATTGGTAGATATGTATAGAATCTGGCAGCTGATCATACCCTTTATCATAGTCACGGCCTACGCCACTGATAGCACCTTTGCATATAGAATGTATGGGCCAGCCTAGCTTGTTTTCGAAAACGGGGTGGACTTATGGCGGGTATGAAAATCCAGACCCAATATCGAAACGATCCAAACGGAATGCTGATTCTCTGAAATTATACAAGGTGCAAATTGCACAATAAACATATACGATACTATTTTTTATAGTATAGTTTTCAATATGGTCGGGAAGACAGGTACGATAGCTGCCGCAAGACGTACTCCCAGACCTGAAAAAAAAAAAAACGCTGAAAAGGGTCAATGCATCTTGACAACACTCGTCACCCTGAGCTTAGTGTTTGAACATCAATTACATGAGGAGTGTTGGGATGCGAGCAAAACATCCACTATCATACCACCCTACTCTGTCAGAACGCAGTTGGGAATTGCATAATCGCGAATCTCATAATTGCGCCACAGACAAAAAATTCGGAGACCAGCCAATCGCGGTGAGACAGACCAAAGCTATGACTAGCCTATGAACAAGAAGTTACAAACGTTTAGGGAGAACCACGTACATGTAAGTGTCAACAGCAAAGCACATATGCGGAATTAGCCAGTCTGGAGGCTGGCAGCATGAGAGATGCATCTTGGATACTGCTCCCCCATAACACTCCAGCGGACAGAAACACAGCCCGAGATTCAATGGTGTCCACGGTCACGAAGGTGACATATCCGTGAAACGCTTACCCCGCCAGCTCGAAAGGAAACACTTGTAGGCGAAATGACACCCAATCATCAACATTGAGTGAGAGGCGCAGCTTTCATGTCCCATACCCGTCTCCTTGTCACTAGTTCTCACGAGAAAAGTCTTCGGATATGGGATATGGGCACGCCGGGGTAACATGACAAACTTAGCATAGTTAAAACGTCCCCTGATCCGGGCAGTGGGTTGTAAGTGGAGCGTTGGGAAGTATCCTGGCCTGGAGAGTTGCGACAGATGGCAAGCTTATACGAACATTCAAAAACCGTGAGATCCGTTTGGTTTGTGGCCACCCAGTGGCATCTGATTTACACCAGACGGTTTTGACTGTATCATGGGACGGTAGTCTGTGCATGGAAGAGGGAAATGGGGACATGCATGAAATGAATACTGGCGTCTAGTATGTAGTTTTCACCAGTCGGAGTTTCAATATATGAAAGTCGTCAAAGGCTGTATGTAATGCTTCCGTCACGGCCCCATTCTAGTACTCACCAATCAGTCAACATAAGTCGTCCGTGTTGCTTACTAGCTCAATGCGAAATCGACAATCTCCTATATTTCAGATGAGGACGATTAATTTCATATGTGCCCGCTCTTCATTCTGCAATACGATTCCTGCCCAAAGTACTCAAAGCAAGCCAAACGTCAATGAAGAAATTCGCAACGATGCATAGTTGACTATGTTACACGAGTGTCAGACTTGGAACGAGGTTGGAAACATGATAAAAGTCCTCGAGGGATGAACGATTCAATGATTCGTCCCCCACCGCCTGGTGGCGAGCCGTCAAGGCTTCTCACTTCTCACCCAGCCTCTGGATAATTATGCATCATGTGCCTAAGCTCCGCTTCTGGCACCCTCGTCCGAAATTCAATAGTGCATGGGACATTTGGAATCGCCGTAGTCGTGAACCCCATGTCATCCTGCAGCTTCGTAGGATCCAGACTGAGCTGGAAGGCCCAGAAAATAAGAAGAGAATTTATGAACACCGATCTGTATTATTTAATATGAGATCGGGTAATCATATACGCAGCAAGAACTGTAACCTGCTCGCAATGTGTTGACCTGGGCATACGCTGGAAGGAAGGACAATCAAAGGAAGTATAACCCGAAAGACAGTGCTTACCGCCGACCAAACCCAAATACAAAGAATGTGAGATCGTCTCTCAAGCGACCTTGATCGTTAATCCAGCGCTGGGGCTTGAACGCATCAGGCTCGGGATAGACTTCTGGATCTCGAGAGATGGCCCTGAGGTGGTCATAACTTGATCTATTATATATCAGATCTTGAAGGACATCGACTTACCAGTGGCTTCCTATTACCGTAGTTCCAGCGGGAATGCGATAGTTTTCCTACCAGAAAATGTCAGATTATCCTGCGGACGACAAATAATTCTGAGAGCACTTGCCCAAATAACATCTTCAGTCGTTCGGTGAGGCACTCCTGTGGTGGACTGTGTAGACTTCAGGTGTAGGAGCGACCATTCGGAGACTCACCATCAGGAGCCAACGGTCTCCATCTCAAAGCCTCAGAGATAAATGCCTCCAGACGAGGAAGGGATGGTTTGTCAGCGAAGGTCGG
This sequence comes from Suillus cothurnatus, assembly GCA_016758765.1. Lineage (NCBI taxonomy): Eukaryota > Fungi > Basidiomycota > Agaricomycetes > Boletales > Suillaceae > Suillus > Suillus cothurnatus. The sequence goes on along the minus strand of JABBWL010000042.1, from coordinate 255,129 downwards.
TACTTTGGCAGGGAAATCATTCGATTGACGGAACTGCGATGCAAAATCGAGCTACCTCGTTCCCTTCCTATGACAGCATCAAGTTCGGCCTGAACTTTAGCTTGCTCTTCAGGGAAATGTGCGGCCGCCATTAGCACCGTGCATATAGCCACGGAGGTCTGACATCTCATCTCAGTGTATACAAACGGAAAAAAGAAAGGTGCCTTACCGTATCCGTTCCAGCTCCAAAGAACGAGCCAGCAAGATATGCCATCTCGATCTCTGTCAAGCCATAGAGATGCCCATTTTCTAGATTATGTTTCGCAAATGAAGGGCCGATGTCCTCATTCCTCTGCTGTGAAATAACTCAGACATCATGTGAGAATAGGCAAGGCAAGGCACACCATGTGCAGTTTTACACGATTCAGCTGGTTTGTGTGAAGTCGTGTGGTTCTCTCAAACTGGTCTTTTAATTCTGGCGCATACCAAGGAAGGTATTTGAGCCACGGTATCGAGTTCACCAAGTAATTGCCATGACGCAGGACTGTACGAACGCTCCTGACGACCTGGCGAGCCTCTCCGATTTCAGGGTCACTTGCTGAAGTCGGCGTGGTCTTCCCATATGCAACTTTCATTATCGTCGTTGCAGCATAACTTCCCAAAAACCCGTAAGTAACACAGTATCAGGTTCCGTGCGTAGGAAACTGCTTACGCTGCCACATGATTCTGAAAGTTGTGCGGATCGTTGAGAACGTTGAGGATTACGGTTTTCGCTTGTGACATCTGCAGAGGCTGATATGCCTCCGCTGATTTGGGCTGGAGATGCGTATGGAGTGCTCTGTACCGCGTCGAGAAGTAAGATAAGGGCTTTACAGTATCGCGGCGACGAACCTACGCTTCCGACGGAACCTGTCCCCAGCGTGTGTCAAACTGATGTCCAGTCCACGTGTCAGAATTTCTCCAGCAGTGAGGTAGGGACGATCAGCAAGCGATCTACCCTGCTTCTCCATTATATCCACCGCGGCCTGCCACGAAGCGTTGAATCTAGACATGATTACGTATCATGAGGGGACTAACCTGGTGGCGGCCGATAATCACGATGGTCTGGAGTCCTGAGCGAATTGTAATTACAGGGCCATACTCGTCGATCCACCGCGCCACAGTGAGAAATGCGCTGATCAGCAGTGGGGTAAGATAAGGTTATAAAAACGAAGAAGCCAATATAAAAATTTTACTTGAGAGGAGGTAGAAAGTGTCCCCGAAGTCGCCAAGTGGGAGGAGAAGGAGGAAGGCAGGGTTCACGAAGGTAAGCACAGATGATGACTCCTATAACTCCAACGCAAGCTGTAGCACCGAGAACGAGCTGCGCGTTGCCAGAAATGGGCAGGTCAGGGAGATATAGCATGACTGATTGGAGGGGGTAGAAAGGGATCAGACGGACCTCATCGAAAGTGCATTCAGGGTATTTAAATCACCTCACGCCAACCCCACGGCTAGCAAGATACGGTCACTTGTCATACCTAATTACGCATTACTAACTTAATATGGAAGCGAACAAACAAGATATGGACACCGGGGAAGATGCCAAGATCCTGGCCTTTGCATCGTGCACTAGTCATGTGTGGCGCGCCAGGTCAGTGAATCAGGTATGATCACGGTGACGGTGGCGGTGGCGGTAATGGAGGTAGACACTTGAGGCCTCGAGGGTTTGGAGGTATGTTTACTGAGTTTTGAAACCAGCCCCGTGGTCACCACTCATATAGCCTATATATGGCTAAGTGATACGAAGATGAAAAAAATTGTCGATGGCCCTCCATGCTCATTGTCAAATGTCAGTTGGGACTTACGAAAGGGTAACTCTTCTGATAGCCCATCGCAAACTCACACGGTATCACGGACTCGGCCCAGAACTTGCCAAGTTCAGAACGAGGAGAAACTCGTAGGTGTCAACGGTATGCGATGATTCAGTCGCAAGCTGGCAGAGATACATCTTGACCGCTGCTTACTCCCAGTGAAAACTGGACATTCTCATATGACGGCCCAGATGAGACAATAATAATTTGATTTGATTTGTGTAAAATATCTACATGATAACCCAAAAGTTGTGTTATGTTTGAAAATCTCTGAACGATAACCAAAAGTCATCCACGTGGCTTCTCAAAACTCTAATTCATTCTCAAAAGTCATCCACGTGGCTTCTCAGAACTCTGCTCTGGGCACAAAATTCGACCACATACATAGTACCTTTAAGCAGAGTTCTACTCACGCCCTCATTGTTGTCGACGATGAGCTACGTAGCGCCGCACGTCGGGGCACGCACGCGTCACACAGTGCTGGGGCGCGTGATGTACTTGCACTTTCCTTGTATGGTAATTATTTATTTACTAGTTGCATTTTGACTGCTTTTGCTCAAGCTGCAATGCCAATTCGCAGTGGCACCCTCTGCAACGACCGCTAAAGAAGTTCCGTGCATCAAGGGTAAGTTCCTGTTTTGATTAAGACCACCCGTGCTCTTGTATTTGACAAGCTAAAAGGGCTGACATGTTTTGGGCGCCAAGAGTTTGCAAACCTTGCTGTGAAAGCTGATGGACTTGTCAAGCAGGACGTCTTGCATGCAAATACATTAGGGAAGACCTTCCCGACTTATCCCCAATGGACTAATTGCTGTGGTAGTAGAAGGGCAGGAATTGGTGCAATTGTTGGTACCTAGCATATGGTGGATCTGTATTGCTTCACATGCCAACAATATTAAACAGTGTTACTTACCATACTGTCTGACATTCACGGGTTCATGAGCATTGACATGGACCAACTCCCTCTCCCACTGCAGAACATCATCAGAGCATTTGATGAGCTCAAAGATCAAGTTCGTGTTGCTCTTCTCACACAACTTGGCGATGCTGCATGTCTCCAAGTTCAAATACATTCATGTGAGCAGCTTAGACATCAAATCAATATGGTGTGTATTTCCTTCATTCAACTAGGCAACCGGTACTAAACTACATCTGTGCAGCATCGCGACCTTATACCTGATGCCACCTTAGCCACCATGTGCTCTAGTCTGGATGCTATGGTGTCTGATCTTGAGCAAGCCAAAGAGCGGTCAGCAGATCATCTGGACGCACCTCCTATCAACCCTGTTGCTGCAATTCACACTGGACGGCGTGGCCATCCCCACCTTGAAATCGATTCTGATGTCCTCCAAACTGCATTGCAGTTTGGAGGACCAACAGCGCTGAGCAATGTCTTTGGTGTTTCATCATGTACAATTTGTCAACGTGCCTTGGAAAGCGGGCTTTCAGAACCTGGAGAGCCAGTTTATGTAGAATTCATTGATGATGATGGCATTGTGTCACGTTTTTATACATCATCCACGGCATCACAATCCACCTTATCTGACAATCAACTAGATGCAACAATGCTTCAGATCCTCACCCACTATCCTACTCTAGGACGACACATGATTGATGGTCAACTACGTTACTTGGGCATCATTGTACCTCGTGCTCGCATTCAGGAATCTTATACTCGTGTCCATGGCCCTCCTGTAGCTGCCTTTGGCATCCGCTGCATTACATGACGGGTCTACAAAGTCCAAGGCTACAATTCTTTGGCGCATCATGATGGACAACATGGTAAGTGATTATACTTTGACCTTGGTACATCACTACCATGATTAACTAGGTCTTATCTGCTGGAAGCTCGTTGTCCATGGATTTATTGATGGCTATTCACGGTACATAACAGGCATTCGAGCGCACAATAACAATCATGCTCTTACTGTTTTAAATTTGTTCACGGAGCTCATTGAAGTACATGGGCTCCCAAGCTGTGTTTGGGGAGACCATGGAGTTGAGAATGTTGATGTTGCACGGTTCATGGAGGCTGCTCGTGGGACAGGCAGGGGTTCATATATCTGGGGTCGGTGAGCACTCAGCCAGGCTGACCGTTCAATTTAGTATTTAAAGAGATCACAGGAGTGTACACAATATATGCATCAAGCGGTTATGGGTTGACTTTACGAATGGGATAGGATCCAAATGGAAGAAGTTTTTTCAAGATCTCGAACTTGGCAGCAGACTTGATGCTGATAACCCTCATCACATATGGCTGGTCCATTACCTTTTCCTCACCACTCTCAATTCTGAGATTCATGTATGGGCCGAAACTTGGAACAACCACCGCATGAGTACTGCCAAACATGGGATTACGAGCCCACACCAGCTGCGCTACCTCAGCATGCTCCAGCATGGTGCACGTGGCTTTGAGCCACATATATTTCATGCCCCAGAGGATATACTTGAGGGTGATAGCCTGGAGGAATATGGTATTGATTGGGATGCCATTGACAGTTCTCGAATCCGTTCTCACCACGATACTTCCAACCAACTGGACAACCTCGCTAATAATCCATTTATAGCCTATAGGCCTGATATGCTTAATGAAGTGAACGTGGATGAATCCAACTGCCCCCTCTCCCCTGCCCAACTCGAGCAGTTGCATGCCTACCTTTGGCAATTTCCAGATGATGGGCAAAATGTCACTCGCAGGTCTCTTTGGGAACATGCACTTGCTAAGTGTATTCAATTGATCTCATAATCTGTATTGTACTAGTTATTCTACTTTAGAACTGTGTAGATAGAAGATGTAGAAAAGGCAGAGGGCAATGACGCCCGTGCATTTATGCCAGTTGAACACTCCAACTCCTGCATGATAGCAACAGACTTGGACTCCTTGTGGTTGCATGAGTGATCGTCGAGTTATGTACTTACATATACTTGTAATATACTCGTCATCGTCAAACTATTGTAGGAATAATGAGATACAATTTCCCCACCAGAACGTGCTATCATCTATGATGAGTATGAATGTCAACACAGTACTAGTGTAGAATAAATATTGGGTCTTACCTAGCCAAAAGAAGAGAGACGATTATCAATTGTCTCGAGGCAGTAGTATTGACATACATTCAACATTTGGGGGCGCCATGGCAGTCACGCATGATGCCCAGGTGTTTGTGCTGGGCGTACCTATTTTGACGCGCATGTGATGCAGTGTGACACGACATTGACGAGGCCACTGACGTGCTAATGCAAGAGTTCCTATGTTCTACATTCGACTCACACACCAAGTTGTACGGGTTCATGACGATTCCTTCATCAATTTTATTCACAATAGGGTCACATACTACTAGCTGTATCAGCTGATGGCTATTTTCTTCGCACTAACGAGCCTTGACGCGGTCACTGACGCACCAGTATTTCACATCGAGAACCCATACTACTATCTACTTCAGCCAATGACTAGTTTCTTTTCCTCTCTCTCTGGACCCTCTTCGAAGCAAGTCGACGTTTAACTGACACACATTCTCCAGCTGGCAGCGAAGGGTGACATTTCACGGGCGCAATTTCTTCTTCAGCCGATCATGAAGGAGCTACAACGCTGGACAACTCGTCTGCAGACGTAGCATTATCAGAGTTGTCACTGAATAAGGGACCACGCTGTCAATCACACCAATTAGAGATTTATTGAACAGAATAGGTAATCTTTTCCTTACTTCAAGCTCAGTATCGCTGTAATCTCTTTCTATAACCCATTCGTTAGGAATGTTGAGATACACACCCCACCACCTGTGATGTTGACCAGCATCCAAACCCCACTGCAGGTCCTACTTCTTCAGAATCTTCGAACATCCTTGCTTCTAGTGTGGTCAGGCACTCGAGGTCTACGTCAGCCATGAAGCTGTCGGCAGGATAGCTTATCATGAGATCAGCCCAAGCCATCTTCAACAGCTCACTGTTGTTCCAGTCCTCGTTCCAAGCTTGGACGTGTTTTTTGAAATCACCAGCCTTTCGATGAGCAACAACAAGTGTGAAGGCGTGCACCAAAGGCATGCCACTGAGCCATTTTTCAACTTGACTGGAGGCACCGGGAATGTCCTCAGAGAACCAAAGGCCGTAACCAGTCAATGTCACTCACACAAATTCCATGCCTCTTGACTTGGTCCTGCCAGTGTTCGTCCACGAGATCTCCTTGCTCTACATCACTAGGAGGTGATCCGAGACTAGATGGGAATTTGCCCAAACTACCTGCCAGCATACTCGATTGCGTGCAGTAGCAGGGAGACTAGTAGCGTCATACGACTGAATCAGCCGTACAGGATACCAATACTTTCCAAGACGAGCAAGAGCTCCTTTGCCAGCACTACAAGTGAGTGGTCAGCCATATCTCAGCCAAACTCGCTGGCCAAAAGACAAACATCAGACGTGTGTGAAGTGGAGCCATTTTTTTCTTGCTCGTGGCTTTCCTGCTGCTCCTGGGCCATGTAGGTCAGCTCATGCAAGTAGTACACCTATATAAACTTACTTGCGGGTCGGCAGCACACCTTTCGACTGCTGTGTTGAGTATCCGTTGCAATAAAATGCTGCTTTGGGGTGAAAATAGAGAATAGTTAAAACATGTGCACTCCATATCCTAAATCACTCACAAAAGGCATGGTATATATAGATTTCTGATTGCCCGATACCAATTCTTCTTTAGACCATAGGAGTTGAGGCTGACGCTCAGGGTGGCGTTTGACATGGCACTGACGAGGTCTGACGCAGCATGGATGAGGTTTGACGTGACTGTGACGCGGCACGCAAGTGAGCCTTGATGCGGCATAGATAAGTGTGCAGGTTTATACTAGTACAAAAGCTGCGAAGATGTTGGGAGAATTTGCCATGGTATGAGTAGTGCCTGACCCAGCCTGACTGAAGCTTGACATGATGTGGTTGGGGCTTGACATGGTAGTACAGAGTACAGAGGCTATATCAGACTCGACAAGGTGGAGTCGAGGCTTGGCATAGGGAGATAACACTTCACACTGCTGTCTGAAAATAAACATTAGATCGATGGTTAGAGCTAATGCAATACAAATACGGGATGCACACAACATTCCAAAGTAATACGAACACAGAGGACAAGCACTGTAAAATTGGTGAGAGGTGAATGCAGCACTCTAGGGCCTGTACGCAGATAGATATTCATATGTTGATGATTCAAAGTGTTTGGAATTCATTTCGAGTGACCTAAGATAGTATTTGAGCCCTACCCTAGGATTTGTACGCTCCACGATAGTCATCACGTGAGTAGTAAAACTACGAATCTATAAAGTAAGGTAGAACAGGTGGGAACTCTCTCGCTAGCTCGCGTGGCTTTCGCGTATTTCGCTAAAGGCCACATGGTTTTCGGTTAGCTCGCTTAAACCTCTTTTAGGAAATCTCGTGTGGCCCGCTTAACCTCTTGGTCACGGGTTTTTAAGTGCCAACTTGCTGTAGCAATATTGTAAGTGTATGTCAGTAAATAAATAATGAAATTTTGAATTTTGAATGAGAGAACAGGGGAATGGGTGAACATGGGAACAGGGAAACGGGTCAAAGGATCGCTCGCAAGCTCGCTCTCCTTTGACCCGTTTCCCTGTTCCCATGTTCACCCATTCCCCTGTTCTCTCATTCAAAATTCAAAATTTCATTATTTATTTACTGCACATATTAGGATGCAGCCAAGGCCAGGAAGCCAAAAAGGAGCGCGAAGCACTTCTTTTGCTTCCTGTGCCGAAGGCACAATGGGTGTTGGGCTAGTCTAAACGAATGTCTAGGTTGGCACCACAGCTCTTTGATTCAGCCAAGACCATGCGCCACCACCCATCTTCCAGCACACACTTGGCCCCAGTCACATAGCGTTCGCCGCACCCACAACGTCACCTCGCACGCCAATTTACAGAGCTGTGGCTTCGGCCAGCTTGACCTCTTTGAAATAGTGAGTGACTGCAAATCTGAAATTCGGGTGCGGTGTCTTACTAGGATATGAAAAGCAATAAAAATCACCAATTTCAATATCCTACCACGGTCAACGGTTCAGACAATTACCAACGGTCGATAACGTGGTTGTTCATGGGGAATAGGTTTGTTGAGTTCTCTAAGCAAAACACTAGTGACTAAAGGTGGAGGGAAAATAAGATCAATAACTGGCTTGATGCAGTGCTTATGATCTTCTACTAAGCTAAGTCAATAACTGGCTTGATGCAGTGCTATGACTTCTCTGAATATAATGGTGCAACAGAATATAATGACCTAAAGCTGTATCCTTCTTGGATATTCCTTATCCTCAACAAAGGAGATCAAACTAAGATCAGGCACTATCAAGACGACCCAATATGTGACTTCGAAACCAACCCTCTGCTGCTCAGGCACTCACGATGAGTATGACGCAGACCAGAACAGAATACACCCTCTTGATGTAGTCTTAAGTGGCCAAGCTCTTAATATTGTTGACTGACTGCAAGCCTTATTTGTCTTCCCTAATTGCTGAAAATACTAATATTCTCCCCACAGAACTGTTTCTGTGTCTAAAAGAGAACCTGGAATGTATTGTGTAAGATGGCTCAGATGTGGCCTCAGATGCCTTGTATGATGTTGCAAATGATGTCAAAGGAATGGAAGAAATAACTTAATATTTCTCTCAAATAGTCACTCAGATATTCACTCACTGAGAACCTAGGGAATTTTCCCTATGATTCTCCTACTAATTCTTAGGTGTAAAAGATGGGTATTGTTATTTCAAAGGGGAGAAAGTGAGCCCCTTATATACTACTCTACTGGTGGCTATGCTAGAAATTATTGGTATACAAGTAAAATACCTAGAATTGTTGAATAAAGTATTATGAAGCAATTTGGCAGAGGAACCCATATTTGGCATCCTTGGGTCAAGTAGCAGTGCTTCCTGTGCAGAGCTAACCTAATTTGGAAGTCTCAGGTAAAGTGCTTGAAAGGCTGTGTGCCAAGACTTTACACTGCCTGAATGCTGTACTTTTGGCTGTGTGCCAAGACTTTGCACTGCCTAGTTGCTGTGCTCTAGCCACTAGCCCTAAAATAGACATGCTTAGTGCTCTTTTGCTGAACACCTTAATTCTGAGTTTGTTCATATTTACAGACAACACATTACTCAAATGATGTTGTGTTTGTTTACAATTCTTCAAAGCAAAATTCCCTACATAGACATAACTATGTCCAGATGTAGAATTGCAAATATTTTAGATGTTGGGGTGTTTCTGTAAAAGTATCTCAAAAGATGTGAAAATGTGTGAAAAAATTATGAAAAGTGTGGGAAATTGCTGACTAATGAAAATTAAAGGGTTTTGAAGCTGTTTTCTGACCAAGATAAGTATTATTGTGAAGAGATAAGTTGTAAAGTAATGTTTGTAGGCTCAGAAATTATTGAATAAAATTCTCCTTTGATTAGGAAAATTCAGGACAGTATAGTGGACTATTATTAGGAACTTGTATAGTGTAGAAACTTAGATGAAAATATGTCTATGACCATGTACAAAGCAGAATTTGTGCATGTCATTGGCATTCCCCAAGAAGATGAAGTCACAGAACGTGAGCTGGCACCTGTTTATCCAGTGACGCAGCGCATGAAGATTGGCTGCCCATACACTACCTGTGTACAAAAGCCTTTTTTTTTTAACTCAGAGGGCATTGTCAGGTTTCAGCGATGATATTCACCTCACTCACCACCATAACCATATCTGTCGCAGCCATGGCTGGCGTAGCTATCACATCTGAAAACATCACCCATGGGCCTACCCTGCCACCCCCCTAGTAAATACTTTCGCGCAAACATTAGACCACCATGCTTACAGTTGATATCCACAGATACAACAGCATGCTCAAGGGGCATCCCAGGCTTTAACAACGACAACGATTTCGCGTATTCTTGCGGGCCTGATGGTACAATTACTTCCTACGAGGCATGTGCATGTGCATATTGCTGTATCGTTCAACAACAGGATGGGATAGTCTGTCCGAATCCGGGGGGCCCTGGCTGGCAGCCTAAGTGAGGGGCGGAGTAGCAGCCGTTTTGTAACATTTCTTACCTTGCTCACGATATGCAGGTATACAGTCGTGGATACACCGCTCCACCGTTAAGCCTGAGTGGGCTTGGAATCCGGGTGTTGATGTGCTCGCTAAACTCAGCCTGCCGCCGCATCAACGTCACGACACTCACTCTTAACACTGATACTATCACTCCAGGTGCAGTAACTGTGACCGTATAGATAAACCTCTTCTTGTTGTTAGCCCGTCTTGATCTTTTTGTTGTGCATCCCAGAAGCATATATTTTTACTTCTGCTAAATATCATCAATGCGTTGTCCTCGGTTACTGGCACTAGCACTATTAGTCAACACCTCAGATTATCATGATTGTGTCGAATGACACACCTCAGTGTGACTAAAACAGCTTGATCGAGCAAACTAAACGGCTACGGTCAAATTATTTCTAGCCTATCATCTTCGCGTGACCTCAACTTACAGGTGGTTTGTTTCTGCACCATGGCTGTCGCATTCTCTGGATTCAGGTAAACAAGTTGTATCTCTGCAAAGTGGGCTAAACGTCAAACTCGAACTTGAACTATGTGCTAGTCAGCAACCAACTTAGGATTATCTACGAACAGCAACCTGTGCAATATTTTATAGCAAGCGACGAATATCATCGCACTTTTTATATCTGAACGACAGTCTCTCCAACTGCTGTCGTCTCAGAATTCTGTCTGACAGAATAATGGATCTCCACATCAAGTTCACGAGAGTTAGTAGCACTTTTCTTGCAGTAAAACGACCCCATCACAATGGTGCCTGTATTCGTTGAGCTTCAGTCATGTAGATTCAGAGTGGAGATGTGCAACATACCATCTTCTGCATGGATCGGATCTCTTAATAGGAATATTGTTTGCTTCCAGTGGGTCAGCTGGCTACGAGGTCTGTGCTGAAGCTCATCACCCTCTTATCCTCTTTTTGCTTGATACCAGGACCTGTGCTTGCACGGCGTTGTGGAAGTGCTTTCCCACCCACAGGCCATACCTCAGCAAGTGTCACGTAACCCTCCTTCGTCACCTTAACAGGCACTTCAGGAGGGACTGATTCACCCGTGGTCATGAAGAACGTGTCAAAGTATAACACAAACGCGTGGATTTTGGTGCGTTTCGGAGTAGTTGAAACGAGGGTGAATTGGGAAGTGAAGTCGAGCTGGTGAGTTGTGATGTCATTTAGGTGGAGGTCCTTGAGGAGATAAGGTTCGCTCGCCATGGAATCGGGCCCGACGACGTCAACAATGGCTTCCTCATAGACATCATTTGCCATGACCGACAAATCGAAGCCTGAGACATATTTTTGAAATCATACCATATGACAAAAAAGAACGATACACACCGTAAACATCACTCCAGAATTCTACACGTTCCTTCAAGATTTCGCTACCTTCACAAAGTCCGAACATGATCCTGCACTGGCTCAGAGACATCACGCCTCCCTCTGGTTTCAAGAATCTGTCACATGCTTGCAGTACAGAGTCGAGCATAGATTCGTAGAGCAATGCGTAGCCCATCCATTCGAAGATGATAATATCGACGTACTCGACATCATCTGGGAGGGAGATCTCTTCAAATTTACCACAAATGATGCTGCGTTTGCGTGATCAATTATGCAGAACGGACAGGGAGAACTAGTAGATGCTCTTACATGATGACATTTTCTAGCCCGTTTGCTTTGACGATCTGTTCAGCCTTCTCGGCGATGTTGCTTGCATCGACGGCATAAACATGCTTTTCCCCTGACTTGGCGGCGAGGAGGGAGAGTATGCCGGTGCCGCATCCAACAAACAGCATCGCGGAATGGGATAGGGTTTGTGAGAATGAACGACGCGTAGGTGGAAGTGCGAACTTTGTCCTGGATCATAACAGCGTGGATGTCTTTTCACAACATATGAGATCTTGAAACACTATTAACCCTTGGAAAATCACGCACCATTTTCACAGTAGCTGGAGAAATAATGGGTGTCGTCGTCTCGTGGCAATGGTCCTGCTGATGAAGGACCCGGTTCGTTGATAATCTCTGCGAAATGCTCTGCATCAAACTGCTGACCGACGAGTGACCGGTATTTCAGGGCCCATATGAAAATGTATCGCTGGCTAATCAGGTCTGCACCTTGCTTCATGGAACGGGATCTCCGCCTTCGTGCACTTGTATCAGCCCATGCATAGTCTAGACTCTAGCTGGTATGCTGGTGCATTTTTCTAACCCTAAACCTATGGACACAATAGGTTTGATAATTGCCAACACTCACTGCATAGCTCACCAAAGTCATACCATGATGACGAGCTTCATATGGTCGAGAAGCATACCAGCTTCTTGAATGATGGTGAGATTGAGCACGAATACTTATGGCAAAGTGTAACACATAATTACTGGGATTGGAATACATGCTGCGAATTCTAGTCACGCTGTGTGAATACTTGAGACTGCAATGGATAAAAAGACGGTGCAAATTCTAATGTGCAAATATCAGAGACGGTGGATGAGCTGCGAGTGATGATACATGGATACTTGGGGAGGAAACATATGCAGGTGATGGTACATCAATACTGGGCAAATATTGGAAACGAGTTGGTGCCAGCACATCATTAGACAGTAATAGGCATTCTGGCGTTGAAGCTATCATCACCGGCCTCCAAAAAAGCATAATGTAAGCAGCGATCAAAAGCAGTCAGTTCTTGGGGATCATTGGATGGGTTTTGCAGGTATTTGATTAATGGTGGGTTGATGAAAACGTCCAGTGTGTAGAGGCACGTATGAGGCAGTGGTGGAATGACATCTTCATTGATCTGCAGCAAGTTAAACAGTGAGAATAGTTCACAGCATACACAAAGAGACAACCTACATTATATTGACCGTTAAATGTAACACTATCTGGAATGTGTTGCACGAGATTGATCTGGCATTGTATCATTGGATGAAGTACATAAATAGGCAACATATGCATTGCGTACCTTGAATAATCGGAGTGTAGTGGGTGGAAGAAGGTGGATCCCACTCAATACTTTGACGAAGCGGCGGGCACGATAATTAGGATCAGCAGCAGCACCTTCTTGAACGGTGAAAGCAGAAAATAAAGGGTCGTTAGGGTGTCCACTACCCCGAAGATAGCGATAGAAGGCATCTTGGAACGACTCAAGCATTGGAGACATATGTGCTCGGAAAACTGCATCACCATCTATTTCAAATCGTAACAGTGGGATTAGTGCATCCACTGTAACACGTCGGTTGAATATGTCTTGAAATATCTTCTTTGATACTGGCGACAATGACTACAATGCAAGTTGCTGTCAAAGGCCTTAAGACAAATGATATCCCTTACATGACACAGAGATCCCAACGATGTCGTCAGAAACATATCAAAACCATCTTTGAATGCACGGAATTCACTAGAGTTGATTATTTTTGCTGCAGGATGTCCTAGTAGTGCACTGCTGAAGAAATCGCGTTTGATTTGTGGCCACTGATCGTTTGAGGCTTGGACAATCTCGCCATACTGGAAGTGCGTTTAATATTCAAGTTAGTGTCAAAAGTCAAATAATCACTGTAGTGATGCGACTCACCGTAGAACCCATATGTGTTTGAAAGATACGCACTAGTCTAAGACAATCCTGCACATTGCTAGGCATTTCTCCACCATGCTCCACTGGAAGGAGTATAAGCGTCTGCATCAGAGATGGATGAAAATGACGAAGCCATGGAAGGTCCATGATAGCATCAAGACCATTGATAACACATTCAAGAAGGGCTGGTGAGACTGGGTCAGGCCCATTGCTGACTTTGATCATATAGATCGCTGCAAGTCGACCCAGAGCAAACACAATGTCAAGCTTCTCATCAGATGGAAAACTTGAAATCTTAAGGGTGACATATCCATCATCAAGCGTCTCACAAGTATCACCTTCCTCTCCATCACTGCTGTTTGTAGAAGTGTGGCTGGGCTTCCACGATATGCACTTGGCGAGGGCACTCTCAAGAACATGACGCAATACCCCATCTCCAATGCTGTCGGTAGCATCTGGATGTCCACTGGTCAGGAAGACGTATTGGTCAGCCTGGGTATTTATGAAGGAAAAGATTATATTTACGCCTGCACCTGCCATATTTTGGAAAAGATGTTTAAGCGATCCTCAGGGGCATCTGGACTAATGACAAAGCTTGAGGCGTCATTTGGTGGCTTGTATGAATGGGGGTCGTCCATGTGAAGACGCTGGTGTTTGAGCCAGCCAACAAGTCCATTCGCAGCGTGGATTATAGATTCTGCTTCAATGTGGAGGATGCTGGTTGAATGACCCACATCTGCTGATGCATCAATACTTTGACACAGTTGATCAATCGAAATGAATGATGCAGTATCAAAGGGTATGATAGGTGACCCGGTGTCATCATATGAAACTCGTGGAGCATGCCTATGAGATCCTCGTCTAGGTCTTGAGACATCCAGAACAATGTCAGACAGAGAAGCTGCGGCAGGTTGTGACTGATTAGGCGGTGGGGTAATAGAATTATGTGATGTGGAAGGCTGGGAGTAGGGACACAAAGGTGACCGTGGTCGTTCAGTAACATTGTGTGGACGAGTAATTTGAACCAGAGGACGCAGGTCTATGAGTCTTTCTTCAACTGCTGGGTGAGATTGGGATTCACAATGAAACAAAACACTGGTGTTATCAGCAGATGCATGAGGCGATGCTGACCGATCACGATTATGATAGCATGGCACTGAAGCTGACACATTGCTGGTGGACGAGGCAAAAGATGGTGTGCTGGAAGCTGATGTGCTTGTGGCAGGTGTTGATGGGACGGACTGAGTGTATATGGCAGGTGATGGTGCTGGAGTGCGAGTCTGTGGCTCATGTGGGTTAACTGAATCTTCTGGTGGGCACGCAGAATTGCATGGCACTGTTGTGAAGCGATCAGGGATGTCAGGAGGGTCTTTGTAACCTTGAATAAGATGCGCAATGACACGGTTGGCGAAGCAGTGGTGCTGGTATGGAGACCCTTTGATCAATGGACCAATGACGTCCCCACCTTTGGGGCCTGTAAGTAATTGGGTTAGTAAATGATGCTTAGTCAAGTCGCACCAACGTACAAAGGTATACAAGCAATACACTGGAATCCTCAGGGCTCTTGATGCGCTCACACCTCTTGAAGAACTTCCCAGCTTCTAACGTTTGCCAACAGAAACTGGAATCTACCTTGAGGTGTCTCCTTCCCTGAGTCGCATTGGAATTGCCTGGTTGCAAGAATCTGAAAGGCAGTCCATGGAACTGCAGTCGTACTTCACGATTAGGTGCGTCAGTGGCTAATGCAAGAGGTTCAGGTTCCCATGCTGGAAATTTTAGCCCGCCATCATGAGCCATCTGCCTCACTGCATGGAGGATCTGATTCATGACAGAATCAGCATCACGTTGTCCAATAAGAGTGACAGTGCGGGTGAGTCCTCATTCAGTGAGAAACTGTAGATCAGAAGTTAGTTCTTCCCCACTCCACAAACGTCGGACCTGGCTATGTTCATCATAGTCAGACGTGTAATCCAGCATGCGCTGCACATAAGATTAGAGTGAGTACAAAATAAATTACACTTATCACTTACGTCTCAGGGTATGAGAATCAGCTGGATTCATAGGGTATGCTGAGTGTTGATGACAATTCCACAGCCACGGCCACGAGTGCATCCTCGTGAACCATTAGTAGTCATCGAAACACCCGACATGGGCACTCCAAAGGCAGTATGACCACAGGTGACCTGCAGCTGGGAAGCTTGATGAGCAGGTGTGTATCCAGTGACCAACGAAGGGCCAGAAATCACAGGAGACTGGTACAGTGGAATCGAGTGTGCTGGGGGATTAGAAAAGAAATTATCATTCGTAGATGGTAGAGTGGTGGAAGGAACACGATATGGCTGATTGTGGACAGAAAGTAAACTGGGTGGTGGCTGAACCGGTGTGCTGGACTGGGGAGGTGCAGATCCTGTTTGCGCATGCTCGCTGTAACACTGACTGCATGTACATAGTTGAAAATAGTCCTCGATCTAAAGAATTAAATGCATAAGTTAGATGTTGACATGCTCGCACTGCGTTGCATACCTGGATGTTACCGACACTTCGAAATTCAGAGCATGAACCTAACCCTCCTCGGGGTGGGAATGAAGGACAATGTATAGGCTCTGCTGCAGGTGGACCTGGGTCATGAGACATTGATGAATGACTGCAATAGCACTGATTGTAGTGAGGCTTGGCTTGAAATATTATACTGAAAAAACATACCTTGGATGGATCTGTAGACTGGGGGAAGAATGATGAACAGCCAGGGGAAAGACACTGATTACACCGGTAGCGGACCGACATGGTTAACTGACAAAAAAAGTGAAGAGATTAGATACAATGTTGCGCTAAGGACAAACATGCACCAGGAGACAGAATATTAGCAAAAGATTGTTGAGTGAAAGAAAGCTGGATGGTTAGGAACTTCTTGACAAGTAACATAGAGCAGAATAAGTGTAAAGATGCTGGGTCAGTGCACCAGGCAGAGGACGGAGCGTTTGATGCCATGAAACCAATTTGTGTTGTCGCCATGTGTGCCGCTCCGCACAAGCATGCTGCATGAAATAGATAAGCTTGTTCAAACATTCAAATATTCAAGATCGAAGCATCATGATTAGTATTCTCACGCATCCCCAGATTTCTTGGCCTGGTCGCTTTGGTATAGATGGGATGACTGTAATTTTATTGTCTCCAATGCATAGATCTACAAACCAGTAAGACCCATAACCAAATGGTCTGTCCTCCATCAAACCAATAGTACGATCTTGAACTTCATTCTGACCAGGAGCAGTCACATTTGGCTCTGAGGCAACCGAGTGGGAAATGCAAATAGAAGTTGAGTTTGGGTGTACATATTGGGGAGGTATACAGTCCTGTCTGGAATATCTTCTTAGTAACAGGCTGCACGTAATCATGGCTGGATGCTACACGCAAAGTCATCAGATTAACATTTTGATCAACAAGTTGGGAGGATGCACGAAATTGATTACAGTGAGCATCTTGAAGTGTGTATCGCTGAAGATGTGACACAGGTCTTCCCCTGAAGAGATGTCCATTGTATTAATGACTGAACATCGCAAGCACCTCCTCATTCTTGAATGCAATATTGGTTTGCCCTGCCAATACACCGCAGCACTGAGTCAGTCACTTGTTGCCATGAACATAACAATAACAGAACACACCTCTTGCGCAATTTTTCGGCATGATATGCTTTCCAAGTGACATTGAGCTGCAACGGCACTTGAGTCATTTGACAGCAACACTATTCCACTGTTGCACACGAGCGAGTACTTCAAAAAGGAAATTAGTGGCTGTGCCCATGAATCGGTGCAAAGAATTTGCTGTGTCTGGTTGACCTACACTACTGGTATATATATCTCATCCAGCTGATCTGCTTCTGAGTCCACGCACATTCCTGAAGCCTTAGTATCGCAGCACTAGGCCAAAGATAAATGCACTCCGCTCCTCAAGCTCAAGCTTCATCCTTCAATAACATGGCCCCCCAAAGGATCATACATATCCCTGCAGACTCACCATTTTTATTAGCCAATATCCCCTTTGGCATATTTTCCACCCAATCGCAAGTCCAGCATCTCATGTCTACTGATTCATATAAGTTGGTGCTCACTGCTGATTATTCTCTGCAGCCCCACCCCCGTCCTGGTGTTGCTATAGGGGAACCGAACATATCCGTGACCTCAAAGTCCTCGTGCTTGAGGGGATATTCATGGATTGCAAAGTAATGTTTCCAAGTAATGTCCTCATGCATGTAATTAAATCCCTCTTTTCATGCTTCACCTTTCGTGTGTTGATTCCACTCACAGATGACCCTTAATGCCTTCACTGCTCTTGGAAGGCCCACTATATCTGGTGTACGCACATACATCCAGTCACTCTTGTCCCAATCCTCCTCTCCCATATACTCGAACCCTTCCCTTCTCAAGAGCTGCACCATAAAGCAAATAGAGGCAACAATGCACCTTCCATTGAATATTGGCGATTTCACGGATTTCACGAGTTCTAAGACAGTAAGTGTGGAATATGTCATATTCGGGAAGGATAGCCTGATGTGTGCGATACAGCATGCAAAAAATATGCACTCAGGACATGGACATGGGGGTGTTGATGCTGACATGTACGTCTCACAACTCTCTTCACTCACCCTCCTTCAGACTATCAAACCTATCTCATGATATCAAACAGGTTCCATCCTCCTCATACAGCCCCAGGACATGTATCCACCATTCTTCCTTCTAGTACACCTATTGTATAGCCAGTGGGTCATCTCCCGACCAGTGCCTCCCCAGAAAGGTCATATTCTGGGCCCCTCAAAGACAGAGCCCTCGATGATCTTCCCTTAGACACTCCCATCCAATCAAGGACACTCGCTCGAACAACAGGATTCTTGCTCGCACCCACAAATAAACTCGATTTTGAGCTCGAACTTGCATTTTTTTGATTAGCGTCCCAACAAAGTACTTTGAATGCATGCCAGCAGAGAAAACAGAGGAACATATATTTGGAGTTGTATTACTGAATGATTGGAGTGGTGCGTTCGTTTTTTTATTCACTTTGTATCTTTTTCAATTTTCTTTGGTGTCGTTGGTGTGTGTGTGCAAATGCTAAGCATGCTTGTAAACAGCGCGAGATATACAAATCCCGGAATCCCTCCCCTTTGGAGCATTGAACGCAAAGAACTTCGCGAGCACTATCAGCCCGTGGGTTGTCACCCTTGATGTGCTGGAACTGTTCAAGATTGCACATGACATACGGAGGGTCCCATCGTACTTTGTGGATGAGGGAGATGTGACGTATGATATCTCGGTCAATATGAGGGTGATTCCAGGTGGATCAGTGGAAAGGGAGATGGGGGTGGCGAGATTGTGCTTGAGGAATTCATATTGGACGTTTCGGCAGATGGTGCGTTGTGTTTCTATTTCATCTGTTGTGGGGTATAGAATTGTCTTTCTGAACTATCCAATGTGCTTTCACTCATTTTCCTGCAGGACACAACCTCCCTCTGTTCCCTCGTCAAGCAGCGCAAGCACTTCCCTAACCAAATGTTCTTACAAGACAGTGATGAAGTTGTGTTCACAGCTTGGTGCGGCTCTCCCCAAGTAGGGAAACACACGGGTACGGGTAACACCGCAGTTTGTTGCTGATGGGTTTCGCGGGTATGGGTACGGTGTACGATAATCATACCTTTGAGCATACCATGGCCATTCACCGCGGGTTGGCAGTGTTTGGGCAGGTATGACTTACTGAATCGGGAACCTCAGTGACAGCCACTAAACACCATCGTGTTGCCTTCCTCTGAGAGCTCGAGGATCACAATTATCGAGCTGACACTTCACTGTAGAGAAGCTTGAGTCACTACGAGTGAATTTATTGATAAATATGAGAAATCTGCTGAAACTACTGATGACATCGTAGCAGACACAGTCCGTATGCAACATTTAATCCTACACTGACACTGACAACTATACAGAACGAGGATGACTTTGGCGACTGCTCGCTTGGTTCCATGGCTCGTACTACTAGTAGCGAGCTGGATGAGTTTCTTCGATTACCAACTGTGAAGACCAAGGACCCACTTGCTTGGTGGCAAAACAACTGCCGTGCTTATCCAATGTTGCATCGGATGGCACTCGACTATCTCTCTGTCCCAGGTATGTCACCCTCAAGTGCTCCTTCAATCAATTAGTACTTATTATCTTGCTCAGCAACATCAACTGCAGTTGAATGTGTCTTTTCGCAGGGCCGGCAGCTCCTTCACTTTACTCGCAACCGACTCGCACCATCAACAATTCGTGCCTTTCTCTGCCTTGGAGCCTGGGGCAGAAGTAATCTTCTGGTAATGGAGAACCTTCTAGCATCTGTAAAGAGTCAAAAACGGAAGAGAAACGAAGTCGAGGCTGAGGCAGACAACGAGGAAAAGTATTTGTTGTCATTAATACACTCTTCTTGCTAATGTACCCGTGGTGTTCAGAGACACCGTGGTGTTTTCCATCTAACCGCGGTGTTGACGGGTCGGTGTGTACCCGTACCCATGATGGGTATGGTGTTGGCAGGTATGGGTATGGTGTCAGCTTTCCGACCTGCGGTGTTACCCATGCGGAACCCTATCCCCAAGGAAGAGTGGGATTTGGAGAGTGTCGCAGGGTAGTGCTGCCTGCGAGATTGTAACATAACTACACGGCATGCTGAAGATACATAAAATGGCAAGAGGCTACTATTATTGATGATCGTTCATGTGCACGGCAAAGGCGGGACACGCAAAGCCATACAAGCCATCAAAAAGACCCTCGGAGGGGCTCCGAGTCAGAGCTCAGGGAAAGCGGGCAAAGCCTAAGCAGACTAAGATGAAGACAGTACATGCAGCTGGTTATAATTAATTAATTACTATACAAGGTAAGTGCTGCCAGTGGTATGAAAATCACACACCCGCCATACTGTGACCGGTGACCCGACGCTTGGGTGGGGCTCGCCTTGAGCTCGCCATTGATAACAGGATGACTTTTGATAAAGCACGTGGATGACTTTTGTGCATAACATCCTGATTTGGTAGCCACATGGACAACTTTTGTAAAATGATTTAGAGTTTTGAGCCATGTGGATGACTTTTGTGGAATCAATTCGAGTTTTAGTTATAACATCGATTTATTTACTTTATCATTTTGATTTTATTTTGTCCAATACGGTTCCTCATATTCTCAAATGTACGCAAATATCAGGACTATTTTCTACTAGATGTACCCACAAGTTCATGCTCACCTAGTGTTCGTGCTTTTGCGCTAGCAAATGCAAATCATCACAAATCACTTTGATACATAGAGATGAAATGATCCTGCATTGTCAATAAATGTGCAGGTGTTACACCATAATCCTTTAAATGTTCTTTGCAGACTGATCAACTTATGTCAGAATGTTCCATCATGTGTGATGGACTCTGGCCAATCGATAATGGGCACTTTCAAAGGCACATTCACAATCTATTCAAGTAATCCTCATGGCAGATGTGCAGCAGGTGAGGCACCTATCCATCTTTCATTTTCCCACAATGCTCCTCACTTCATTTGCACCAAGTAACCTCATAACACCTGCACTCAGCTATCTTTCTCACTTGCTCAATGAATCAAAATAATCCTCCTTGGAGAAAGCATTGGGGGTGCTTGAAGCTAAGTCATTCAAACCCCCATTTGGTAGAGGAGAGAGGCAGGAGGACAGCCAGTCAAGATGTAGGGCCATACTTCACAACTATACATTGTTTCTAATAATTACAGCCATCCTCTCTTTCGCCTTTGAGGAATGGGTCTTGTGGGTTTGTCCCCAAGTTATTTGGAAAAATGACCAAGCACTTCTCTCGAAGTGCCCAACAGTCTCCCAACCCTGGACTCATGGCTGCAAGTTCCAGTCTACAGGACGTCCAACCCATTCAGTCAGCTATGGTATCTCTGAGTGTGCCCCATGTCCCATGATTACTACTAATCACTCCTGCAGGATCTCACTCCTTCCACTCTTGGACCAAGTCTTGAGAAGCCTCCCAACACGGAGATAGCAGAAGTCACTTTGACCAACAAAGTTTGAAATATTATTACTTGTTTCTTTTGACAATGTGCTGACCCTATACTCAGGGAGAACATCTTGACTTGAAGAATGTGAATGAATAAATCACTAATGCTACCAAAGATCTCACAGGCATTGGCCAGATCCCAACAATCATGCAACACACTTCTTCAGCGGCCAATGATGTACAATCTGCTTCTGGTACAGTCAACACATTCTCCGCATTGCTTAAACTCTTGAAGGCATTTAACTCTGTTGCAAATGAGATCGCAAATGTACAGCCATCTATCTCTCTTCTGTATGTGACTAATGTTCATATGCAAGTCCATCTGTATGCAAAGGTGGCATTGAGTATCTTCACTTGCGCATCCAATGTAGGCTTCTTTCTCAATTATCGCTGTCCCAGGTTGACGAAGTTTTGGTAACAGATGATTATCCATCAAGCAGACCATGATGACACTGTCTCCAGTCTACTTTCGAAAATCTCTGAAGTCTATGCCTTCATCATGGAAGAGGAGGAGTTCACCAAAATTGAATCCATGCTAACGAGATATGGGAAGATAGTGCAGCAGACACTGGAGTGCGCTGATTTTATCAGTCATTACTCTGAGACAAAGAGTGCCTGTAAGTTGATCCCACTGTTTCATTCCCAGAGACTCATTGTTGCTTATTGTTGCTTATTTGTATAGGGATGAGACTTGGGAAGTATGTTATCAGCAAAATGGACACTACAATCCAGAGCTACAACAATGTTCTGGATGGTCTCATGCAGCAATTCAGAGACCAGGCAGCTCGTGACATCATTGTGATCGCCCACCATATGGGTAAGAGTCAGGTTTCAGGTCTTTTTGAGCCTTATCTGACATTTCAGGACCCCTTGCATAGCTGAGAGTTTGGACCTAGTAGGCATGGAATACACATTGGGTGCCAGATTGAATATGTCTAAATGTTGTTTGCCAAATACTTGGCAAGACCTTCTGAAGGATATTCAGAATTGGATCAGCAGCACCAGGGACACTTCATGCATCATATGGTTGTCTTGCACAGCAGGCAAGGGTAAATTGGCTGTTGCTCATACAATAGCCAACTGGTATATTGAACACAGTGGTCTTAGGTCATGCTTCTGCTTCGATTGTACTCGACAAGTGGATCTCCACCAGGATAAAATATTCACCACTATAGCAAGCAAATTAGTGGACTGCAACCCTATTGTGCGACAAGCCTTGGTGCAAGTAGTTTGTGATCACAATGGACTCAAGTGGACTTCAGATATCATGAAACAATGGCAGGAACTAATTGACGGACCAACAAACAAAGCTTCAAAAGCCATTACTGCACCCGTTTTAATTGTAATTGAGGCTTTGGATGAGAGCGGTGAAGCTGATTCCCAGGAACAGATTCTTCGTCTGCTTGCTGGTAAACTGAATACTTCCACCTCACAAGTAGCTCAACTCCAAGCCAACTTCTGCATTCTCCTCACTTCCCATCCACTTGAAGATGTCTGCAAGGCTCTGCACACCGCATTGCACATTTGCCATATGTCCTTGGATGATGTCTCATCTGCATCTACAGAACTTGACATTCAGCATTATATTTCCCATAAGCTGGAAGACCTGCATGACATCTTCAGTGATGCCCACTTCAAGATGCTTGCTCAAAAATCTGACAGCTTGTTTGAGTGGGCTCATCTTACCTGTGTTACAGTATGCTTAGGCCCTATTCATTTTCTCCTTTTCTTTCTACCATTGTATTACATCACAATCGCTTGTTACCGCTGTCGCTAGATGACCGATAGTTGCCTCTTGTTTCCTTTCTTGATCGGTTACCTTCTTCACGCACATATACTTAATTAGGCGGCTGACTATGACTTTCACGCTTGCCCTAAACCCCTTCCTATGACTCCTTAAATACGCGTATTTGTACTATGAAGTTCTTTACTTTAATCTTACTGGGTTTTCACCTGATACTTGATTTCCTTCCTCTAAGCCTTCCAAGCTTAGTCGTCTGAATTGATCTCTAACTTAGAGCACTCCTCTTCATTAGTCTGAACCTTTGAACCTAACTTCAAGATCCTACCTTGTCGTTAGCTATTAGTTTCGCAAGCAGACTTCATTGTCATTGCATTGCTAGACTAGACTCAACCCTGAAGGCTCTTTTCTGAGTCTAGGTTGTTTAGAACCTATCCCAGTTCGTAACAAAAGATTAAAGTCCTTATCTGACCGTCGCCATCTGCGATGCCCCTTAACTGATACTAGTCCAAGATGAGCTCTTGGCAGAGAACGTTCTGGTGGGAAAGAGATCCTACCCAGCCAGATCTTGAACCAGAAGAACCGGATACTCTGGAAGAAAAATTTCACGCGGCCCCCGAGTCGGCTATCACCGAACCCCGCTTGATCCCTACTAATATCAAAGACAGTTCGACTTCTACCTCGACTTCCTCTTCAGACAAATTCCCAGAAGAAAGACCTCCCCGACAGCTATCAGCTCACCCTAGTCTTAGAATGTCTCATGCAACTAAAGAAGTCGAACTCCGTGCTGGAGCCCCTGTTGCCTTCGACGGCAACATCAGAAAAGCCTCACGCTGGCTACACTCCGTCAAAGCATATTTTACTGTTAACGCCGCAATCTACTCCACCGATGAAAAGAAGGTAGTCACTGCCCTCACCTATATGATGGAGGGAACGGCCTCATCCTGGTCTGACACCTTCTACCAACTATGCAAAGGAAGAACGGCCAAGTATGGAACTTGGGCTGATTTTGAGAAAGAATTTCGGGAGATGTTTATCCCCGCCGATGCGAGTATAGTCGCGCTCAACAAGATCTAGAAGCTTAAACAGCTTGGAAGAAGTCTCATGTCCTATGTCACTGAATTCCGCTCACTCGTAGCAGTGGCCAATGTCAAAGAATCACACGTCCTCATTCATATGTTCAACCTAGGTCTAAACGACAACCTCATGAATGCCGTCCATCTCATGGGAGAAATCCCTACCGATTTCGACAAGTATATTGTCGCCATCGCTAAGATTGATAGCAACATTAAACGCAGTAAAACCACCATCGCCCTTACTCGCACTAATTGACACCCCGGCTACCGCCCTCAACCTAAGAAGAAGGATGATGATGCGATGGATGTAGACTGTCTTGATGAAGAAGAACGTGCCGATTGCATGGCTAAAAGCCTATGCTTCGTGTGCAAGAAGCGCGGCCATCATGCCAATAGCTGCCCTGAGAAGAAGAAGAAGAAGAAGAAGAAGGTCCCAGTTAGGCAGGAGAAGATCGAGGAAGAAGACGATGAAACGGAGAACCGCCACCTTGCGGAGGATTTTTGATGTGGAAGACTGGTATGACGTCAGTATCTTCCAATGTAACAGTAAGACTTGTACAGGCTATTGGAGAACGAAAGGAACTGCATGTTCTGATGACTCTTATTTCCAAAACTCGTCTGAAAACTGTCGAAACCACTGCCGTTGTTGATTCAGGAGCGGCGGGAACCTTTATCTCTGAGGACTTCATTAAACTCCATAAGATCCAAACCCATCGACTCTCTAAACCCTTCAAAGTAACCACCGCCGATGGAAGCCTAACCAAAGGTGGCCCGATTATGCACTATTGCGTACTAACTGTGAAAATAGACGATTGTGCCATGATTGGCAAGTTCAACGTCACACGCCTCGGAAAGCGGGATCAGATCCTGCTAGGAATCCCTTGGCTACGGGCGATGGACCCCATCATTCGATGGAAGGCAGGGACGCTTTCCTTACCTAGGACTCCTAAGTCCGATTTAATCGAAGAAGACGTCAATAACAAACGAAAGAAGAATGGATTACCCCTCCTTTTCCAGAAGAAACCAAAGTACGAGCATTCCCAGCTTAAGAAGTCAGTGAAACCTGAATGCGTTGACTCCACGGTTCCAATGAAAGTCGAATCAGTGACACCTGAACGTATTGACTCCACGACTTACCCCTCTGCATCCATCAAAGAGATCCCTGACGAAGAAATGACAGTTCCAGAGGAAACAGCCCCAGTCTTCGATACTAAAGAAGATATTTGGGGAAATTACAAACCCATGGTAACCGACATCACTACCTACCAGCTACAGGACGAAGATGTTCTTATCGAGTATTCGGAAGACGGAACGGAGATGCATCTTATTGAGAATGTCTCCTTCGATTCCCCCCTCACCAAAGATGGTACCTCCAAGAATGAGATGAAATTCAGCAACAAAGCTCAACAGTTTGCCGTAGC
This sequence comes from Suillus cothurnatus, assembly GCA_016758765.1. Classification (NCBI taxonomy): domain Eukaryota; kingdom Fungi; phylum Basidiomycota; class Agaricomycetes; order Boletales; family Suillaceae; genus Suillus; species Suillus cothurnatus. The sequence continues at coordinate 229,384 of JABBWL010000042.1, read as the reverse complement.
CAGAGCGCATAGTGAGGTGGAACAGAAGAAGAAACCATTCGAAGAACTAGTACCTAGCTATCTCCATGACTTCCGCGACATTTTCGCTAAAGATGGTCTAAATCGATTTCCCCCAGAATGACCTGGAATTGATCATCGTATTGAGACAAAACCTGGCTTCATCCCGAAAACATCGAAAATCTACCCTTCATCAGAAAAGGAGCGGTCAGCAGTCAAGGCATTTATTGATGAAAACAAGAAGAAAGGATTTATCTCAGAATCGAAGTCCCCCCAAGCAAGCGGGTTCTTCTTTGTTGGCAAAAAGAGTGGAGAACTCCGTCCATGTCAAGATTACCAGTACATCAATGATTGGACAATAAAGAACTCTTATCCGCTTCCCCTCCCTCTCACACTGATCGCTCGGTTACATGATGCCAAGTACTTTACAAAGATGGATGTCCGATCTGGGTATAATAATATCCGGATCCATCCTGACAATCGATGGAAAGCGGCCTTCACCACAGAATTTGGACTATTCGAACCTAATGTCATGTTTTTCGGCCTCTGCAACTCACCGGCTATGTTCCAGGCTTATATGAATCGAACCTTCCAGCAGGAAATTCACAAGGGATGGTTAGTCATCTACATGGACGACATTCTCATCTTTTCAAAAACGCTTAATGAACATCAAAAGCGTACTAGAAGAATATTAGAGACAATTCGTTGGGAGTAGCTCTTCCTGAAACCGGAGAAGTGCATGTTCGATGCCAAAGAAGTGGAATATCTTGGCATGATCATTAAACCAGGCCACGTCACTATGGATCCTGCTAAACTCGACGGAATTAGAGACTGGCCTGTCCCTACCATGGTGAAGGAGACACGGTCATTTCTGGGATTCTGCAATTTCTACCGGAACTTTATCTCGCACTACTCTGACCTCACACGCCCTCTAATAGATCTCACGAAGAAAGATGTCCAGTTCTTGTGGACTGATGCATGTAATGAATCGTTCCTGACCTTGAAAGATTGTTTCCTTCGCCAACCAGTCCTTCGAAACCCTGACCCTACTCGCCAATTTGCAGTTGCAACTGATGCTTCCCTCGTGGCCACCGGGGCAGTGCTCCTCCAGACCGATGATAACAGACAGTATCATCCATGCGGTTACCTGTCCCAGTCCCTGAACCCAGCAGAACGAAACTACCAGATCTTTGATAGAGAACTGCTCGCCATTATCCAAGCGCTCACCAAATGGCTCCATTACCTTGAAGGGAACCCACACCCGGTTATCGTCTTCACCGATCACAAGAATCTGCTCTATTTCCATACCGCACAGAAGTTAACCTGTCGTCAAGCATGCTGGCAGTTGATCCTTTCCTTGTTTGATATTGAACTCCACCATGTCCCAGGAACTAAATTAGCTGCCCCTGATGCATTATCCCGGAGACCAGATCACCATCCTATGGATTCGGATAATGCGGACGTCACTCTCCTCCCTGATACCATGTTTGTCCGTCTTCTCGACGATTCACTCCATGACGCTCTTTCTACGGATGACCCATCACTCGACCCCATATTCTCCACTGCCTCCGATGCTTTGAATGGCCTATGTCTCCCCCCTATGAAGTCAGCATTGTCTGACTGGAAGATTGTCGACAGTGTCCTGTATTACAAAGATTGTGCCTATGTATCCCCCGCCGCTCACCATGACCTACTCCGCTGTCTCCATGACCACCCCACTGCAGGCCATCCTGGCCATTTCAAAACTGAAGAACTTGTTAAGCGTGATTATTGGTGGCCTGGCCTAGGCGCCTATGTTCGTAAATATGTTGACAGATGCTCCCTTTGTCAGCAGATGAAAGCTGACACCCACCCGGTAACCCCTCCCCTTATTCCCATCCCTTCTGATGCAACTGTACCCTTCGCTTCCTTATCGGTCTATCTCATCACGGATCTCCCTCCCTCTGGTGGATTTGATTCTATTATGGTTGTGGTCGACCATGGCCTTATGAAGGGGGTAATTATTACTCCTTGCCTGAAAACCATCACCTCGGAAGGCGTAGCAAAACTTTTCTTCAAGCATGTTTACCGCAGATTTGGACTCTATGACAAGATTATCTCCGACCGAGGCCCTCAGTTCATCTCTAAATTCTCAAAAGCTCTAGCCAAACTCCTTGATTATACCATTGCACCCTCTACCGCTTATCATCCGCAAACCGATGGACAAACCGAACGTCTAAACCAGGAACTAGAAATGTATCTATGGATCTATTGCCGAACCAACCCTGAAACATGGGTCGAACATCTTCCTCTCACCCAATTCGTTCATAACCATAGAAAACACAATTCCCGTAACGCCTCGCCATTCTATCTTATGATGGGATACAACCCAAGATCGCTACCCCATACCCTAGCATCATCGACGGTCCCAGCAGCTGAGGAACACGTAAGACTTCTGCAGAAAGCTCGAGAAGAAGCCATCGCTTGTCACAACATCGCTATGCAGCGAATGGCAGAATGGTCTCATGGAGTAAAGTATACACCTTGGAAGGTCGGCGATAAGGTTTGGCTATCAGCAAAGAACTTGATTGTCCCAATACCAAAGAAGAAGCTCGGACCAAAAAGATACGGACCTTTCCCGATCAAAGCCGTACTCAGCCCGATCACTTTCATACTCCAGCTTCCTGAACAATGGCGAATACACCCCACATTCCATGCTTCGGAACTATCATCCTATCATGAAACTGATGTGCACGGTGAAGGGTCAACAATTCTGCTGGCTAGCAGAACTATGTTGGGTGAATGCTGGCTAGCTGCTATTCAACCCAAGGGTTTCTGGACTAAGCTCAGGGCTCAAGAGAGAGAGAGTGTGTGTGTGTGAGAGAGAGAGAGAGAGAGAGGGAGGGATAATATGAAAATGTCACTCCAGACAATGAGGATAAGACTGTGTATCAGGAGCTGTATAGTGAGCTATTGAGCTACTACTAAAACTAATAAGCTGCAAGTCTGGGGAAGCTACTAAATCCTAGAAGGAGAGCTACCAGAACTATAACTGAAAGTCTAGCTAATGAGTGGAAGTGTAGGGCGAAGATTTGGTGATTATGTAAGCAGTAAAAATGCGAACATAAGCAAGGAAAAGTAAGGTAATAAAGCTAAGTAAAAACTGTTAATACCAGCCCAGAGAGAAACTAATCCCTACAATGGCCCGAACTTCCAAGAACCACCACCTGACATCATTAATGAGGAAGAAGAATATGAAGTCGAGGCTATTCTTGCCCACAAAGGAATGGGTAAATGAAGACGCTATCTCGTATCTTGGGTCGGCTATTCCTCGGCCAGTAACAAGTGGATCCCAGAAGAGAATCTCGGTAACGCCTCCGAGATAACAAGAGCATATAAGAAGAAGCACAAACTCACCTAATCCTTTCCAATGTACTCCGGTGACATCGTTTCGCAACTCTCCGACTATCTTCGCCTTATCAAGTTTATTGCCCTCGAGTTTCTCGCTCTCACCAACAACTTCATTATGAGCTCCTCCTCCGACATTACCTCTGACCTCGCATCCGCCTTTGTCTCACTTGACTCATACCTTGATACTGTTACCAAGACCCTTGACTCTACCAACCTCATTAACCAGGAAGTGCGCAACACCCAGAACGCTTCCCCTCTTTCTACCGCCTCCTCTGACTACTTCGCCATCTTAGAAGAAGTAGAGAACCAGACCCTTATCGAGGCAGCGTGCCTTGACATTCAGTATTCCAAAGACATCGACGAACGTCTTGCCCAACATGACGCCACAGCTGTCGGGCTACTCATCAACATCGTCCGAGCAGCCGAGCTCGTTGAATGTACCACCAGAATCCTCCCTAACCCCCGCCACACCAGCATCCTCCTTCATTTACAAAGGCATATTAGGAACCTCGCTATACGTCTTATGCCTGATGATGCTAAAACTATTATTCGTGAAGTTGTCCATGAAGTATGCGAGTGTATTATTAAGAACCCGGTCCTGCGTCCCCACTCCCCTGATACACCTCTTCCTGTACCTCCGCCAGTTGAAAGCGCTGCTTCCGCTTCACCTGAGGATATTACTCCTGACTTACGCACTATGTCTCTTTCGACAATGGCTGCATTGCAAGTGTTGCAGGAAATGGCTCCTCCACTTAATGAACCAGCGCACCCCCTCCGAAGAACACATTGCAGACGCTCTTCCGGGACCACCCGTAGAACAAGAGTTGCATGTGCCTCTGCTCCTTCCCCTCCCGACCTTACCAACTGTAATCGCAAACGCTCTGCGTCCCCTACGCCCTCCACTGCATCCCGCGTCACCATCGTAACCACCGACCCTGACAATAACTTTGTTTGTCGTAACTGTCGTAACCCCGGGCATCGTCACAAGCACTGCCCTAAGTATCACTGCCGCGTCTGCTGCGTTTATGCACCAGGTCATTTCTCTGTCTTCTGTAAACAGCTTAAAGGCGAAGCTGTCCTTCCTATCGACTGGAAGGATCCGGAATTCTATAGCGCCCTCGCTCATTGGGAGGCTGACAGAGATGCTGCGGACCTTTGCATTACTGAGGAGCAAGATGCCCTCCTTCATCGTGACTATGACTGTGACCATACTCTTTACGACAATACTGATTGATGAAGTCGGTGACTTCACGATAAAAACAGGGTAATGTTACAGTATGCTTAGGCCCTATTCATTTTCTCCTTTTCTTTCTACCATTGTATTACATCACGATCGCTTGTTACTGCTGTCGCTAGATGACCGATAGTTGCCTCTTGTTTCCTTTCTTGATCGGTTACCTTCTTCACACACATATACTTAATTAGGCGGCTGACTATTACTTTCACGCTTGCCCTAAACCCCTTCCTATGACTCCTTAAATACGCGTGTTTGTACTATGAAGTTCTTTACTTTAATCTTACTGGGTTTTCACCTGATACTTGATTTCCTTCCTCTAAGCCTTCCAAGCTTAGTCGTCTGAATTGATCTCTAACTTAGAGCACTCCTCTTCGTTAGTCTGAACCTTTGAACCTAACTTCAAGATCCTACCTTGTTGTTAGCTATTAGCTTCGCAAGCTCTAGGTTGTTTAGAACCTATCCCAGTTCGTAACAACCTGTGATTATATCAAGGGTACCAACAGCATTGGCTTGGATCCAATGGAATGGTTTGATGCTGTGGCTACTGGAATATCTGAAACAGGAACATGTCTCTTGGATGACATGTACAAATGTATCTTGACAGACATTATTCCCAAGAAGGAGTGCAAGGAAGCAATCCCCATGTTTTGCTCTATGATGAGGCACATACTTGCATCATTAGAACCGCTTTCAATGTCTGCATTGACTGTGATGCAACAGAACTTTGCAAGTGCTGTTGGCTGTTACAGAGTGGAGTGGGTCATTGAGCCATTGAGCTTGCTGTTGACTGGCACCACAGATCTCCATACTCCCATATATCCCCTCCATGTGTCATTCTATGACTTTTTCACCAACAAATCATGCAGTCGTCACTTTTTTGTTGATATGTCATTGGTGCAAGGTGATCTTGCCTTTGCTTCCCTTCATGTCATGGACTCTGAGCATGGCCTTCACTTCAACATTTGTTCCTTGGAGAATTCTTACCTGCCCAACTCTTCTGTCCCTGACTTGGAGAAACAAGTAAAGGAATCCATTTTGACTGAACTATCATACTCATGTTGCTTCTGGGGAACTCATGTGGCAGGCTTCTCCTTCAAATCATCACTTGCCAAGGAAGTTGAAGCTTTCTTCAATGAAGAGTGCCTTCTTTGGTGGTTGGAAGCACTGGCTCTGATGAAAAACCTCAGTGGCTCAGTAGTGACTCTGTCATCTATTGCAAATTGGTTTTCGGTGCATAGCTCAAGCTCATTCTTTGGCCAACACATTCTTATGAGTAGTGGGGTGGTCATAGGGTCATGCCGAGTTCATGCATGTTAGTGATGCTACCAAGGATACCCTGTGTTTCATCCGAACTTTCACAACCACAATTTTACACAGCACTCCCCATTTATACTTGTCTGCTCTGCTGTTTGCTCCAGCCCAGTTGAGAATGTTTCGCAAGTTTGCCGCAAATTTTCTTTGCACTCCCCGCATTTTTGCTGGCCATGTCAAAAATTGGCCTCAGATGGAAAAAATAATCTACACAAATTATGGGGTTTGGTTGGTTGCAATGTCGTCAGACAGAAAACGCATCACATGTGGTTTATGTGATGGAACTATCCAGTGTTACAGACACTCTATTCTTTTCTCACAGTATGCTTCCTTTCCATTCCACTACGTTTTCATATCACTTTACTTACTTCCTTTTCACTCTGCTGCTCCCTCATGCCTCTCTCATCTCTGACTCATTCTCCCATGAACTGTCATATCCCATACATTCGCGCTTCTCATCCGAAGTTCCGGATGTCAGATCTGATCAGATCCGATCCACAGATCCATACCGGATCCGTTACGATAAGCTTCTTCATTCATATCCTGTTCATATAACGTTAAACACTGCTTATTTCCTCCATTTAGTATATCCTCCTTTCCGGTTTATCGGTTATGCTTTCTTCCAGCTATGTTCTACTGATCCGTTTCACTTGTGATTAATTCCTGGTTATGTTTACTGATCCGCTTCACTTGTGATTACCTTCTGGCTTATGATTGACTTCTAATAAGCGTTGCTTATACTTTGCGATACTTTGTGCATAGCCTCTCACGTAGTTCTATCGTATATAAACTCTTGTATATGTTCTTAGCACCCCAGTTTGAATATCATCTTAGATTGTCCTCATTCCATTATCCGGACTCGAGTCTTAACAACTCTTGTCACCCTCTGAGACTTAAGGATTGTATCCGATAGTCTATACGCATCCGCCTCTATCTACGGATAGTCAATACTCTGTTAGTTTCTAGTCCTAGGCTTGCCTAGACTAGCCCTTATACTCTCGTCCGATATCCGGATGCCATCCGGATACGTATACGATACTATTCCTTATCTTCGGATAGGAATACGATACTAATCCTTACCTTCGGATATCCTACGATACTATTCCTTGTCTTCGGATAGGAATACGTTACTCTCCTCTACACCTGGATATCATACGATAGTCGTCCGGACTTTCGGATACGCTACAACAGCCATCCGGATCTTCGGATATGATACTTATAGCATTCTGAAATATGGGGCTATACTCGGGAAAGGGGCACAGCGTACGAGCTGAGGCCGAAGCCCTTTGGATCCGTTACCTTTGAGCATGACCTTAACATGAGCCTTCCTTTCTTGTACTATTACCACTGGTCTGTGCTTGCTTCTCCTACCTATTTAAAAGAACGTAGTTACTGCTTGTATTTCCTTAACTTGAATCTACTCAGTTCTCTCAGATAACTAGAACTCTAGCTCCTTGGGAAGGAGGCTAGCCTTGTTGACCTCGAACAGCTCTAGATCCTGCGGGAGTCTAAATGATCGGATCCTGCAGGAGTCCATAGCCCGACGAAGTCCTACTTCAGTCGGTCCTGATCTTGAACCACCTTTATTGGTGCTATAGATCGCCTTTGTTGGCGTACTCCATCCAAGTCCATAACAAAAGATTCAAGTTACCTCTGAACCCCTCCATCTGTAGGGATTACCCTTGAAACCCCTAGAACTGATTAATTACCAGTGTGGCACCCAGAAATCCATTCTCCATGAAAGGACTTGAAAGAGTCCCTGGACCAAAAGCCATAGCAGCGCAAGCTGAACACGCTAGACTTTACACCCCCTACCCACCGACCTCTCCTAGAAGGTCATCTTCCAGAGGAACTTTTGAACCCCTCACACTCCTGTCCTCCCTGCACTTGCTGTTCCAGGCCCATCCTTCTCTCACAGCATCAGTACTTCTTCTGAGGTACCTGCACCAGCAGTTGTAGAAGACAGAGACGAAGAAATCCCCGACGCATCCTTGCCTGACTCTGACCCAGGCTCTGAACCTGAATCAGAACCTTCTATCATAGAAGAACCTTATCTCAGATTCCCACCACCAGAACCAGAACCCAAACCCTCTGACTCAGATGACTCCGACTCAGACGACGACATGCCGAAACCCATTGAATGGAAAATTTGTACTCCACCTGACTTTAGTGGTAGCAGAGATGAGACCACAAAGTTCGTACGACTCATCACCCTCTATCTCAATGTAAATTCCAAGATCTACGATACCAACACATGAAAGATCGCATTCGCCCTTTCATTTATGAAAGAAGGAACCGCTGCAGCATGGATGGAAGACACTATTGCATTTGCACATGAAACAAACCCAGCCACTGGACGCCCCAATGGCTACGGAACTTGGAATCAGTTCCTAGACCACTTTGAAGAAGCATTCAACCCTATCGACTCTGCTGGTACTGCGCTCCACAAGTTACATGCCCTTAAACAAGGCAATGACTTGAGCGAGTACATCTCCACCTTCAAACAGCTCTGTAACCGAGCTGAGATCCACAGTTTCAACGCCCAGAAAGACTATTTCATTCGCGGATTAAAACCCGCACTTCTTTCAAAGCTCTGTAACTCCAGAGATATCCCCATCAAAATGGAAGCAATGTACAAGAAAGTGATCGCCATTGAGAATGCTTACCAGCTTCTCCTCTCCTACAGAACCACTGCTTCTGATTCCCAAAACCGATCCAACAATCGAGGCCTGAAACCTCGCTTCACACCACGCAAGAATGACCCTGATGCCATGGACATAGACCATCTATCCGAGGCTGACAAGAAAGCCTATATGAAAGAAGGCCGCTGCTTCAAATGTGGTGAGAAAGGACACAGGGCTAACGACCCTGACAAGCACCTGAAGACCGGAGATGCCAATAAGAAGAAGAAAGGAAAGCAAATGGTAAGGCATACAGCGCCTGATGAAGAAGACACCACAAAGATCAAAGAACTTTCTGATGATGAAGAACTCAATGCCAGAAGAACAGATTTTTGAATAGGAGGCCTACCGCAATGTTAGCCACCTCCTCATTAGATGTACGTATCATTCAGAATGTAGGAAAACCTAAAGAATTAAGGGTCCCGGCGACCATCTTTTCCTCCATACACCCTGACAAATCATTGCAAACCACCACTGTTGTTGATTGTGGTGTGGCTACCACGTTCATCCATTGGATGTTTGTCCGAAAGCATGGCATCAAAACCCATCGCTTCACCACCCCTTTCCCTATCAGAACCACCAATGGAAAGATCTCCAAAAACCCCATCATGCACTACTGCCATCTCGCAATCAAGATTGATGGAAGATTGATGTTTGGAAAATTCAACATCATGAACATGAGTGATTGTGACATGATCCTCCTCAGAAAACCCTGGCTGACCGCCATGAACCCTGACATCGATTGGGCTAAAGATACTCTTCAACTTCCGTCCACCCCCAGATCCCTTTGACTTGAAAAAGCCTTTGAAAAGCTTTGGAGAGAAAACTCCACACCAAACCCTGCACCACTGCCGAAATCCAGAAAGAAAGTTTCAATTGAAGAAGAAGAAGACTTAGAGCAATTCGCCCCTCTTCATTCCCCACTACCCAAAGACGGGAAAAGAACCCTTGAACGACAAAAAGAGAAAAAGAAGAAAGAACCAATCCCTGTACTCATCCCAGACCCTGATGATGAACCACCCCAGTATGACACCATGGAAGATGTCTGGGACGACTCTTCTATGTTTGCCAGAGAGGTAGAAGATCCAGTAACTTACCCCATCAATGACGATGAGGTCTTGATTGAATACACTCAAGACGGATCCTCTGTAACCCTTCACGAAAACCTCTCCTTTGATTCCCCTCTCACCTGTGATGGCACCTCTGCCTCTGAAATCTGACGAACCATTGCCCCTAGACCCCTAAGGAACTCCTGGATCTATGTGCGAAGGACCGAAGAAGATGAATACCTGAAGACCAGTAATAAAGCGCAAGAATTTGCCCTTAAAGATGCCCAAGAAAAAAAGAAGAAGACCTTCGAAGAACTAGTCCCTGATTACCTTCATGACTTCGCCGACATTTTTGCCAAAGACGGCTTAAACAAACTCCCACCTTCTCGTCCTGGAGTAGATCATAGAATCAAAATGAAACCAGGATTTATTCCAAAGTCTACAAAGACTTATCCCCTTTCCCCAAAAGAAACCGATGCCGTGAAAGCATTCCTCAATGAGCACATTGCCAAAGACTTCATCCAACCATTGAAATCTCCACAAGCTAGTGGATTCTTCTTCATAGGAAAGAAAGATGGCTCCCTTCGACCCTGCCAAGATTATCACTACATCAATGAATGGACAATAAAAAATTCCTACCCTCTTCCCTTGATTCTGCCTCTGATCGCTAAGTTAAGCGACACAAAATTCTTCACGAAGATGGATGTCCAATCTGGATATAACAACATCCTGATTCACCCTGATGACCGCTGGAAAGCAGCATTTACTACCTCCTTCGGACTCTTTGAACCGAAAGTGATGTTCTTCGGCTTGTGCAACTCTCCAGCCACATTCCAAGCCTATATGAACCAGACCTTCCAGAAAGAAATTGCTGAGGGATGGATGATTGTTTATATGGACGACATTCTCATATTTTCGAAAACCCTTGAAGAAAACCAGAAACGAACCTGCCGTGTCCTAGAAATTATCCGCAAAGAAACCCTTTTCCTGAAACCCGAAAAATGCACCTTTGACGCTCAAGAAGTCGATTACCTCAGAATGATCATCCATCCTGGGCAAGTAGCCATGGACCCTGCCAAGCTGTCCGGTATCAGCCAATGGCAAATTCCCACCTCTGTCAAAGAAGTCCGATCATTCCTTGGATTCTGCAACTTCTACTGCCACTTCATCTCCCACTACTCCGACCTCGCACGACCCCTAATTGATCTCACAAAGAAAGACACCATCTTTGCATGGATGCAAGCATGCACCGATTCCTTTGAGAAGCTGAAGCAATGCTTCCTCTCAGAACCTGTCCTCCAAAACCCTGATCCCTCTCGACAATTTGCCCTAGCCACCGATGCTTCGCTTGTAGCAACCAGTGCAGTCTTGCTCCAGACTGATGAGAATGGAGCATATCATCCCTGCGGATACCTTTTGCAATCCTTTAACCCCACCAAATGGAACTACCAGATCTATGATCAAGAACTCCTTGCCATTATCCGAGCCTTGAAAGCATGGAGACACTACCTTGAAGGAAACCCGCACCCTGTCATCGTGTTCACAGATCACAAGAACCTTCTATACTTCTGATTTGCACAGAACCTCACATGCCATCAAGCCAGATGACAATTAACTTTGAATGAATTCGATCTAGAACTCCACCATGTTCCAGGAACCAAGCTCGCCGCTTCTGATGCCCTCTCACACTGCCCTGATCATTCCACCGACCCCGCTGATAACGCAGATGTTACTCTCCTCCCCAATACCATCTTTGCCCGAGTTGTTGATATCGACCTTGCCAATGCTTTGAAAGCCACCGACCCACTCTCTGACCCTGTAATCATTGCTGCCCAGTGAGCCCTCAATGGGCTAAACACACCTCCTATGAAATCTGCCCTTTCCGACTGGCGTGTTAATGATGGAACCCTATTTTGTAAAGACCGAGCCTATGTCCCAGCTCATCTCTGCCACCGCATCCTCACCCTCCACCATGACCACCCTACTGCCGGACACCCCAGACGATTCAAAACAGAAGAACTAGTCAAGCATGACTACTGGTGGCCTGGAATGGGCACATTCATCAGAAAATATGTTGAGGGTTGCACCATTTGTCAGCAAATGAAATCCAACACACACCCTTCCACCCCTCCTTTAACCCATATCCCCTCTTCCGCAACACACCCCTTCTCGCAAATCTCCGTAGATCTGATTACCAATTTACCTGAATCTGGAGGTTTCGACTCAGTCATGGTCGTGGTAGACCATGGGCTTATGAAGGGGGTAATCCTCTCACCCTGCAAGAAAACCATCACATCTGAAGGCGTTGCCCAGTTATTTTTCAAGAAAGTTTTCTTGAGATTTGGTCTTTACGACAAAATCATCTCTGACAGAGGTCCCCAGTTCACCTCTAAATTCGCAAAAGAACTTGGAAGACTCCTTGACTACAAAGTTGCCCTCTCCACAGCTTATCATCCCCAGACTGATGGACAGGCTGAGCGTCTAAACCAAGAACTAGAAACCTACCTCCACATCTATTGCCACTCTGCACCTCTCAACTGGGTTAAGCATCTCCCCATGGCAGAATTCGTTCATAATCACTGAAAACATGATTCGCACAACACCTCCCCATTCTTCCTCATGATGGGATATGAACCTCGAGGCATCCCTCATATTCTCCCCAACTCTGCTATCCCTGCCGCAGAAGATCGAATCAGATACCTCCAGAAGACCAGAGAAGAAGCCATTGCATGTCACAACCTTGCAATGCATGGCAGCCCGATCCTTTGGAAAGAAGTTTGAACCCTGGAAATTTGGTGAAAAAGTATGGCTATCGGCAAAGAACCTCATCTCTGCTCTCCCTTCAAAGAAGCTCGCTCTCAAGCGATATGGCCCTTTTACAGTAGAAGCCATCCTTTCCCCTATCACATTCAAAATCCGACTCCCCCCTTCCTGGAAATCACACCCCGTCTTCCATGCTTCTGAGTTATCATCCTATCAAGAAACAGAAGTCCATGGTCCAAATAACACCGAACCCCCCCCCCCTGACATCATCAATGGTCAAGAAGAATATGAAATCGAAGCTGTTCTCGCCCACAAGGGAAACATAAAAGGAAAACACTGCTTCCTCGTGTCATGGAAGGGATACCCCTCTTCTGATAACTCATGGATACCCAAAAAAGAAATGAACAACGCCCAAAAGATCCTAAAGACCTATAAGAAACGTCTCCAAATTTCTCGACTCTTCACCAACTAGGACTCAAAACATGTCCTCTTCACAATCTTCCCAATCTTCCCTTGAAAGCCACTGCTCTCAGCTTGAGCTCCACCACAAATGCGCCCTTGTAGAATCAACCTTGCTCTCCCTTCCATGTACCCTTCCACTAGACCATTTCTTTTCTGAAGACTCCGTTGCCCTCTCCCTCATCACTGCTTACCGCAGTGTGGACCTTTCCTCCAGCTACGCCCATACTATTAATGCCCCTGAAGAGGAGGCTACCAAATGCTCCATTATCTATCATATGACCAAGATCAAGCTCATCCTCACTGACCGACTCCTTGAATGAGGGTTTGAGCAAGCACTCACCCCTTCAATGATTCACAAAATCACCAAGTCTAGACATGAATCTTGCAATCCCTTTGGACCAGCCCCTATGCAACCTATGCACTCCCCATCATTAGATGCTCCCAGCTCCCCATCTGAGGCTTCAGATGAAAGCACTCCAGTCCCACCTCCATCCTCTCAGCTCACCATCCGCTCTTCTGGAGCTCCCCGCAAGAGTCGTGGAAAACGAAGGAACAGTGTCACATTTGGAGTAGGACTATCTTGACCATACACACCATCTCCTGCCCCTCTCATCAAAGAGGAAGACTCCAAACCATCCATCACTCCTCAAGAACCATCACGTCCACCCTCCCCTACCGACTCGCGTGCTCCTTCTGAGGAGACCTTTTATGACTGCAATGGAGTCGACTACTCCAGAATGACCTGCCGCTACTGTGGAGAAGATGGGCATCGTCAGATTCATTGCCCTCGATACTTCTGTCGTATTTGCCATAACCATGCTCCTAAACACCTCACTTGCTTCTGTCCTAAGCTTAAAGGAACACGTGTCATCGCAGCCAGACCAGGGTCTTGGCTCTTCCTCTCTCAGCTGAAGGCGTACGAAGACCGCTGACATGCACAAATTCTGCTTTGTACATGGTCATAGACATATTTTCATCTAAATTTCTACACTATACAAGCTCCTAATAATAGTCCACTATACTGTCCTGAATTTTCCTAATCAAAGGAGAATTTTATTCAATAATTTCTGAGCCTACAAACATTACTTTACAACTTATCTCTTCACAATAATACTTATCTTGGTCAGAAAACAGCTTCAAAACCCTTTAATTTTCATTAGTCAGCAATTTCCCACACCTTTCATAATTTTTTCACACATTTTCACATCTTTTGAGATACTTTTACAGAAACACCCCAACATCTAAAATATTAGCAATTCTACATCTGGACATAGTTATGTCTATGTAGGGAATTTTGCTTTGAAGAATTGTAAACAAACACAACATCATTTGAGTAATGTGTTGTCTATAAATATGAACAAACTCAGAATTAAGGTATTCAGTAAAAGAGCACTAAGAATGTCCATTTTAGGGCTAGTGGCTAGAGCACAGCAACTAGGCAGTGCAAAGTCTTGGCACACAGCCATAAGTACAGCATTCAGGCAGTGTAAAGTCTTGGCACACAGCCTTTCAAGCACTTTACCTGAGACTTCCAAATTAGGTTAGCTCTGCACAGGAAGCACTGCTACTTGACCCAAGGATGCCAAATATGGGTTCCTCTGCCAAAGTGCTTCATAATACTTTATTCAACAATTCTAGGTATTTTACTTGTATACCAATAATTTCTAGCATAGCCACCAGTAGAGTAGTATATAAGGGGCTCACTTTCTCCCCTTTGAAATAACAATACCCATCTTTTACACCTAAGAATTAGTAGGGGAATCATAGGGAAAATTCCCTAGGTTCTCAGTGAGTGAATATCTGAGTGACTATTTGAGAGAAATATTAAGTTATTTCCTCCATTCCTTTGACATCATTTGCAACATCATACAAGGCATCTGAGGCCACATCTGAGCCATCTTACACAGTACATTCCAGGTTCTCTTTTAGACACAGAAACAGTTCTGTGGGGAGAATATTAGTATTTTCAGCAATTAGGGAAGACAAATAAGGCTTGCAGTCAGTCAACAATATTAAGAGCTTGGCCACTTAAGACTACATCAAGAGGGTGTATTCTGTTCTGGTCTGTGTCATACTCATCGTGAGTGCCTGAGCAGCAGAGGGTTGGTTTCGAAGTCACGTATTGGGTCGTCTTGATAGTGCATGATCTTAGTTTGATCTCCATTGTTGAGGATAAGGAATATCCAAGAAGGATACAGCTTTAGGTCATTATATTCTGTTGCACCATTATATTCAGAGAAGTCATAGCACTGCATCAAGCCAGTTATTGACTTAGCTTAGTAGAAGATCATAAGCACTGCATCAAGCCAGTTATTGATCTTATTTTCCCTCCACCTTTAGTCACTAGTATTTTGCTTAGAGAACTCAACAAACCTATTCCCCACGAACAACCACATTATCAACCGTTGGTAATTGTCTGAACCGTTGACTGTGGTAGGATATTGAAATTGGTGATTTTATTGCTTTTCATATCCTAGTAAGACACCGCATGGACGACGAGTATGAAGCAATCGAGAAGAGAACTCTCGCTGATGACACTTATTCTGCAGACTTGTATTTAAATTTGGATAACTAAAGTCGGAGACTTTAGACGTTGATGAGGGAGTAATGTTACAGACACTCTATTCTTTTCTCACAGTACACTTCCTTTCCATTCCACTACATTTCCGTATCATTTTACTTACTTCCTTTTCACTCTGCTGCTCCCTCATGCCTCTCTCATCTCTGACTCATCCTGACTCATTCTCCCATGAACCTTCCTTTCTTGTACTATTACCACTGGTCTGTGCTCGCTTCTCCTACCTATTTAAAAGAACATAGTTACTGCTTGTATTTCCTTAACTTGAATCTACTCGGTTCTCTCAGATAACTAGAACTCTAGCTCCTTGGGAAGGAGGCTAGCCTTGTTGACCTCGAACAGCTCTAGATCCTGCGGGAGTCTAAACGATCGGATCCTGCAGGAGTCCATAGCCCGACGAAGTCCTACTTCAGTCGGTCCTGATCTTGAACCACCTTTATTGGTGCTATAGATTGCCTTTGTTGGCGTACTCCATCCGAGTCCATAACATCCAGGTGTGGGATATGGAGACTGGCGAGGCATTGTGTGCCCCCCTTCAAGGCCATACTGGTTATGTCACATCCATCACATTCTCGCCGGATGGACATTGCATCACCCCAGGTTCATATGACAAAATGGTCCAGGTGTGGGATGCAAAGACTGAAGAGGCAGTAGGATCTCCTCTCCAAGGCCACACTGACTGTGTTCAGTCTGTCATTATCTCACCAGATGGGAAATGAATTGTGTCTGGCTCAGCAGACACAATGATTCAGGTGTGGGACATGGAGACTGGTGAGGCATTTGGTGCCCCACTCCAAGGGCACATGAAAGGGGTTTGGTCTGTCACAATCTCACAGGATGGGAAATGCATTGTGTCTGGTTCAGAAGACAATGTGATTCGGGTGTGGGATATGGAGACCAGTGAGGCATTGGGTGCCCCTCTCCAAGGTCACACTGGCTGTGTTAATTCTGTGGTTCGCAGGATGGGAAATGCATAGTCTCTGGTTCATACAACATGACAATTCAGGTGTGGGATATGGAGAGTGGTGAGGCACTTGATGCCCCTCTCCAAGGTCACACTAGCTATGTAATGTCAGTTGCAATCATGTCGGATGGAAACCACATTGTGTCTGGTTCATCTGACCTGACAATTCGAGTGTGGGATGCAAAGACTGGCATAGCATTAGGATCCCCTCTTCAAGGCCACACTGACTGGGTTCAGTCTGTCGCAATCTCATTGGATGGAAGTCGCATAGTCTCTGGTTCAGAGGACAAGATGATTCAGGTGTGGGATGCCGAAACCATTATGGGCAAGGCATTGGTTGCCGCCCTCCAAAGCCACACCAACTCCATGAACTCTGTTGCAATCTCACCAGATGGACATTGCATCATGTCCGGTTCAGATGATGAGACAGTTCAGGTGTGGGACATAGAGACTGGCAAGGCATTACTTGCCCCTCTTCAAGGGCACACCAGATCTGATCTGTCAGTCGCAATCTCACCAGACAGGAAGGGCATTGTGTCTGGTTCAGAGGACAAGAGCATACACATGTGGAATGCAGAAACTGGAGAGGCACTGGGTCTTAGTCTTCAAGGTCATGCTCACTATGTTCAGTCTGTTGCAATCTTGCTGGGCAGAAACTGTATCATGTCTAGTTCATATAACCAGACAATCCGGGTGTGGGATATTGAGACTGGAGAGGCATGTACTCTCAGTGGGTACTCTAGCTGCTTTGGATCTGTCGCAATTTCATCAGATGGAAATTGCATAGTGTCAGGTTTGGATGACAGGACAATTCAGGTGTGGGATATAGGGACTGGATGTATGTCACATTGTATAAGGCTCGGCAGACAAGACTATCTGTGTGTGGGATATGGGGACTGGTGAGTTATTGGGTGCACCTCTCCAAGGTCACACTGGCTCCATTAACACTGTTGCAATCTTCTCAGATGGTAATCACATTGTGTCTGGGTCGCATGACCAGACCATCTGAGTGTGGGACATGCAGACTGGTGAAGGAGTAGGCGCCCCTTTCCGAGGGCACACCAAACACGTTCTGTCTGTCACAATCTCACCTGATGGCAAATGCATCATGTCTGGCTCAGCAGACAACACCATCTGGGTGTGGGATGTAGACTTCTTAAACTGGCACCAACCACTCAAAGCACCTGCAATATGTTTTTCATCCGACTTGACTCATGCCCTTCCTTCTGCCGCCTCCTTTCTCCAAGGTTCTAAAACCCTAGCTCCTTTCAGCCTAAACAAGGAGGGATGGGTTGTAGGTCCTGAAGAACGACTTGTTACAGTAGGCTTGCCTCCAATTCACTTTTTCTCCTTAGTCGTTGTATTACATCACGATCGCTTACTGCCGTCGCTAGATGACTTATATTTCCCTTCTTGGATTGTTCATCTTTTGTTGCGCATACATACTTAATCTGGTAGTCGTCTCTCGTTGTTACGCCTACCCTAAATCTCTCCTAGGATTCATTATAAATACGCGCCTTTGTCCTATGTAGTTACTCACTTTAATCTTACTGGGTTTTACCAGATACTTGACTTCCTTCGTCTAAGCCCTCCAAGCTTAGCCGTCTGAACCGATCTCTGACTTAGGGCACTCCTCTTCGTCAGTCTAAACCTTTGATCCTAACTTCGAGTATTTCTCATCGTTAGACTGATACCTTCGCAAGTCGACTTCACTGTCGTTGCATCGGCCCGACTTTGACTCAACCACGAAGGTTCTCTTTTGAGCCTAGGTTGTTAGAACCTATCCCAGTTCGTAACACGACTTCTCTTCTGGATCCCACTCAATTTTCACCCAGTGGTGTATGCCCCAGGTAACATGCTGGTGATAGCCAACAATCCCTTACACCTAGACTTGAGTCATGTCTCACACAGCACATCATGGCACATGCGTCAGAGAGAATAGTTGCTTTTGCCATAGTATCTGTCAGTCAGACTTTGGACATGCATCACTTATTTTAAACAACCAAAGATCTATGCACTTCCTACAGATTTCATACAATACATGTTTACCTTCTTGTATTTAATTCATCCTGTTCTGCTACTTAATGAGCTCACTCTCACAAAACAGTTTAGGGCTGCACAAAGAATCCATCCATCGCATCTGCATACTTGAGTCTAGGATTGCTTTTCCATGCACTTCCTCCAGGAAAAATTGTGCAAGTTAGAAGTCAATGTGAACCTGAACCATGTACTCAACAAGGGTTACTTTGCCTCATCTTCTTGCCAGATTCCATTTCCTCCTTTTCTAGATAGATGGCTCACCGTAAAAGACTTCCTCAACTCTCAGAGATGTGCTCACCAGCATACTACCTGTTAGTGACTAGACTTAGGCGCTATTCTACTTGGATAATCTCGCGAGGCCTGGAGTGCAGGTATTGGTCGCAAGTCACAGTCTAACTGCTTGGGATAAGTGGGTCGATGAGCTAATAGGCAGGTACTGTCTTGCAGCCGCTAAGAGCTATAGCCAAAGTCATTGAGGATGATGATGAAGGCTTCTGGAGATCTTTAAGGCACAATGACCAAAGGTCAAAGTGAAGTCAAAGATCACAAGTAAAGCAGTTTAAGCTTAAAGGTTGTGGACTAGGTAACCATGTAGAACCAAGTAGATTCAAGTTAAAGAGTACAGCTGTGGTACACAGGGTTTATATACGTAAGGAACTTGAGCACAGACCAGGCTGTAAGTAGTAGTACAGAGATAGGCAGCCAGGGAGGGAACTGAGTCAGAGACCAGTAGTAAGGTAAGGGTAAAGGGGTGACGACATCATGAACTGATAGTAAGGTAGGGGGTTCAGAATATAATAGGATGGGTACCGGGAGAGTGGAAGGGGCATAGGGGGAACAAGCCGAGGATCTGGTGAGCAGATATAGTACAGGTGAATGAGAATGCGATCAAAGAGAATATAACCAGTAAAGATAGGGAAAGAGTACGGTCAACCAGAATAGGTATTGCATGTGTATGCGCGCGTAATCCTCCGGGTATAGGTAGAAGGCGAGGGCGAGGAAGAAAATGAATAGGGGCCAGGCCAACAATGGATGTTCTTGTAACACTACCCAAACAACTCTCAATGAAGACTGATCATGAGCAGCACAGGCATAAGCAGCTGCTCATCTGCAACCAGCCTCTCCTGATCATCTTTTGATGCGCATTCACTAGGAGGAAATGATGGAAGGATAGGTAGGCAATGGTAATCAGAAAAGGTGAGGCAGAGAGGAGGCCGTGAGTGGAATTTAGTGTCGGAGGGAAGGGTTGGGCATCAACTAGTGCTTAGAAGTTCACCCCTGTAATGTTATATGTTAACAAGATTGGGTAGAGCCACGAGATGAGACTAATGACCACCGCACATACTTTTGAAATGAACAGGCTCTCCATCACAGTGCTTTGCATTGCCTACTTCAGAAGGATTTTGGTTTGCAAGGTTAGCGTGGTAGCAATATGTCATAATTAACTTGGCTTGATAAGTTACCAGGGGCACAGCGGGATAGTAGGTGGATGGCATATTCAATTGATGGGAGGGCATGCTGTTGCAGCGCATATATCCAGAAAGAAACTGCAAAGGGACCGACTCATCCTCATACCGATAATACGAACTGTGCTCATCACTGGGGGTGTATCATCAACCTCCATGGACTTCAACTGGAAGTAATAGTGAAAGACCACTTACATGACACGTTGTCCTACTGCACAATGGCACTGCAAGAACCTCAGTTATGTGGAGGTGCCAAGCCAGGGATCTCATTCACAAGATTTTTTAAGTCCCCGTTTCTGCCACTACTGAACAGAGATCACAGCCTACAGATGCAAGAAAGGGTGGAATGAGTACCTGCTAGTGGTTGCTGAGTTGCAGGCCTGCGAGGTAGTAATAACTTAGGATGTGCGCAATCTTCAGATGCTTCTCAGGCCAGAGAAAGGTAGTCGATGAAGCTGAAACTCGTAGGGTCAGAATCAATCAGTTGAGAGTACAATCACACCTACATGAAGTGCTAAGAACACAAACAGTACCCAATGGTACCATGATGGTATTTGGTTGGTGCATTGTTATTGATGCCTGAATTCACATTTTCCAAGATGGAGGACAATCCCCGGATAGTGATGGGAATGATGCATGCAACTGATGGTCGCATGGGAGGAAGGCAAATTTGGTGCACATTAAGGTGAGAGAGGAGCAGGCCTGTGTTTGAAGATTACATGTCAGTTGTGAAAGTGGAAGAGAGATAAGGTAGACCTTGCGTGCTTTCAGCAAACGTCATGTGATAAAGTGTGATAAAATGTGACAAAAGCACTGATTGTGTATAGGAAAGGTAACAGGATCAGTTTGAGAAAATCAGAGATGGATAAGTTGTAGAGAATAGCTCTAGCTACAAATCATCCGTTGCCAATTGTTTATTCATATCGTGTTTCAAGAGAAGATGTTCAATCTTTAGTCTACAAAGCTAATCAAGGTTCAACTGAGTCCAAATTTGCCGCCAGACATGCTGTTAGTGACATCCAGAGGTCCCTTCCACCCTCTTCACTGCCAGGATGCCCAAGTGTTCATCAAAGGTGCACTTGGCCCTTGAAAACACGATTCGGAAATGAAATGGTTGGTTTCTGATGGAACTGCACAGGTTCGCAATGAGATCACAGCACTTTATGGACACTTATCACAGAGGCTTAAACAGGAAGCAAGCTGCTTGGGCAGCAAAAAGGTATTGTGGACATCATGTCCTTCCTGATTCAATCCTGAGTGAGCTTGATGCAGCAAAGATACTATAAGTAAATTTTGTTTAGTATTTACTTAGTATGCATTGACTACATAATGTTATGATCAAACTAGTACGCCACCTGCAAGTACAGTATCTTCACGGTATTGTTCATAATAGGAACTTTGACCGAACTTCTCGGTCTTGAAGGGATTACCCGTCCGGCCAACGTACATGTCACACCTTGGTCACAGCACGTGAGGTTTGCTGAAAGCGCGCAAGGTCTACCTTACGCCCGTTTCAACAGTGCGTTGAACTAGATATTGCAAACGCGAAAGATATGAAGGGTGCAGCAACTAATATGTGTCATGTATGCGAAGGATTCAAGACCAAATATGTTGTACAGTAACTTCCAACGTACTCATTTATAAAGAGATGTCCTGATGTGCGATAGCGTTCAATGGCTGGCGAACAAAGACAAGTGAGTCTATTATTAGACTCGCGCTTGGACGTATTTAATCTGAAGTTCGAAGACTCGGCAAGTTGAAGTAGCTTTCGAGTCAGTAATACCAAATTTGTCAGGCGATCTTCCACACCACCACCACCACCACCGCCAGAATGCCCATCACATCCCCAACACTCGTTCCCCGCCCTCCAATCACCCCCCTCGTCCTCCCGCGCGCCCCCCAAGTAAACCCAACCCCACTCCCCAAACTCGATCGCTACCCCGGGCGCATGGACACCCGACGCGATCTCCAACGCGAAATCGACGATCTCTCAGATGAGGAGAACGAACTTGAAGATGCTGTACGTCCATCCCTCTTCACTTCTGCGATTGCGATTCCGGAATCCTGACTGGGCATATACATATTAATACTCCACACATGTATGGTTTCGTATAATGTGTGATCGCTGAAATAGAACTTGGTGATCAGGAATCGAGGGTTTCAGTGGCTCGTTCCTATTGGGCGGCATACGACGCAGTTGGAGGAGAAGAACGAGGTGCGTGGTTTTTTCTTTCTTTCTGTTTAGTTCGCTTTTCTTGAACTGTCGGTGATGTATTTGTAGGCAGAAGACGATTCCGACGGCTCGGATACAGGTCAATCAGGCGGCGGCCCTTCTATCAACGAGGACGGCGAGGAGAACGACGATTCAGGAGCTGATCTGGATGCAAGCATGGAAGATATGGATGAGGAGGGTGAGGCAGGGACAGCGAGTGAAGGGGAGGATGTGAATGATATAACAGATGATTTTGAGGAGAGGTCGAGCGATGCTTGACATACCACACTCAAAGCAGGACAAAGAAAACGATGAAATTATAGGTGGTATCGCTAAATCTTGGTACGTGTGCATGCGAGATCTACTTGACAGATATACATAATCCACAAATAAGTTAGATCCTCTCCGCTTCCCGACGACGCCGAAGTTGAACCATCGCGAAATCGCAAACGCCAAGTTCAACCACTACGAACCCGATTCAAGGGATTACCCTTGGAAATCTGTCACTGACAACGTTCCGCGCGTATGCCTTCTCCTAGGGCTAGGATTAGCCATGACGAGTGGCCGTACCCATAAACGGACATGACCCGATTTTGATGCTGTTATGAGCGCGCGCTGGAGGAATACGAGGGATGTGAGGAGGTCGGCATCGAGTTGTTTGACCTGTTGTACGTTATGGGTCAATCAGTTGCATTCAGAATGGGAAAGTCATGTAGAAACACAGAAAGAAAGAATCCTAAAGAAACGGAAGGAAGGAATACTGACTAATACAGGCTGTACAGTCGATACCTCATTCCTCGAAGGCGCAGGATGATATCGCGGTGTAGATAGTTGCGTCGTCGACCCCGTACCACGTCGGTAAGCGAGCGAAACACTAGATGACATCGATATGCGTGGATGATGTGTTCCGAGGAATTTGGGGCGATGAAGAGCGCCAGAGGAAAAGTCCCACTGTCAATATTTAGATCTAGTCAAGTGGTCGGTCATTGATAAGTGCTAGAAACGAACGCACGAGAATGAGCTTGTTGTCCTCTCCTACACTTCCAAAGCGATACGTCCGCCCATCGCAGCGGGATTCGTCGAAAGCGACGGACGAGACGAATGAGGAGTGTCCTTGGCATCGTGCAACGACTCGTTGTTCCCAAGGGGAGAAAATGGTGAGGAGGTCGTCTTGGCCGCCGGTCTGGTTGAGGGTAGGCAATCAAATATGTTCATTGGATTGTGAACTTGAAGTGAAACGCACAAGGATGAAGCGCCCGTCAGGAGACCATGCGACGCATGTCAGGGAACCGAAATAGGACGCATAGCAGTCTACTAGCCTGGATTCAAGATTAGAGTCTGTTCAGCAATCAGAGGAGACGACATACTGCTCTGCAAGTGGATCGATCACCCTCAAACACCCATCCTCTGAAATGGCAGCTACATATTTGTTATCAGGGGAGAATACAAAGTCTGACCATGATGAGTTCCCAACGCAAATATTGAAGAAACTTCACCTACCAACGACACCACGCCGACACAGACGCCAATGACTTACAGGATTCTTCGCCACCACGCCTTTCTCTCCCCTCCCGGTTGCTTCTGGATGCCACGGCGGAGGTGTGACAAATATCGATGACAGGGGTCCCATTTATCACTTACGGAGATGGGTGGTGTGCGTTGACGGTTATATGCGGAATATTTGTGAGTCCATTTGGAATGCTGGCAGTAAACAAGCCATCTTCGCGTTCTTTGTCGTAGACGATTATGGTTCCGTCTGCGTGGGAGACAAGAAAGAGGGTGGGGGAGGAGGGGACCCAGCGGACGGCTGTGCATGTGGAGGAAGAGATGGTGCCCTTGGATTTGAGTGTTAGATGTGTTTACAGTAGAAGAGGGGTTAACTACCTGTTTGTTAAGGCGGCAGTAACGACTTGAAATTGCATCTGATTGATTGCTGTGAGTAAAGGAATAGGGCGTGAGATGAGGTGCATACCGAACCATACGAGGTCGCCCGTGCTGAATCCTATGATAACGTCTAGTCGTTCTGAGGATGCGGTAGATGGATTCACGTCGTGACAAGTCGGGTGTGCAGAGAAGCTAATCCTCGTTAGTGGTTCCTAGTAGAATCATGCAGCGTTTTGCGCAGCCAAGGACTAGACAACGTACCTTGGCTTTTGCCCCCACCTCAATCCACAAAAAGGTCTTGCCAGTATTATAGAACAAGAAAGTGACTTCGCCCTGCTTTGCTGCGAGTGTCTTGTTGAGACCTTCAGCGCTGTGGAGACGCGTAATAAATGTGGAGGATGTGGTGCGCATATTGTGTTTTGGCCGTGATATGTGTGATTTCTTTTTACTTGTTGAGATGGTTGGGTGGGAGAAGAGCTTGTACTGCTGGTGTTCTACTGGTGTTGAGACAGAGACGTCTGGGGTAGCCACTGGATCTGGAGATGAAAAGCTGTCTTCTGGGGTATCGCTGGATGACATGCTACGCTCCTCCAACAACGGGCGCTCCTTTATCAAAGCATCTTTCTCTTTCTCTTTGTCCTTGTCCTTTTTGAGATCCTTTGTTAGATTTGCACCAAGAAACTGAGCGATACCGGGGGAAGGTGGTTGCTTTGGTGGAAACCGGATTGTGACAGATGAAAGACGAGTTTGGTAGATTGGATGTGCTGTTGTAGCAGAGTGAGCAGGGACTTGAGGAGGTTTATGTTCTTCAGTGACGGAGTAGACGCCCTCAGGAGCCACGAATGCGCTGTCGCTCTCCATGGATCCTGATGAGAAGGAGTTAGTACCAAGCTTAATCTACATTGGGTATTATGTCCTAGGCTGAGAAATTCCTACGCGTCTTTCCGCATCCCTGGCATCGCCTTTTGACAAGAGCGTTTAATTATATAGTAATACGAAGACAATCTACTACTACCTAGGCCAATCCAAACATAAGTTGTGACTGCAAACTATATTTAATGTTGTCCCGTGTCGTACTGACCATGCGTGTAGATACTGACATGGGACCAGGACCACAGTTGCTTCAACGAATTTATTTGGATTCTTGGTCTCATATTGAGACTAGGGTTCGGCGTTGCCGAATTTCACCTTGCTTGTCCGGTGCCACGCTTTCTCAGTCATGTGACAGCGTTGCTGAACTCCTAAGAAAACTTGCTATTGTACCACCATGGAATCTACCATTTTTGAATTCCTCAGAACTTCTGACAATCAATGTGCCTTTATTTTCAGTGTGTTTTCTTTCATTTCATTTGAACAATTACACTGTTTAACTATTGAAATGTAGTAGAGCATCAATGTCGTGTCTACATTCAATCAGGACAAGAAACGAACGCTGCTCTTGAAACAGGTGATGATAGTAGGGTATACACTCAGTCACCTTCTATCATAGCAACTGCTTCAGACGCTGAAAACTCGCCAGCGCAGGCGAGGCATATTATAAGCCGACAAGATGCATTGCCGGTACAGTCTATGAAACGGGTTAAACATTTGTTCCGCACAGAGTCTTCCACCTCCTCCAGGAATAATGATTTTGAAGAAACCTCCTCTCGTTGCAAACATGCTTTTTTCAACAATCTTTCTTCGTCATCTTGTCTTCGTGCGGTTTTTAGCTCTGCGGCTAATAGCACTGCAGTTTGCAGAACTGAAGAGTGTCGGATAGACTCCAGCAGAGTACTGCGAGTTCACTTTTCAGCATATGGAAGTCTGAATTCAGCAACAGCACACTGAATTTCCTTGACATTGAGGTGTTCAAATGCGTTTTCGAAATTGGTAGATGGAGAATGGCAGGCAAAATCGAGATATGTCACCTTATTGTGCACTGCAAGCAAAATGGACGGATGAGTTTCAGGAAGGTGCTGCATACTAGCAACTAAGTCACTCCGCTTTCGTTTTTCTGCTCGACCCAATTTTTCATCACCTGTAGCAGAAATTATCTCTTTCATTGATAAGGTGTCTAAGCGCAGAATCAAGCTTTTGAGACATAGCAAATGGCTTCAATGTGACGGTAGAAACAGAGCACAATACAGTTTATTGATGTTTATTATTGTTTATTATTGGCAGAAAAACCACACACATTGTCGCATGCCATATGACCTTGCAAGCAAGGTGATCCCTGAGGCTAAAACTAAATGTACAGCACCGTGAAGGAAATCGACACGATACAGCACAGCGACGGCCCGGAACCCCGTTTTGTATTATGTAAGTTCATTCAATTACTTATGTACCATCATTAGACTTTTCGGTTACTAACCGGCTAAGCAGAATGTTAACATTGTTACCCCAGCTGGCTGCTCTACAACTCCGGATCTTAATTTCTCCCTAACGCCCATTCTCAATGCTCGCCCGTCGTCTGCGCTCTACATTTACTCCATTCGTAAGTCTCTCTTTCATCTTCCGAGACCCCAGTGTCACTCATACACGACAAGTCCCGTCGATGGCAGACGACAGCGAGCAACACTGCCATCGAGCCCCCATCTGCGAGTGGTCACTCCTCATCTGTTGCAACCTCTCAGCTTCTCCGTATAACACGAGAATCTGCTCTCAGAACACCAGGAATATCATGGCAAGATGAGGAATCTGATCATAACATTGTCGGCGGCCGCGAGACACGCAAGATGAACCTCTACCAAGCTGTGCGGGATGCCCTCAGGTAACCCATTTTTCTCCACGCAGAAGGTGTACTGATGGCATTAGTATTGCACTTGCAAAGGATGATAGTGCCGTCGTATTTGGTGAGGACATAGCATTTGGCGGGGTGTTTAGGTGTACCATGGTATGCATTACCATGTCCTCATACGCCATGTCTACTCACCCATCGAACAGGGCTTAGCAGAAGAATTTGGTACGTTTTAATCACACACTACCTCGTATTCATAAACGATCATGTTGCAGGTCGCGAACGTGTCTTCAATACCCCATTGACAGAGCAAGGTATCGCAGGCTTTGGAATTGGTCTTGCGTCCATGGGGCATACTGCAATTGCAGAAATTCAGTTCGCTGACTATATATTCCCTGCATTTGATCAGGTTTATTTCACTTTATCCGGATCTCCAACTTCAAAGATTGACCTTCAACTTAGCTCGTGAATGAGGCCGCAAAGTTTCGCTACCGTTCAGGTGGACACTTCTCCATTGGCGGGCTAACCATACGTACACCGACCATGGCTGTGGGTCATGGTGGGTTATATCATTCACAGAGCCCTGAAGGGTTCTTCATGGGCGCATCTGGTCTCAAGGTATGTCCTATCCCACCGTACTGCTGATTTCGCAACAGAGTCTCTGAATTAACTTATGCACCACAAGGTCGTAATCCCCCGCTCCCCAATCCAATGCAAAGGCCTCCTCCTCTCAGCCATCCGCGATCCTAATCCAGTTATATTCATGGAGCCCAAAGTCCTCTATCGTTCTGCAGGTATGTTCCCCCTTTCCCACCTTGTATTCATTCATCAATTTTACCCACAGTCGAACAAGTCCCGATCGACGACTTCGCCCTCCCCCTCTCCCGCGCCGAAATCCTCATCCCAGGATCCGATTTAACAGTCCTAACATGGGGCACCCCCGTCTACCACTGCGAATCTGCCATCCGCCTCCTCAACTCCCCACCACCCTCACTCGCACCACTCATCCCTGTCTCCCTTCGCAGCGCCAAAGTTGAGCTTATCGACCTGCGAACGATATTGCCATGGGACATAGAAACAGTCGTAGAGAGCGTGCGAAAGACGAAGAGACTCGTGATCGTACACGAAGCGGGTATGACAGGCGGCGTTGGGGGTGAAATCGCTGCTGAGGTAGGGAAGAGGGCTTTTTTGAGGTTGGAGGCGCCTGTGAGGAGGATTACGGGATGGGAGTGAGTGTCGTTTTATTTGTTCTCTCCTCCTCGGGTTCTAATGACATTCATTGTTATAGTGTACCAGCAGGGCTGCAGTTTGAGAAGTTCAATATGCCGGATGCGGTTAGAATTTTGGATGGGATTATGGAGACACTCAGTTACTGATCTAGTTGCTGATTTGCGCTGTTACTCAACTTGACTTTGCGCTCATAAGGGATGGGAAATGGACATTTAATGATGTATTGCATTAGCACGCATGTATACCTGGATGAATGTAATACCATGTTTTGGGGTACAGGAGATATTGAATGTTTCCATGAAAGTGCGCAGATGGCAAATCACTGAATACTTGGTATACATTTACCGTTCAACTGGAAGGAGTGGTCACGTGATATTGACAATACCGCGTCTCACCTCAACTTGAAGCTCCCTTATCTTTCACTACCCGCCACGCACGTATTTTTGTCGTTACTAGAATATGCAAGTGTTCGTACTTGCACTCAATTAGTCTATGTATTCAACTAATGTCACGTAGGGACGAGTCGGCCACGGTTGATTTCTTCATCGTGCTGGGGAACGAACTTTACCTCATTTCGGTATCTGCAAACAGTAAAATTGCGAAGATGTTCAATTACCTCAAGTTACGCTATCCCGAAACTCATTCAGTCCTGAAGAGGATCTCAATCATCTCATGCTACAAGCAATGCAAGTTCTACAAATCTAAGAACCCTGTAATAATTTCCGATGACTTGGACGACACCGACGTCGTCCAACAATTTCTGGATGAGCATAATTGGACAGAAAAGTCGCCGCATAAATCTTTGAAAGCACTGGGATCAGAACTAAGAAACGATCATGTCTACTTGGTGGTCAAGCCTCTGGAACTTGAAGGTACGTCGCTGCTGTGTCTATTGATATTTGACATTCTCATCCTCTTCTTCAGATCCAGCCATTGAAAATGTTCGTAAACAAGACGAAGAGCTTCTTCGTCACTTGCAGGTCACTGTATCAAAGCTGCAGTCATGGACCACGCCAGACGTTGAGCACAGCTTGAATGGTGGTACCTGGCTGATTAACAACCAAGAACGACCAGATTCAATTGCTGAGATAGAGGATCGACTGGATCGAGCACCTACATATGCTGTACCAAACACCGACCCACCATCTTATGTGGACCCCCTCCGAGGCTGTTATCAGGCTCAAACCCGTCAACCACTCCAATTGCATCCAGTAGATTGATCACCCACCCGGATGCGACGAGGGACCTGGAAAATGCCTCTAGTTGCCAGGCACTTTTTGATAACATGTTTAGACCCACTTTGTTCGCGCCCACCAAGGACAACCCCGTCGATGTGAAGGATACCCGAGAATTTGCAGTCTTCTTCAGCGTCCTCCGGCCTTATCACCAAGACTCCGCTCTTCTTGAGAGCGACTCCTCCCAGAAGGCTAGCAATTTCACTGTGCATTTTTATATCACCACCCTTCTTTTCCCGTCGTAGTGAGCATTTTAAATACAAGGAGTAAGTGGGATCAACTCGTTACAGTCCAACTGACCATCATGGATTTTCCAAGTAGACAACTTGGGAATTTTCCATCTTCTTGATAATCGCAACTCCTGGTGCAAGTTCCGCCCAACCAACGATTGCATGGTTTCGTCTACTTCGTTTCTATACCCTTTCATGATATGTGAAGTGGCTCCGCGGAAGAACGAGTCTGATTGATGCCGCATACTAGTTCAAGGCATCACTCTTGCACGCGAAGGAAAATACCTCATGTCAAACGGAAAGAAATTCTTCGTTGTAGCAATTTGTCTCCGTACAAATTTGACTGTTGAAAGGTATATCATTGTCCAGCATGGTGAGGATAGAAAGGTCTGTCGCTCTGTCTGTCGCTGTTTTTTGTTTCTTATGCAGAGGCCAGGTATTCATTGCCCAGAAATATTTCGACCTTAGAAAGGCCGAAGAGGCAGTCGCATTCCTTTGTGAGACGTACAACCTTGCGGAGGAGCTCGACGATCTAGCAGGCAGACTTGACCCAAAGAACGAGAAACGCCTTGGCAACATCAAGAATGCCGCTCTCGATGTGATCTCTCTTACGTCACAGGCTCAGCACAACAAAACACCTAGAACGGCACTGGCCTCAGTCCCCAAAGAACATCGTGAAGCCAGTGGCGCTCAGGATGATCTTGGCGTCTTTGATGCTGATGACATTCAATGCATTTTGAAAGACATAGATTACAAGATCTCGTTCATTGTGTTTGGGGTTTGTACCACTACCATTTATAGTATGATAATACTGACGATACATCTTACAGCATCCTTTTCCAGCCTCGGTGTCAAATATCAAGGATGATTCTCAACAAGGAGGGGCAAAAGGAGATCGAGATCTTGTGATGCCTCATAGGAATTGAAACTACACCATCTCGCCAGTCCAAATTTGGCCGGTGCAAGGGGGTAACGTCATATCAATGCCTATGGCTGGTTGCCACCTTACAAGCCTATACAACCCCAAGCGCACTTATGGCCTATTGTCAAACAACTGTTCGAAGCTGTTCACTTCATGCATCAGCATGGCGTGGCGCACCTGGATCTGACGCCTCCAAATATCCTCCTTCCCGTCGACGGCGGCCGTCTGTCTATCATCGACTTCAACAGATCCGTACGCGTCAGAGGTACTGAACACATGTTCCGCGGCGTCGTTGGCACCGCCGGATATCTTGCGCCTGATGTTGCGGCTGGTCAAGGCCCCTATGGTGCAATCTGTGGAGACTTGTGGTCCTGTGGAAAGACATCGGAGGAGCTGTGTTCCCTCTGTAGGCCATCCAGGAATCACAACGCGCTACTCGAAATAGCTCGAGAGCTCATGAATGAAAACCCGGTCAGATGTCTTGAAGAGGCCGGCGTATTGCAAGGTCGATGCCAATACAGGACCAGGTTACGTCAGGTAACGTGTTCCATTCTTGGCGTGTATGCCGCACTGCATGCGAGCGAGTGCACGGATGCCCAACTTACGCAACCGCGCTGCAGACATAAGGCCAGCTTGTCCACCATCAACTATTTATACTTGTCAAGTCATCATGATCAATGAGAGAAACTGCACTGCGCTGATCGAAACAGTGGGGTCCAACTAGCCCTCTCGCAAGACCTTTGCGCGCAGTATGAGACCGACTTGGGAGCTAGAGATGAACTTGTTCGTGCTCTCACCCAACGCGCAGAAGTTGCCGGAAAGGAAAAAAACAGGGCAGGAATATCTTGCACGGCTGGAAAAAGGCAGGTGAACTCGAACGCACCCTCGAAGAAGAAGTCGATATCTCCCAACAAGGTTCAGAAAGCCTCGAGCGCAGGGTCATGGATGAGGGAAGCAAGCAGTGAGGCCCTTCGTATGTTCCATAGCTAAATATCGCAGCTTGAGCGTGAAATGGAGGCGCTGCAAGACAATGCGGATATTGCTCACATACGCAATCAGCTCCACAAGAAAGATGCAGAGCTCAACAAAATGTGACTGTGCCAGGAGATCAAAAGTTGGGATGATGCAGAACGTGTGTTGTGCGATGGGATTCAGGAAGCTAGAGAATAGGTGGATTACCTCACAATTAGTAACTCTGCGGTCTTCGCTGGCTGTGGAAGCTCTCATCTTGGCAAACAAGGAGGCATTAATGAGGCATTCGACCATCGAACACGCATGGACAGGAACGAATGCAATTGGTCGAGGCTCTCAAGACGGATAAGAACGCCCTCGCTGACGCTGTCCAGCGTATTTCTTCAGAATTGGTTGTTGTTTTTTGAAGAGAAAAAAACAGATGCTGGGCTTCGATTAATCGACAGCGAAGAACACCCGATGAGCAAACAGGATCACTTTCAACTGCACATGAAAGGACGTTCATAACGGACACGTGGTGTGTAAGGATGAAAGAAACTTTGATCTGCGTTCATATTATGAGCCAGTACACGACACGCAAGTACAAAGGAATAAGAATTTGTAGGCAAATGGGTAGAAGACCTCCGCGTTTTCACTTCAAGAGTGCCTTCGCGGCTGAACCCATACACCCTACATGCTTGAAATCTGAATGAAAGATGGTTGAGGATGGTAGCATGGTCAACAAGACTGAAAAGACTCACCGGCGAACCAAGCACGTAAGCTGGCCTGGTGGACTTTGTCGGATTCCTCCATGAGGGCAAGGTAGTAATCGAGTGCTTCGATGTTGCACGAACGGAAGAGTATAAGACATTTATACCTCTTTACGGTGTGCCACAATGTATTGAGGTTCCACCCGAAAATCTGCAAAAAAGCGCGGTTTAGCACACATCATCTTGAGTCGTGTATTGTATCAACGTACCACGAGGAATTCCTTGTAGATAGAAAAGTCCATCGTTTGCAGGTAACAGCTATTAGCGATTCGGATAGCGAGATCGATGTACTCGTTGGCTTTGTCGCGATTGTTGCTCTTTGAGGCAGCGAACGCCAGTTCGGCGTAGAAGTATACCTGATTCGCGAAGCGCAGAACAGTCAGTCTCAGATGCAGAACACGAACCGGGATTGATACTCACTTGCACGATTTGACAAATAAGAAGATCGGCATCGAAAGAAACCTCCGCCATGTCATTAACATACATGAGTGCATCCTCGTATGCACCTGCGTTGAATGTCGCAATAGCCTAAAGATCATAATGAAGCACGGAACATGCAGGAAAAATGAAACTTACCCTGATCAAAACAAGAAGATGATGGGCTGCTGAATCTCCAACGGTGAACCTCAACGCGAGATCAAATGCAACGTTCGCTTCCCGAGTCTGCTTCAATCCAAAGTGGGCAATGGCCTTGGCCAAATAGCCCAACAACGACTTTTGAATGGTAATGGACTATATCGCGGTCCAAGTTAGTATGTCTTGAAAAGGTTCAGTATTAATCGGTATGACTGACCCGAATTGCATCTTTAAGCGCGAGCTCCCATTGACCCATGCGTGCATAGATAATTGAACGGTGCGCGAAGCAGATGAAGTCGTGTGAATCCGCAGTGATGATTCGCGTGAATATCTCTATGACTGTAGTCAGCTTCCCCCACGTTGTGATTATAGTGTAGGCAGTCTCGTCCATGGTGAAGGTAAGGGTGTAGGTCTGTGGAATGCTCGAATTGTGTTATGAGAGGAGTCAACAACGAGGACATACCTTGTGCAAATGAGTGACTTTCTTCTGAGTCTTTGTCTAAAATCCGTGAGGTGAGACGACGAAATCATGAGAGATCAACAGGAACATACCGATACCAGTCCCGTCGAGGGTAGCATCCACTGCGATATCTTGTGGTCATTGCCTCCGCTGAAGAAGGTGACTTGGAAGGCACCGGCGGCGATGTCGAGTATGTTGGATTTCGGGAATGGCCAGAGGCGGATACTGCCGTCAGTAGATGCGGAAGTGATGATGGCGCTGGAATCATTAACGGAAATGGTGCTGATCTTGTCAGTGTGGCCACGGAAGGTTTCAACTTCTTCCCCCTTCAATGCGTTCCACACCCGAACGGTAGGATCACGTTTACCACCACCTGAGAGAAGGTATGGTCCCTGGAGCGTCCAGGTGAGTGCGAAGGTGCCACCTGAGTGACCCTTGAGCGTTTTGATGCGATGCCCGTTGGCTGGATTAAAAATGGAAATATTGTTCTCTGTCGCGACGGCAAGATATTCGCCAGATGACGAATAGCGAACGCAGTGGGCAACTGAATCAAGGTGGATTGCAGCATCTACTTTCTCCTTCCACGTAGCTGTGGACCAAAACTTGACCGAGTTGTTACCCGCACTCGCCAAAGTAGATCCATCTGCGGAAAAGTCTAGCGATATGAAGACCTTGTTGGAGTTGTGGGCCGTGATGAAGTGAAGAGCGACGGATTGGGTAGTGACCCCGTTATGGGCATTCCCGTTATGGGTGATGGGCTTGGTTTTAGTGAACCAGGTGGCTCCGCGGGTATCATTAATGAGACAAACTCCTTCTCCGTTCCAGGGAATGATCCCTCCAGTGATATCACAACTGGCTACGAATTTACCGTCACGTGATACCGCCAATCCAGTCACATCGCTGTGATGCCCTACCAGATGCTTCAATACCTTCCTCGTTGTCAAATCCGACAAATAAAGTGTCTTGTCCTGCGAAGTGGTGATCATACGTTGCGAGTGGGGCAACGCTACGACCATGGAGATGAACTCGTGATACTCTTCAATCGTTTGAGACACTTCTGTGACGTGTTCTGTGACATGTTCTGTGCGTCGAGTGACATGCCCAGTGACTTCCTGGGTGATCTCTTCGGAAGTAGTAGTTTTGACCATGATTTGCTCTGCCTTTATAACAGGGTGTGGGGTCAACACAGTGAGGTTTGAAGTCATTTTGCTAGAGGTTGTTTGTAGTTGAGCAGGGCTTAACAGAGGGGATTCAGGTGGGTTGTACTCTGAAGTGTGTTCGCTGTATGTTTTTATACTGTCTGTCTTGTCAGGGGTAAGCAGGTTCATAGGCACATGGGTCCGACTTGTGAACCATCCAGGGCAAAATTCAATCAATCACCGCTGTTTCCCAAGGTAAGATGCTTACTTCCCGCGTTGTTAGTATTACAGGCTCACTGCCTATGCTTGAAGGTCGAGTCGATATGTCCGTCCTCCTCCGTCCTCTCGTAAATTGATCCTCAATTTTTCCTTATCTGGCTACAGCCGCATCAGACCGCATGGGAGACGTCTGACACTTTGTGACAAGTATCCTTGTTCTAATCTTCGCTGGATAGGGCCCTGCCTAGACCCTCCCATATAGTATTGTTCTCTATGCAGCGAAGATTAGGCCAAAGATACTCTGAGACAGATCACAAGACGTAGACCGTCTCCCATGTAAAGGTTTAACCGATGAGTGGTGGTGGGTCATCAATTCTTTTACGAGAGGACGGCAGTGAAATCAAACCGACACTAACAATGTCAACCTGTTACCTGACCTGACCTGACGGACATAAAATCAAGCCGACATTGGCAACGTCATTTTAGAATCGACCAGACCTAATACTCAGCCATGTACATGTGCAAGGTGTGAACCGTTTTGGAAATAGCAACCGACACTTACGAAGGGCCTTCTCAGGCTGTTGGGCTGTAGCCAGGTCTAGGCCCACTCAATCCTGTCCCCGAACTGTTACCCAATCGAGCCCGAGAAATAAACTTAAACTGCACACCAATGTCCAAAAATAGCACCCTTTCGGAGGTTCAACTTACCATCACCGCGGCCGTACCTGGTGCTGGTCAACGTCGAAAGTGCAATATAGCACGGCTTCATCGTATGAGCAGACAAAGTCATTCGTTTCTTGCTCTCAGCGTATATGTAAGGTGCTAGGAGAAAATTTTGATTCAGGAGATGATATGTTGATGTGACACTGAAGCGAAGCCCACCGGCTATGACCAGGGCCGAATGTCATTCCAGGCATCATGGTCTAGACCCATGCTGGTCATCAGGGGCGCCTTCATCGATGTGAAGGTAGCCTACGGCTTGCAGAAGAACCCGAACCGCTCATCAGCATTACGATCCATTTGACCGTATACTAATAGACAATCGGGACTTGGATGACAAGCGTGTCTATGGTCCCCTATGGCGGGCTACTGTTTCTTCCTGAAGAAAAATATAAAACTCTGGGCGTGTGGATAAATCGCGATGTTCCTATGCCCAGACCATACGTGTCACCACTTGCAAGTTTATAACGAGAAAGCTCTCACATGGGGAAGACTGGATGAACGCTTCGAGTGACCTGCGTCACACCCCAAGCCCGGCTTCTGGCGCTAGGTACTACTTATCCTATGCCATCTTCCAGGATCTGATGGAAATTTTTCGGCGGCAGGTACAGATATCGATGGCGAAGAAAAGAAACTGATGCGAATAACGAACTTGATCAGAAACGTATGCCGGACATGATCGTAAACATCTACGCAGTGGGAGTTTGCTCCTCTGCCTGGGCCTTTCCCCCCGGCGCTCACCTATGCCCGATGTAATTGATCTTGTGCGGACTTAGTTCCCTTGTTTTATTTTACAACCTTACTGATCTATGTCGGTTGAAATACGCATGCAATTTGGGGATATTCTACTCGTTCCAGGACTGCCCCCTACTTCCCCGCATTAATGTGTGCATGCATCACAGATCACAAAGATATGTCCGACTTCATACCTTGTGAGCCGAGTGCGACTCAGTTCCGTTTCTTAGTCTTGCCCGAAACTCTCACAGACCCTTACCGATGTTCAGCTTAACTCATAACAAGGACACCCCTTTAGTCGGCTTTAACCCACATGTGAATACATTGACACTCAATTTCTGGAGTGGCAATAAATGCGTCATAGCGCCAGTAATTTTTTCTGTCAATCTGATACCTGCTGGGGTTTTGAAGACCAACAACCCCGTGAAAAGAAGTAGAAGTCGCCATAGTACTGAGCGCAGAACAAAGACCAAGAAAAAAAGGAGACGCTGAGGGCATGAACGCGCCACAACACAGCATTGCGCAGCAAACGGAAAGAGCCGCAAAGACGAAACAGCAAAGGACATGAGCGCAACACAGCATGACGTGGTGGACACCATCCGGCGGCATCTCGTGCTTATATATGTTAGATACTAGACAATTAAATGCTACAAGAAGTCATCCAATTACAAATTTAACAGTAATCGAGCATAATTTCATAGGAAATTCGCTGGTGACGGTCATTCGCACCATCTGAGCCACCCGATACACCCAATCCCTCGTTATGTCCATCCCTCGTGCACTTGGGACCGGTCGAAGGGCTGGCAGGAACGGTGGACTGGTGGGGGCACGCCTCACACCAGGGCATTGGTAGCTCCAGGGATGCGAAATGGGACACAAGAGGTCCCATTAGACTAGGCATCTGTAGCTCCAGGGATGCGAAACGGGACACAAGGGGTCCCATTAGACTATGTCCTACAGAGAGTATCTCTCTCGACGGGTAAAATTGAATACAAAAAAATAAAAAAATAAAAAAAACCCAGTCGAAACTGGGATCCAAACATATCCTCGAGAACATCTGCGGTTCTTTGCAATACGGCGGTCCGATTCTTTGATGCTTTTCTGCGTCTCATAATCAGGAGAGCTGTCCACCTCGGTCTCTCTCTTCGCACTTGCTTCGGCGGGTTTTCTTTCTGAGCTCGCTGCTTCCTCTTCTGCGTTCTTTCTCTCCGCATTTGCTTCGGCGAGTTTTCTCTCTGAGCTCGCTTTTTTGGCTTCATCTTCTGCGTTCTTTCTCTCCGCATTTGCTTCGGCAATTTTGCTTTCTAAGCTCGCCTTTTTGGCTTCTTGTTCCATGTTTTCTCTCGCCTTTGTCGCTGACCATGTCTCAGCTGCATGCTGTTTCGCCTCGACTTCTTCTTTGGACAGTTCATCAGCCGCGGAGAACGGTAGCATAGTTGACATGATTAAAAAGACTTACCAGCGAACCAAGCACGTAAGCTGGCCTTCTGAGCTATGTCGGATTCCTCCATGAGCGACAGGTAGTAATCGAGTGCTTCGATGTTGCACGACCGGAAGAGTATAAGACATTTATACTTCCTTACGGTGTGCCACAATAACTTGAGGTCCCACCCGAAAATCTGCAAAAGAGCACGATTGAGCACACATCATCTCGAGTCGTGTATTGTATCAACATACCACGACAAAGTCCGTGTAGATAGAAAGGTCCATTTTTTGGAGGGAACAGCTATTAGAAATGTCGATAGCTGCATTGATGTACTTTGCGGCATTGTCGCGAATGTTGCTCTTCGAGGCTGCGAGTGCCATTTCGACGTAGAAGTATATCTGATGTGCGAAGCGCAGAACAATTAGTCTCTCAAATTCAGAATACGAACCGAAATTGATACTCACTTGCACGACTTGACAAGCAAGAAGATCAGCATTGAGAGAAACCTCAGCCATGTCATTAACAGACATAAGTGCTTCCTCGTATGCACCTGTGTTGAATGTTGCAATAGCCTAAAATCATAATGAAGCACGGAGCCCGTGAGAAAAACGTAACCCACCTTGATCAAAAAAAGAAGATGATGGGTTGCTGAATCTCCAGTCGCCAACCTCAACGCCAGATCAAATGCAGTACTCGCTTCCAAAGTCTGCCCCTTTCCGTAGAGGGCAATTCCCTTAGACATATAACCTATCGGAGACTTTTGAATATCAATGGACTATATCACGGTCCAAGTTAGTATATCTTGAAGGCATTCAGTATTGGTCGGTATAGCTCACCTGGATTGCATCTTTAAGTGCAGACTCCCAATCACATTGACGTGCAAAAACAATCGAACGGTTCCCATAACAGACGTAGTTGCTGGGATTTGCCGTTATTTCCTGTGTGAATATCTCCACAGCCATAGACAAGTCCCCAGTAATGCATGCAGTGTGCGCCGCCGCCGACATGTCCAGGATAGCGATCTGTGGTATGCTCGAATTGTGTTTTGAGTGTTAATAATGAGAACATGCCTTTTGACCAACTCTCACTTGCGTCTTCGTCTGAAATTCGCGAGATAAGAAGACGAAACTATGAGAAATTGACGGAAACATACCAACACCAGTCCCGTCGAAGGTAGTACCCACTGTGATATTTTCCGATCATCGCCTCCGCTGAAGAATGTGACGCAAAATGCGCCGGCGGAGACCTCGAGTATTTTGGATTGATCGGGGGATGGCCAGAGGCGGATACTGCCGTCACAAGATGTGGAAGTGATGATGGTGCTGGACTCATTGATAGCAATAGCACTGATCTTGTCAGTGTGCCCACGGAAGGTGTCGATCTCGTTCCAGTTCCATGCATCCCAAACCCTAATGGTAGGATCGCGTCTACCGCCACCTGAGAGAAGGTACCCCTGGAGCGTCCATGTGAGTGCGAAGGTGCCACCTGAGTGTCCCTTGAGCGTTTCGTTACGTTGTCTGGTTACTGGATTATAAATGTAGATATTGTTCTCTGTCGCGATGGCAAGATATTCGCCAGATGACGAATAGCGAACGCAGTGGACAACTGCATCAAGAAGGATTGCATCTTGATTTTCCTTCCACGTATTTGTGCACCAAAACTTCACTATACGGTCACCCGCACTTGTCAAAACCGTCCCATCTGCAGAAAAGTCTAGCGATATATGGACCCCACTGGACTGGTGGGCTGTGATGAGTTGACGAGCAACAGATATATCGGTTGGGGCAGTGGTGGACCCGTTGTGGGCAGTGGAGGACCCGTTAAGAGTAGTGGTGAACCCGTTGAGAGTAGTGGTGGAACCGTTGTGGGCAGTGGTGGACCCGTTGAGAGTAGTAGTGGACCCGTTGTGCGTAGTGGTGGACCCATTGAGAGTAGTGGTGGACCCGTTGTGCGTAGTGGTGGACCCGTTGTGCGTAGTGGTGGACCCGTTTTGATAAGTGGACCCATTTTGAGAAGTGATAGAGCCGTTTTGGGAAGTGTAACCGTTTTGGACATTGTTGGGGGCAGTGAG
Source organism: Suillus cothurnatus (assembly GCA_016758765.1). Lineage (NCBI taxonomy): Eukaryota > Fungi > Basidiomycota > Agaricomycetes > Boletales > Suillaceae > Suillus > Suillus cothurnatus. The sequence continues at coordinate 189,950 of JABBWL010000042.1, read as the reverse complement.
CTCGGTTTTAGTGAACCCGGCTCCCCGGGCGTCATTGATGAGACAAATTCCAGTTTTTCCGTCCCATGGGATAATCCCTCCACTGGCATCACAGCTTGCTATGAATTTCCCATCTCGCGATACCGCCAATCCAGACACATCACTAGGATGCCCTACCAGACGTTTCAATACTTTCTTTGTCGTCAAATCTGACAGACAAAGTGTGTTGTCTTTCGAACTGGTGACCATACGCTGCATGTTGGGCAACATTGCAACTACAGAGAAGGAATCGTGATGACCTTCAGACGTTTGTGATAGTTGTGTGATGCATGAAGTCGGAGGCAGCATTGCCAGTGCTGGAGTGGGTGGCGACACCAGAGTGGGCTGCGACATCATTTCACTAGAGGTCAATTACAGTTGAATAGTATGGTTTGATAGAGGCGTCATACGCAGAGACGCGAGGTGTGCTTGCTCTGCGTTCTTATATTGTCTCGTTGTTCATTTGACGCTGAACATAGGAGCCCCTTATCGTAAGTGAATTTGAACAGCCGCACTGGCGCTCGCTGCTATTCGGTTACGGTCTATTGTGCCTCTATTCCATAATTCACTCAGCATGTTTTATATACCATAGCATATTCCAATTCCAAGTGAAATAAAACATTTTCAGTAAGAAATGATAGAGATCCTGTTTTCGGTGACACCAGCAATAACCACCAATCAGAGTTACCTGCCGTTACTACCGATGTCGGACTTTGATTTAATGAACCTCGCGCTCTTTCGTGAGCAAGTGACATCTCAACGGGGTTCCATCGTCAAGTCATGGGGCGTCACCGAAACAAGCTAGTGCCGTAAAGGGATAGTAGCTTCCATCAATTCTTATCTTATTCTCCCATTTACGACCTGTCATCAAGCTGTCACTGCTCCACAAAGTTCGAAAACAAACTTCACACAAAAGTAACAGAAAGTTGGGACTTGACAAGTGTCTGCTTCTTCCCGAAGAAAAAACTCCGCGCGTGGGGATAAAACATGTTCAGGCCAGCTAATCACGTTGGCCCAGGCCATGTACATCACCGCCTGCAAGTTTAAGGTCTCACATGGGGGAAGACTGAATGAATGCTTCAAACGAGGCAGGGGGAAGTAAAACTGATGAATAAGAACACGAACATGATAAGAAATGTGCACCATACTGGCACAGATAGATGGGCGCAAAGTCAGTATCAAAGGTGACATAGCTTCCTGCAGACACATAGCTTAGCAATGTATCCGAAAAAAGCTTTAAATGATATGTTATGCCACGCCGCGGGATATCTCCAAGGCCCGCAGTGATGGAATACCAAAAGGCTGTGCCTAAGTGGCGAGGAATTTCGTGTCAGAAAACACAAGAACGCACACTGAAATAGGTGGCAACCTGAAAAGGAACAAGCACAAGCAAGAACACAAAAAAGACATGGACGCACGTGGGAGTTGCAGACTCAAAGCCTCGAATCTATGGAGGTATCTAATGACTCATGAGTGCTTTCGAACGAACGCCAGGACGATTTAAACCAAACATGGAGGGGACTTGGAATAAACGCGGGTGAGTGACTTCGAATGAACGCTGAGCGTTGATTAATAACTTGGAATGAACACTCACTCGGTGATAACGCAGCTAAAAGGCTTAATAAACTCATATTCCATGTCAAACTCTCGCTGCATTCAACTACGCAATCATACCACTAGCCATAAGCTAACGTTCACGCCCCAAGGGATAGAATGATCGCTAAGATTCTGGTGGGCAAAGAGATGTCAAGTGCGTGCAGAATCACAAGTAGACGGAGAGTTATCGCTGCGCCTGCCCTCACATGCGCTACGAAATGTTCAGCATGCTAGCATGACTGGACTTGCGTAAAGATCAACGCAGGGGGAGTTGTGATTGGACAAAACATCCAACCTACGACCTGACGATTAGAACCACATCACGTCAGCAACCCCTGGACCCGGCGTTTCTCTTCCGAGGAAAATGGCCTTCGTTCATCGAGTAGATTGGAAGGAAAGCTGGGCCTGAGTATTTAGAGGTTACTTCGTAACGAGGAAGGTGATGGATGGTACGAGGGTGAATAAGCAGCTGTTGAGCATGTGCTTTGGGGTGCTCATTATCGGCTGGACTAGAGTCTAGATTGTCTGGTATATCGATGTACATGTTGGAACCTTATCGATGGCTGAAGTGGGTTAATCCAGCAAAAGGCTATCAGGATACCTCGCCGTTATTAGGAACAGGTATTGGCAGCGGTACTCACGACATTGCAGTATCGGAAGGACAAGATTCATCCATCACTACAGACTAGTAATAGCCTGAGCACAACGGCGCACCTTCGTTTGCGCATGTTTGGTTCATACTAGACAACCCGATCTCAAGCCGTCCTTCCTCGACATTAGGGATAACCAAGACGCAGTACCTGAAAGGGAATGAGGCAGAGGATGTGCTTCATGCTGAGGAATGGTTTAGAAAGGGAGGCGAATTCCAAAGTGGTGCGGGAACCTTGGGGAAGCCGGAAAATAGCCCAGTGCGTGCATGAGTGCAGTTGATGATGATCACATGTTCGGCGAAGGGCGGAGGTGCTGCTGTGAAGTGGATGAATCAGTCTATCGAGGTGTTGTGCGCTAGTGACTGCGAAATTCGAAGAATCAATATCGTTGTAGTTCTTCATGATGCGCCATATCCAAAGACGAGCATATACGTGTAGGAGAAACAACCATACGCACAGACATCCTCATCTATCGGGTCCTCAAAGTCGTATAGAGGATCGCGAAGCTCAATGATGCCATCGCATATGTCCTGCAGGAGCGTGCTTAAAGGGACAGCGATCCTGGATCCGGTACGATAATTGGAGGCATGCTTGACGGTCTTGATGTAGCGCGCGGGATAGAGAGAGCAACTTGGAACGAGGACAGTTTTGAGTGCTTGGAGGGCCGTGCAGGCGGATTGGGAGTGCTTCGTGGGTGGGCAGGGACTTGAAGACGACGGTCCAGAAACCGATGACCAGACGTAACACTAGGATGAGAGCAATGAGGATTTCAAAGGTCCTGTAATTTCAAGGATTGTAGGTCTTGATGAGATCAATGGTCAGGCCTTTAATGGAGAAAGGATTTGCTGAAAGTATTGAGAGAGGCGTAAATCTAGAAACGCGTCATGAACTTTGCTGAACTTTGCAGGAAAAGAAAATATACGATCACGCGGGTCAGAGCACTCATACTATACATACCTGCCCCCAACATTCAAAGCCGTAACTTCAACAAGACGCACTTTGGTCCTTCTCTGCCACGGAGATAATCGCATGGCGCGCTACAAACGGCTCGTCCGCAGTACCAAAGTCGAGCTGGGTTGCAGTTCAAGAAGTTTACTGGATGCGGTTAGGATTTGGGTGGAGACTGATATAGCTGCTGATTTGCGCTGTGCCTCAAGTTAGCTTTGCGCCTATGGTATGACATAAGAGAAGGAAATGTACATTTAATAACGTAGTGCATTAGCACGCATGAGTATAATACCAACATATCTTGGAGGGCAGGAGGTGTTGAACGTCCCCACATACTTCGTGTCATATATTTACGTTTCGACTGGAACAAGTCGACTCTAAGATGCTGGAATTCGACCATTTGACGGTGAACAGCACGCGCTGAGTAAACATGATCGTTGTCATGTGTGCAAAGGACATTCATAGTGGGTGGTAGGGAAGGTATAAGCATAGAAGAATGTTTGATCCGCGTTCATGTTATGAGCCAGTACACAAGTACAAAGGGACACGAGAAATTTTAAATGCATAGAAGACCTCCGAGTTTTCAACCCAACAGCGCCTTCGAGCCTGAAGACATACACCCTACATGCTTGAATTCTGAATGAAAGATAACTGAGAACGGCAGCATGGTTGACATGATTAAAAAGACTTACCGGCGAACCAAGCACGTAAGCTGGTCTTCTGAGCTTTGTCAGTTTCCTCCATGAGCGACAGGTAGTAATCAAGTGCTTCGATGTTGCACGACCGGAAGAGTATAAGACATTTATACTTCCTTACGGTGTGCCACAATGACTGGAGGTTCCACCCGAAAATCTACAAAAAAGCGCGGTTGAGCACACATCATGTTCAGTTGTATATTGTATGAACGCACCACGACGAATTCCTTGTAGATGGAAAAGTCCATTGTTTGAAGGAAACAGCTGTTAGCGATTTGGATAGCAAGATCGATGTACTCGATGGCTTTCTCGCGAGTGTTACTCCTTGAGGCAGCGAGTGCCATTTCGGCGTAGAAGTATACCTGATGCGCGAAGCGCAGAACAGTCAGTCTCAGATGCAGAACACGAACCGGAATTGATGCTTACTTGCACGACTTGACAAATAAGAAGATCGGCATCGAAAGAAACCTCCGCCATGTCGTTAACATACATGAGTGCTTCATCGTATGCATTTGTATTGAAGGTCGCAATAGCCTGAAAATTGTAATGAAGTATACGAAACATGCAAGAAAAATGTAACCTACCCTGATCAAAACAAGAAGATGATGGGTTGCTGAATCTCCAGCCGCGAACCTCAACGCGAGATCAAATGCAACATTCGCTTCCCGAATCTGCTTCAATCCATAGTGGGCAATGGCCTTGGCCAAATAGCCTATCAACGACTTTTGAATGCTAATAGACTATGTCACAATTCAAGTTAGTATGTCTTAAAGGGGTTCAGCATTAGTCGGTATAACTCACCTGAATTGCATCTTTAAGCGCGAGCTCCCATTCACCCATGCGTGTATAAACAATCGAACGGTGCCCGAAGCAGACGTAGTTGCTGGAATCTGCCCCGATGTTTCGTGTGAATATCTCCAAAGCCGTAGACAACTTCCCCCCCGTTGTGATTATAGTGTAGGCGGTCTCGTCCATGGTGAAGGTGAGGGTGTAGGTCTGTGGAATGCTCGAATTGCGTTATGAGAGTCAACAACGAGGACATACCTTGTGCCAGTGAGTGACTTTCGTTTGAGTCTTTGTCTAAAATACGTGAGGTGAGACGACGAAATCATGAGAGATCAACAGGAACATACCGACACCAGTCCCGTCGAGGGTAGCACCCACTGCGATATCTTGTGGTCATTGCCTCCGCTGAAGAATGTGACACAGAATGCGCCAGCGGCAACATCGATTATGTTGGATTTCGGGAATGGCCAGAGACGGATGCTGCCGTCAGTGGATGCGGAAGTGATGATGGTGGTGGATTCATCGACCGAAATGGTGCTGATCTTGTCACTGTGACCACGGAAGGTCTCTATTTCTTCCCCACTCAATGCTTCCCACACCCGAACGGTAGGATCGCGTTTACCGCCTCCAGAGAGAAGGCATGTTCCCTGGAGCGTCCAGGTGAGTGCGAAGGTGCCACCGGAGTGGCCCTTGAGCGTCCTGATGCGCTGCCTAGTTGCTACATTATAAATGCAGATATTGTTTTCTGTCGCGATGGCAAGATGTTCGCCAGATGACGAATAGCGAACGCAGTGAACAACTGCATCAAGAAGGATTGCATCTTGGTTCTCCTTCCACACAGCTGTGGACCAAAACTTCACCACGCGGTCGCCCGCACTCGCTAAAGTTGCTCCATCTGCAGAAAAGTCCAGTGATATATGGACCTCACTGGATTGGTGGGCTATGATGAATTGAAGAGCGACAGATTCGTCGGTTTGTGCAGTGGTAGACCCATTGTGAACGGTGGTAGATCCATTGTGGACGGTGATAGACTCATTGTGGACAGTGGTAGATCCGTTGTGGACGGTGGTAGACCCATTGTGGACGGTGGTAGACCCGTTGTGGACAGTGGTAGACCCGTCATAGACAGGGTAAGTCCCTGGACCACCCACGATTGATAGCTCATTTTGGGAAGAAGTAAACTTGGTTTTAGTGAACCCCTGGGATTCGTTAATGAGACAAACTCCAGTTTCTCCGCTCCAGGGAATGATGCCTCCAGTAACATCACAACTTGCTATGAATCTCCCGTCTCGTGATACCGCCAATCCAACTACATCGCTCGGATGCCCCACTAGACGTTTCAACACTTTCTTTGTCGTCAAATCCGATAGACAAAGTGTATTGTTCTTCGAACTAGTGACCATACGCTGCGTGTTGTGCAACACTGCAACCACGGATATGGACTCATAATGACTTTCAAACGTCTCAGAGACTTCTGTGACATGTTCGGTGACGTGCTGTGTGGCATGTTGTGTGACGTGTTTTGTGACGTTCTGTACTATGTCTTCGGCAGCAGTGCTGACTCGGATTGCGGTTTGCTCTGCGGCCACTAGAGCAGTGGGTGGCGACATTCGAGTGAGCAGTGATGTCATTTTACTAGAGGTTGATTGTAGTTGAGGAGAGAGATTGCAGGTATGTTTTAGATGTGCGTTCGCTGTGCGCTTTTATATGTTTCGGTGTTCGTTAGGCGCTGCAGGGGATCTTATCGCAAGGGGCACATACGTCCAACTTTGCAGGGGTTCATGCTTCCTTCCCGCGTCGCGTGGTCATAGTTGCACTGGCGCTCATTGCTGTGCTTCAAGATCTGATCGATTCTAAATGACAGGTAGCCAATAAAGCAAACGATCCCCGCCAACCGCCGCAATTTCATTTTCATACAATTATATATCCAATACCAGCAACCATGTCATATGAAGTATGTTTACGGCATTTAAGGCGCCTACCCCTCTAACCCGATGTCAAGCACCATTAGCCAGCCATTGTAACAAGTGCCAGAAAACCTTTAATCCTGCCTAGAGCAATCTCGGAGAAGCAACGAACTTCAGACGATTGAAAGGGATAGAGCAACACAAGCCTAATATTCGCTCAGCGTCGAGCTTCTGTGGCCTGGAACGTTGCTATCCGAGATCTTGGTTTCCTTCGGGATAGGCGTTACTACGTCTGCATTAACTAGATGTCATCTGGCATTGAGTCAGTGTTCTTTCCAAGTTCGTCATCAGCGCTCAGTATTTATTTAAAGTTTACTGCTCATTGGTGTTAGATAAAAGGATATCAACTCCCGTGTGTGTCTAGGCCTCCTTATCGGTGCGCCTCCTGTTCCAGTGTACATTTTTATGTTCTCTAAAACAAAATTCTATGTACAGCCTAATGGTATTCCATCACTGCCGGCTTTGGAGATACCCCCAAGAGTACGTAACAGGTTATTTCAAGCCTTTTATATTTACTTTTGGATATAGTAAAGTTGAGCCACAAGTCCGAAAGTCATATCACCTTTGACGCTGATGCGCTGAACTTTTGCGCCCATCTATCGGTGCCAGCATGGTACGTATCTATCATGTTCGTGGTTTGCATCAGTTTTGTCTCCTCACCCATCCATACCCGCCGCCGCAAAATCTCTATGAGATTCTGGAAGACATGGGTTAGCACTTGGTCTGCTACAGGGGTTCATAGACACACTTTTTTTCAATGTAGACGCGCCCGTTATCCAAGTCTCAACGTTCCATTGTGTCATGTCTATGATACGGTCAAATGGAACGAGATTGATGCCTGTAGTCAGTGGTGAGCAGTTCCGATTCTTCCGCAGGCTGTGAAGCGCTCTAATGACCAGCTGATTGAGATCATGATCCTTCAAATGTCATCCGGCCTCGGTTATACTCGGTGAGTTTCGCTTCGGCATTGTATTAGCGTAACTTCCGAGTCACATTGCCTAGGAACGCTTCATACAAACGCTGAGCCCATATTTATGGACAAACCGCACTGTCACCATCTTGCTTCTGTACCCCCGGTATTACTCTTGCCGGCAACCGAGCTGTCATCCAATCTTGTAATATTCCAAGTTTCCAGAAACATTCGTCGACTGTGGACAGTTTACAGCATCAGATACGATGTATTTGGCAGTAACATGACTCATCTTATTGATATCACTAGGTCAAGTGTCCCCGCAGCTACTATGTCCGTGATGGGAACACACCGGTCAGAACCACGTACATGGTCATGTCAAAATATAGCTAAGTTGCATTCAGGCTGATTGCATTCACCTTGACAGTTTCCCTATAACCCCCTTTTACTTCTCTGAAAGAACGCCATCCACACATTACTTAACTTCTCAAGCGACTTAAAGACTCCTTCCGGGATCCTCATGTCATCAGTATGATCCAATTGGCGTCTCGCTGTAAGGTATCATTGGTTTTAGCAATGTACTGTAGACAGATGAATAACCAATACAAAAGCGTCTTTTGCGACCTACATCTCTCTTTGCATTCATAGTATAATCATGGAGAAACGAGGCAAAATAAAGAGCATGGGTTGCACTGCCTGGACGAGAAAGCCATGAGGGTACTTTGAGTAAAGCATTAGCGTGGATTAAGAGATGGCAAATGTCGTCCCTTGAATTGACCTTGCAGGCGTCCGGCTGTCAGTACAATGAGCGTAGGATAAGGGTAGTCTGGTCCAGCGTCACAGTAGAAAAATAGCGGGAGCGAATGAGAAAAAGGCACCACGCTTGATGAATCTACATTCTAGGTGAAACAATACCACCCGAGCAATTCGACTGCGTCAAAGAAACCAGAAGACGATAGATGAGCATATACATGGGTAGATAATCAGTGGGCAGAATCTAGGAACGCACGTAAATTCGGAAGGGCATAGAAATCATTCAGAGGTCCTTCTTGATTTCATCCGTTCCTTCCAGAGGCTCCCATCGAAGAAAATACACTCTCTGGTTCTCCCAAGCGACTACTGAGCTGAATCACCAATTCCATAATCGCACAATGGATGACCAACATGTCCTAAGAGGTAGATGTATACAGCATTTCGGACATCTGTAGTCGTGATGTCACTTCGTGTCCGGAGCAGGGACAGTCCATGATCGATTAAGGTGTTCGTTCGGGAATAGATCATGGCTGGTATGAAGCTCACTGCGGACATCGGCAAGGAGACTCAAACCAGTCAGTCGGAATGAAAAAAAACACTGATATGGTCAGCGCGATATCATCGTAAATATGTATGCTGTGGGTATTGTGGTTTGACGAAACATCAAATCTGCACATTGACGATTAGCAGTGCCTCCCGAAATCTATTACTATGAAAAATACAAGGCTCACCATCGTTATGAGCATGTTACCAGAAGTCCCGGTGACCCATACTGGTCGACAGTTACCTTTATATTCAGTTTTGAACTGTGTCAGAGGCGGAGAAAGCACACACATGCTTACCATAATGCGCTATGTCGACCATCCTACCATAGCCTGGCCAAGCACGAATTTGAAAGGATTAAGAGCACCGTTGCAGATGTTATCTTCTTGCAATAACATTCGGATCCATATCCTATTCGATGGTCCAGGTAACAAGCAGGGCAGCTGCGCGATTACGTGTTATGCAATACGTCCAAGCATGAGTCTAATAATAGATTCACTTCTTTTGATCATGATGTTCGTCAACTGTTGAACACTATCACACATCAGGACATCTCCCTAAACGAGTACGTTGGGTGTTTGGTCTTGAATTCTTCCCATACATGACACCTATTATAGTTGCTGCACCCCTTCCTTCATTTCTTTTGTGTTTACAATATTTAGTTCAATGCGTTGTTGAAATGGGTGCATCTCTCTCTTCCATTTTAACAACTGACATGTGCTTTTCAAACACAGGCCTGCTCCTCTCTCACCTTAATTTGCACCAACTTTGCCTTCCTCCCATGTGACCATCAGTCGCATGCATCATTCCCATCACTATCCTGGAATCATCCTCCATCTCAGAAAATGTGAATCCAGGCATCAATAACAATGCACCAACCAAATAACATCATGGTACCATTGGGTACTGTTTGTGTTCTTAGCACTTCATGTAGGCATAATTGTGCTATCAACTGAATGATTCTGACCCTATGAGTTTCAGCTTCATCGACCTCCTTCCTCTGGCTTGAGAAGCATCTGAAGATTGTGCACATCCAAAGTTATTCCAACCTCGTATGCCTGCAACTCAGCAACTACCAGCAGGCACTCATTTCACTCTTTCTTGCATCTGTATGCCATGATCTCTGTTCAGTAGCAGTGGAAACAGGGACTCAAAAATCTTGTGAATGAGATCCCTAGTTTGGCACCTCCACATAACTGAGGTTCTTGCAGTGCCATTGTGCAGTAGGACAATGTATCATGTAAGTAGTCTCTCACTATGACTCCCAGTTGAAGTCCATGGAGGTTGATGATTCACCCCCAGTGACAAGTGTAGTTCGCATTATCGGTATGAGGGTGAGTTGCTCCCATCCCATTGCAGTTTTCCTTCTGAATATTTACCATGTATATGCGCTGCAACAGCATGCCCTCCCATCGATTGAGTATGCCATCCACCTACTATCCTGCCTGGTGACTTATTGAGCCAACTTAATCACAATGCATTGCTACCCTGCTAACCTTGCAAACCAAAATCTTTCTGAAGCAAGCAATGCAAAGCACCATGATGGAGAGCCTGTTACTTTCCAAAGTATGTGTGATGGTCATTGGTCTCATCTTGCAGCTCTATACCCATAACATAGCATTACAGGGATGAACCTCTAAGCACTAGTTAATGCCCAACACTATCCCTCTCCAACACTAACTTCCACCTGCGGCCTTCTCTCCACCTCACCTCCTCCAATCACCATTGCCTACCCATCTTTCCATCATGTCTCCCATTGAATGTGGATCAAAAGATGCTTGAGAGAAGCTGATTGTGGACAAGCAGTTGCTTGCGCACATGTCACTCATGATAAGTCTTCATCGAGAATTGTTCAGGCAGTTGGGTGGCATGGTCCATGCTGGTGAGCATGGCTCCAAGGGTTGAGGGAGTCTTTTACGGTGAGCCATCTATCTAGAAAAGGAGGAAGTGGAATCTGACAAGCGGATGAGGTAAAGTAACCCTCATTGAGTACATGGTTCAGGTTCACATTGAGTTTTAACTTGGACAATTTATGCAACAGGAAGTGCATGGGGAAACAACCCTAGAGAGCATGTAGATGCAATGAATGGAATTTCTGTACAGCCCTAAACTGTTTTGTGAGAACGAGCTCATTAGGTAGCAGAACAGAATGAATGAAGTACAAGGAGATAAACATGTATTGTATGAAATCTGTAGGAAGTGCTTCGGTCATTTAAAATAAGTAACACATGTCCAAAGTCACTGACAGATACTACAAAATGCAATCTACTATGGTCTCCAACACATGTGCCATGATGTGCCATGCGAGACATGACTCAAGTCCAGCTGTAAGGCATTGTTGGGTATCACCAGTGTGTTGCCTGGGGCATACACCACTGGGTGAAAATTGAGCGGGATCCAGAAGAGAAGTCGTCCTTCAGGACCTACAACCCATCCCTCCTCATTTGGGCAGAAAGGGGATAGGGTTTTAGAATCTTGGAGAAAGGAGGCAGCGGAATGAAGGGCATGAGTCAAGTCAGATGAAAAACATATTGCAGGTGCTTCGGGTGGTTGGTGCTGGTTTAGAAAGTTTACATCCCACACCCAGATAGTGTTGTCTTCTGACCCAGAAACAATGTGTTTGCCATCAGGTGAGATTGCAACAGACCGAACGCCTCCAGTGTGCCATCGGAAAGGGGCACCTACTCCTTCACCAGTCTGCATGTCCCACACCTGGACGGTCTGGTCATTCGAGCCAGACACAATGCGATTACCATCTGAAGAGATTGCAACAGTGTTAACCCAGCCAGTGTGGCCTCAGAGAGGGGCACCCCATAACTCACCAGTTCCCATATCCCACACACAGATAGTCTGGTCTGCTGAACCTGATACAATGTGATATACATCCAGCGAAATTGCAACAGAGAGGACATCATCAGTGTGGCCTTGGAGCATGGCACTGGATGCCTTGCTAGTCCCTATATCCCACACCTGAATTGTCCTGTCATGTGAGCCTGACACTATGCAATTTCCATCTGATGAAATTGCAACAGACAGAACCCAGTCAAAGTGCCCACCAAAAGTACATGCCTTGCCAGTCTCAATATCCCACACCCGGATTGTCTGGTCATCCGAACCAGACATGATACAGTTTCTGCTCAGCGAGATTGCAACAGACTGAACAGAGCTTGAGTGACCTTGGAGACTAACACCTGATGCCTCTCCAGTTTCTGCATTCCACATGCGGTGTCTTGTTACTTGAGGGTCTTATAGGTTGCTCAGAATACAATGACTATCACAATTGTATTTGATAAGACTACAGGTGCCAGCTGCCTCAAGTTCATGGTCAATGGATTTTCTACTTCTCGGTTGATAACGTGCTGTTCGTGGGTGGTCAAAGAGTGATGAATCACCTTCTTTGTTGGTCTCTTCTGATAGTAAGGAAGTATATATATTTTTGTCAGGTTACTCTGAACCTAGTAGGTAATATTAAACCTCTGCTGATGCTGACTAGATAATACAAGTCTCTCTTCCTGTAAAAGAGAGGATGTGAACTAAAATGAATAGACGAATACGATAGATTGTTGTATAGGCGATCCCTGTAAGATAGTATACAACTAATCTGACTAGATTATACCACGGTTTTCTAAGGCAACACTAGGCCTTCACTTTCTTCTGGATCTCACACTAGGAGACAGAAAGGGGAAAACACCTGTTCAAATTCTTACTAACTCTCACACGGTTTGAGAGAAGAATGGAAAAGGGAAAACTTAATTATTGTGTGAGAATGGAGTCCTTATATACATTTTGGAAACCATCCTTACTAAGCAATGAGTCATCACTGGATTGGTAAGAATGTGCTTACAAACCAAGCCTTTTGGTGTGCTGAATCAGCTGCTTACTAAAGTACATGAGTAAAATATTACAAAGCATAGTAAAATCTTACAAAGCATGACGAATCATGACCAAACATGATGAGTCATGGAAAAATCCTTACAAATCAGATTATTACCAGTCACATGACATGCTTACAAACATATCTGAGTGGTTCACTGATGTAATCAAGTGGCTGAAAAATAGAAAGAGACTGGAAACTGATAGAAAACTACAAATACAAGTAAATAAATGAATCAGAATAGGAAACTAAGCTTATGATAGTGAGAAATATATCCTAGTATACTTCCCTAATCATCTCCTTCTATATTCCTTATCGTATATGTCATGGTATGGAGTGCATACCATGCATGACATCCACCTGGCACGAGAAATCGCAACTGTCCCCAGTTGTCTCGCTTATGGTGAACAAACTATTGATTGTCATTGATCATCTACATGGTCTCTTTCTTTAACTCTCTGAATACGGGGTTTACGCAAAGCATACAAACAATACGATGTTTTGAGATAGTGCTGTGAGCGAACTGTCTGTGCTCAACATAGAGTGTACTGACTGCTAGTTATCATAAAGATATTTGTCCCACACTCACATAGTAGTGGGAATAGTATTTTGTTGTGGTCTGAGATAGAACATACCCCTATTTGATGGGGTATATACGTAATCGTGGTTGATATGGTCACTTTTAATATGAATGTTCTCAATTAAGTACTAGGCTATTAATCCTAATAGACTTGTACTTCAATTGATCTAGATTTGATATTTTGACTTGGGACTATAACTTGTTGTCCCTTAAAATAATACTGTAAGTTTCCTATAGCTTATAGCTATGGACTTGTCTCGTGATAATTCATGAATTTTTCGCTATATTTATCTGTGCTTATACCAATGGCTAAGTACTAGACAAGTACTAGACATTAATAAGCTTAATTGTTTGTTTTGAAAGACTTAGAAAAAATCAGACGAGTTATACGGACAACAAAAGATTCGAATTACATGACCCGGTAACTTGTATCTAAAGCTATCTCTCTTGACCTATTTTTGTATATATCTCATAGCATAGTGTCGACGAAACTGAGTCAGACAGAACGAAAAACGCGTACTAATACACTGAAAAGGAAACTCGAGATGTTCTGAATGCTAGAAATACAAAAGACGGATTAGAAAACAGCCGAGGGTCCATATTTTGTGGATTATATGAATATATGTGCTGTTTAGGGGTTTTTGACGAATATGGACATGAACATGCGATAATGAAGTCGAAGAGTCAAAGAGTATGGAATGGGAAGCGTGACACATGATAGAAGTCGAAGTCAAATATGAAACATGAAAGATGGGCGTGATAGACAATCTAAATCGAGATAGACAAAGTCTTGAAGCTTTTGTTTAAAGCGGCTATTAAATTTTGAAGTTAAAACAAAAACAAAAAACAAGTGAATGTAAGGTCTATACCTATACATTCACAAGAAGAACTTGTGCTTGCTTCGAATCTTTCGACCATTGACGAGTCTCTTTTTTGGGTCCTCTTTAGATTCGTTAAGCACATAGAAAGCATGGGGACCAGAAATCGTACCAGGATAAATCACACTATGTAGTGGAGATGTCTTGAGAACGACGATCCCGGAACGACGAATGTTCAGAATATCATCGAGCTCATGTGCTGCAGCGATGATGTTGTCGTAAGTACCAGAATCTAAGGTGTGTGAAATCGTGAGTTCTCCGACGATATCTTCGTCGGGGAAGGGCATGAGGAGGGTGTCGCTAAGTCTCGAAGCGAACTCTGTTTCTCCATGAAAGCGTGCGACAGCGATATAAGCGTTCAGATGACGGGATTCGCTTGGGGTGAAAAAAGGATTAACGTCATTAAATTTGCCAATGAAGAAAGAAGCTGAAATGCCGCCCTTAACGTGGTCTGTCTTGTCACAGCTAAGGATAGACGACATAGATACAGCTTCTGTAAGCATCCGCGTAGATAGTATAGTGTCGACGAGCTTGAGAAGGTGACATGTGTGAGCGTGATGATCTCTAAGTTCTTCGATGCGGTCGGACCAATTACGAACAGAGCGTGGTCCTCCAGTAGGTAACGTTGGGTTACCAGGCAAAACAGGGTGACCTGGGTACATGTCATCATGGTATAGTTCAACGTCCCAGTCGTTAGAAATCAGTTGGTCCTGGCAAAATAAATAAGAACTAATAGCATTAACGACATTAGCAAAGTAGAATGAGTGATAGTCGTTAAGCTGCGCGATTTCAGTGTGACGGTAAGTCTCAGCGTCATGTGGTGTGATATCTTCAAGAAGCGCCGCATGAGGCGCTGACAAAAGTGAATAGTCAACGGTGTGGAATGAATAAACGGATTCGGGGGAAGCGAGCGCAGGCATATCTGCGATATCATGTAAAGTACTGCGTGAAACGGGTGGTGTAGGAGGGATTGGTGGTGTATCGTCTAAGTTGGGTGGAATGGGAACTCGCAGACTGTCCGGATTGACAGTGGGTCCCACAAAGAATACGTTAACGGAAGGGTCAGCGATGTTGACACTATCCTGCGCAGATATGGGAGCTTGGGAAGGTGCGTCGTCATTAGTAACATCTAAGTTTTTGGACGAATCCATTAGTGGGGAGGGCAATACCTGTTCATCCCCTTGCTCAATGGATCGTGTCTCTGGCGTCTCGTTGGTAGCGGTAGTTGAATCATTAACAATAGAATACCCTGCATGAGCAAGTATATTCATTAGTGATTGAGTGAAATGTATATCATTGAAACGCTCACCAAATGTGATGTTAAGCGTCTCGTTAAACTCGTCATCGGGTACTTCATTTTCCTCCTGTACAGTAGGTAGAGTGTTGTCGATAGCGTCTGTACCATTGAGGATAGAGCCAGCGCTAATAGGTATAGCATTTGGTGCTGGGCTTACAATGGGTTCCTCCCTTCCAACTGGGGATCTGTCCCATTGGAAGGGAGAGTAAGGTGGGGTAGGCAGCTCTGAAATAGTGAATAAAGCGGGAGGACTGATAGGAGTGATATTAGTAGGCTGAAAAGACAATGTCAAAGCACTGTCTGCGATAGAAGTCGAAAAACGGAAGTTTCCGGAGTGCTGTGAAATGAAATCGGCAACTTCTGTGCATGAATCTGTGAGAGGCATATAGGGCATTCTTGGGCACAATAACGTCGACGAATTAGGAAATAGATAGACGGCTGGATAATTTTGCCTTGTGCTATTGAAAATAGGCACGAGGCGCTGAACTGAGGGGAAAAATTTAAAGTCTGGTAGCTTTTTTATAGACTTAGGAATATATTTTATTTCAAATGGGACTGAGTAAGTCGATTGGTCACTTAGTAATTTCTTACTCAGAAACTGCTTGGGGTGGGGTGATTTCTGATTTACAAGCGCTGTGTGATTGCCAGATTTAGTGTATGATCGATTTGAGAAGTTCTCAGCTGAAAATGGTAACTTTCCATTTTCAGCTAAGAATACACTCACGCCGGCGAGATTTCCCAAGGTAGGCGTTTCATATTCTAAATTTAGATCGGCTTCTTCCAGCGTGCACAATAACTCATAGTGTACTTCCATATTTAGCGGATCCTTAAATAGTAACCATGTACTGTCAGATCTTTCATCTATAGATACGTAGTTACTTCTTTGCCATGGTCGGCCTAATAACAAATTGAATGGCACGTGATCTCCCATGAATAAATTTGCATGAGTAAAAACTCCTCCGCAATTGAGCGGAACATTCTGGATTAGGCCACGTAATCGGCCTTCTCCACCATTTGTGTCACTTAAAGATACCAATTTGGCAATATCGATCGGTCGGTTTATGATAGTTTTCCAAATATAGCTACTTACTATATTTAGTTGACTACCTGTATCTATTATTGCACTGATCATGCGCCCATCACACTGCATGGCTACTTTTATTAATAGACCCCGCGTTTTTGTCCATACAGAGTGGGCTTCAATTTTATTTACTGCTGGTTTGGGTTTGATAGCGTTAGATAGCAATCCAGACAGTTCTAGGGAACTGCCGAGAAGCTCACCTATTTCCATTTTAATAGGCGTTCTTAATATAGTATCTAAGATTTCGCCCAGCTGCACTTTTGCCGTGACGTCTGATACTCTGCGTGTCGGATTCTTCCGTTCGGAGTTTGAATTATCTCGGTGTGTGTTTGGATGACGCTGTGCTGGTAAGTCCTTTCTTACTGCCGGCGCCTCATCCTCTATTATCTCATCACTATTCCATCCAGCACTTATTTTATCTCTTGTTTTCTTTCTTGTGTTCTTCACTAACCTTTCTGTGTTAGGTTTCTTAGTGCTGGGCTGTACCTTAGGCTCATATTTAGGCACATTATCTGGCCCTATTTTTGGCCTTTTTGGCGCTAGTAATTCCTCTGGTAAGTTCTCATTTTGGCGTCTCTTTTCACTAACTCTGTCTTTGCTAGTCTGCTCCCCAGGACTAAACTTAGGCTTATCCTCTGCCATTGACTTAGGTGTTTTGGGCGCCTCAATATTTTCTGGTGAGTCATTTCTCTCACGTCTTTTCTCACTACTAGTCTTAGGTATTTTTGGATATATAGGCATGGGGCTATCCTCCATCCTATCAAATCCTGCCTTACGTGAATTCTTGGTGGTCCTTTCGACTGGACACACCAAGTTCTCTTCGTCCGAGCTAGTATCTCGTGTTGACGCAGTATTTTCGTTGTCACTGCTGTCGTCGGGCATCATTTCACTCTCGCTAGTGAAACATTCTTCAATGTAAGCACTTTTACTTCGTCTCAAGGGCGCTACTGATTCAATATCTTGTAGATTCTCATTCATCTTGACCTTGATGAAGTGGGCGACTGGCCCCTCGTCTTCGCGCTTCAAGGCTTCCAATATCATCTCTTCTGGCATTCGTTTGACCGTCCTCCCATCAGCTCGCCCATATTGACCGCTTCTTGTTTGGGTAAGTGTTTTCTCAGCTATTAACTTTGAAAGCTGCTGACAGTAATTCACTCCATGCCCTTTCTCGCCGCATTCATAGCAGATTCGTTTGTGATAGGGGGTGTTAGGGGCTTGGTAGAATCTAGTACCTGGAGGTGGTCCTCTAGTGTTTTGCTTCTCGTTTTTTTAGCTCTGTAGTAGTTTCTCCCTATGTAGTACCCTGTTGGCTAGTTGAAAACACAGTAGATGTTCCCTTTCTGATGGGTGATGCTATAATGTCCTTGATATAAGGATCAATTCGTGTGGCTCGATAAAACAATAGTGCATATTCAGGATCCTCTAAGGAAATAGATCCCATTTTCTTAATGAGTGTCTCCATTTCATTCATAGGTTCCACTGATGTGCTCTTGGGACTGTTGGTACCATTAGGTGTACCCTTCTCTTTCTTGGGCTTACTTTTCACTTTCTCTTTGTGTCTGCCCTTCTTAACTTGTCTCTTTGGAAAAAACTCCTTGTCAGACTCACTTGAATCTGATTCATTAGCACTGTCAGATGGTTCATTGCTAGATGAATCCTCATCTGAGTCACTATCTACTTCTGATACCAGTAGATCTGCATCAAATCTATCACGGTGTAGAAGTTTCTCTGCTGCTGCAGTTACTTTTTCAACTGGGAAAGCTTCTGACAAGTCCCTATCAGGTTCTCGTGCCATGATACGGGTCTCGATATTTACATGTAAACTCTTGTAGATGCCTTTCCAAAAATAACTTGCATACTCTTCTGCTGTTAATTTCCTGGCTTGTTCTAGCCATCCTGCTATACGAACAAAGCCTCTTACATACTTCTTCCAAGCAGTAAGGGTAGAAATTTTCTTATCTCGTGTTGTCCTAACATAGGACAGTAAATCTTTTCTCCTATATCTCTTGGTGTCTAGGTCTGCATCATAGTACTTCAAAATGTCAGCTTTGAGCTGGCTCCAATTTGAAGTCCTGAAACTTGCTAGTCCTTCTATAAACTCTGTGACATGTCTGGACATATACTGGGTAATAGTATCACATTTCTCTTCATCTGAGGATACATGGTGATAATCACACAGTTTCTCATAGTGTCTCAGAAAGTCCTTAACTTCTGAATAATGCCCCTTGAACTTGGCAGGTGCTGCCTTAGTTCCTGGAGTGGGCATAGTCAGTACTGATAGTGTTGAATATGACATGATGTGTGCTGTTGCTGATGACTAATATGATGATACTGTAGCTGGTACAGTGTACGTGGTTGTTCCACAAGACTGGGTGGAAATCTCTGAATACGATGGTGCTGATATGATAGAACTGAATATACGATGATTGTTACAGACTCGGATAGAGTACGCCAACAAAGGCAATCGTCAGCACCAATGAAGGTGGTTCTGGATCAGGGCCGGCTGAAGCGTAGCTTCGTCGGGCTATGGACTCCCGCAGGATCCGATCGTCTAGACTCCCGCAGGATCTAGAGCTATTCGAGGTCAACAAGGCTAGCCTCCTTCCCAAGGAGCTAGAGTTCAAGTTATCAGAGAGAACTGAGTAGATTCAAGTTGAGGAAATACAAGCAGTAACTACGTTCTTAAATAGAGGAGAGAAGTAGGCATGGACCAAGAGTCATAGTACAGGGAAGGAAGGTTCATGGGAAGATGAGTCAGGACGAGTCAGAGATAAGGGAAGCATGAGGGGGCAGCAAGGTGATAAAGAAGCATAGCGAAATGGAAGGGAAGCGTAGTGTGAGAAAAGAAGAAAAGAATAGGGTGACTGTAACATTACCCCCTTGTTAGCGTCTGAAGTCTCCGACTTCAGTTATCCAAATTTAAATATAAGTCCGCGGAGTAAGTGTCATCAGCGAGAGTTCTCTTCTCAATCGCTTCGTATTCTTCATCCAGACGGTCCTCATACGTCTTTAACGCAGAGAGGAAAAGCCAAGACCCAGGTTTGGCTGAAATAACCCGTTTTCCTTTAAGTTGAGGGCAAAACGGCAAAAGTATCGAGGGCAATGAATCTGACGATGCCCGTCTCCTCCGCAGTAGCGGCAAGTCATTGTGGAGTAGTCAACTCCATTGCGGTCGCGAAAGGTCTCCTCAGAAGGGGCTCGAGAGTTGGTGGGGGAAGGTGGTCGTGATGGTTCCTGGGGCGCGATAGATGGTTCAGAGTCTTCCTCTTTGATAAGAGGGGCAGGGGATGGTGTGAATGGCCGAGATAGACCTACTCCGAATGCGACACTATTCCTTCGTTTTCCAACGACTTCTGCGGGGTGCTCCGGTTGAGCAAATGGCGAGCTGAGAGGAGGGAGGTGGGACTGGGGTGCTTTCGTCCGAAGCCTCAGATGGAGAGTTAGGAACTTCTAGTGATGGGGAGTGCATGGGTTGCATAGGTGCTGGTCTGAAAGGGTCACAAGATCCGTGTCTAGACTTGGTAATTTCATGAATCATTGAAGGGGTGAGGGCTTGCTCGAACCTGTGTTCAAGGAGTCGGTCAGCGAGAACGAGCTTGATCTTGGTCATATGATAAATAATGGAACACTTGGTAGCCTCTTCCTCAGGGGCACTAATAGTATGGGCATAGCTGGAGGAAAGGTCCACGCTGCGGTAGGCGGTGATGAGGGAAAGGGCGACGGGGTCTTCAGAAAAGAAGTGATCTAACGGAAGCGTGCACGGGAGGGAGAGCAAAGTTGATTCTACAAGAGCGCGTTTATGGTGGAGTTCAAGCTGGGATTGATGACTTTCAAGAGAAGATTGAGACGATTGTGAAGAAGGCATGTTTTGAGTTCTAGCTGGTGAGGAGTCAAGAGATTCGGAGACGTTCTTTATAGGTTTTCAGGATTTCTTGGGCGTTGTTCATTTCTTTTTCGGGTATCCATGAGTTGTCCGAAGAGGGATAACCCTTCCATGACACTAGGAAGCAGCGTTTTCCCTTTATGTTTCCTTTATGGGCGAGAACGGCTTCGATTTCATATTCTTCCTGACCGTTAATGATGTCAGGAGGGGGTTCGGTGTTATTCGGGCCATGGACTTCTGTTTCTTGATAGGATGATAACTCAGAAGCATGGAAAACGGGGTGTGATTTCCAAGAGGAGGGGAGTTGGATCTTGAATGTGATAGAGGAGAGGACGGCTTCTACTGTGAAAGGGCCATACCGTTTAGGAGTGAGCTTCTTGGAGGGGAGGGCGGAGATGAGGTTCTTTGCCGATAACCATACTTTCTCACCAACTTTCCAGGGTTCAAACTTCTTTCCAAAGGATCGAGCAGCCATGTGTTGCATTGCAAGATTGTGACATGCAATGGCTTCTTCTCTGGTCTTCTGGAGGTATCTGATTCGATCTTCTGCGGCAGGGATAGCGGAGTTTGGGAGAATGTGAGGGATGCCTCGGGGTTCATATCCCATCATGAGGAAGAATGGGGAGGCGTTGTGGGAGTCGTGTTTTTGGTGGTTGTGGACAAATTCTGCCATGGGGAGGTGCTTAACCCAGTCGAGAGGTGTGGAGCGGCAAT
The DNA here is from genome assembly GCA_016758765.1 of Suillus cothurnatus. Classification (NCBI taxonomy): domain Eukaryota; kingdom Fungi; phylum Basidiomycota; class Agaricomycetes; order Boletales; family Suillaceae; genus Suillus; species Suillus cothurnatus. The sequence goes on along the minus strand of JABBWL010000042.1, from coordinate 168,777 downwards.
AGATGCGGAGGTAGGTTTCTAGTTCCTGGTTCAGACGTTCAGTCTGCCCGTCGGTCTGGGGATGATATGCTGTGGAGAGGGCGACTTCGTAGTCAAGGAGCCTTCCAAGTTCTTTGGCAAACTTAGAGGCGAACTGGGGGCCTCTATCAGAGATGATTTTGTCGTAAAGACCAAATCTCAAGAAAACTTTCTTGAAAAATAATTGGGCGACGCCTTCGGATGTGATGGTTTTCTTGCAGGGTGAGAGAATTACCCCCTTCGTAAGCCCATGGTCTACCATGACCATGACTGAGTCAAAACCTCCGGATTCAGGTAAATCGGTGATCAGGTCTACGGAGATTTGCGAGAAGGGGCGTGTTGCAGATGAGGGGATAGGGGTCAATGGAGGGGTGGAAGGATGTGTGTCGGATTTCATTTGCTGACAAAGGGTGCAACCCTCAACGTATTTTCTGATGAACATGCCCATTCCGGGCCACCAGTAGTCACGCTTGACTAATTCTTCTGTTTTGAATCGTCCGGGGTGTCCGGCAGTGGGATGATCATGGTGGAGGGTGAGGATATGGTGGCAGAGGTGAGCTGGGACGTAAGCTCGGTCCTTATAAAATAAGGTTCCGTCGTCAAGGCGCCAATCGGAGAGGGTGGATTTCATAGGAGGTGCGTTTAGCCCATCGAGGGCTTGTTGTGCAGTGATAATTACAGGGTCGGAGAGGGGATCGGTGGATTTCAGAGCGTTGGCAAGGTCAATATCAACGACTTGGGCGAAGAGAGTGTCGGGGAGAAGGGTGACATCTGCGTTATCAGCAGGATCAGAGGAGTGGTCAGGTCGGCGTGAGAGGGCATCAGGAGCAGCAAGTTTGGTTCCTGGGACGTGATGGAGTTCTAGATCAAATTCATTCAAGGTTAGCTGCCATCTAGCTTGGCGGCGTGTGAGGTTCTGTGCGGATCAGAAGTATAGGAGGTTCTTATGATCGGTGAATACAATGACAGGGTGAGGGTTCCCTTCAAGGTAATGCCTCCATGCTTTCAGAGCACGGATGATGGCGAGGAGTTCACGATCATAGATCTGGTAGTTTCGTTCAGCGGGGTTAAAGGATTGTGAAAGATACCCGCAAGGGTGATATGCTCCATTTTCATCAGTCTGGAGCAGGACTGCACCGGTTGCGACAAGCGAGGCATCAGTGGCTAAGGCAAATTGTCGAGAGGGGTCGGGGTTTCGAAGGACAGGTTCTGAGAGGAAGCATTGTTTCAGCTTCTCAAAGGAATCGGTGCATGCTTGCGTCCATGCGAAGATGGTGTCTTTTTTTGTAAGGTCGATCAAAGGTCGAGCGAGGTCGGAGTAATGGGAGATGAAGTGGCGGTAGAAGTTGCAGAATCCGAGGAATGATCGGACTTCTTTAACTGAGGAAGGGGTTTGCCATTGGCTGATACCGGACAGCTTGGCAGGGTCCATGGCTACTTGCCCAGGATGGATGATCATGCCGAGGTAGTCGACCTCTTGAGCGTCGAAGGTGCATTTTTTGGGTTTCAGAAAAAGGGTTTCTTTGCGGATTATTTCGAGGACTCTACAGGTTCGTTTCTGGTTTTCTTCAAGGGTTTTTGAGAATATAAGAATATCATCCATGTAGACGATCATCCATCCTTCAGCGATTTCTTTCTGGAAGGTCTGGTTCATGTAGGCTTGGAACATTGCTGGGGAGTTGCATAAGCCGAAGAACATAACTTTCGGTTCGAAGAGTCTGAAGGAGGTAGTAAATGCTGCTTTCCAGCAGTCATCGGGGTGAATCAGGATGTTGTTGTATCCGGATCGGACATCCATCTTCGTGAAGAATTTCGCATCGCTTAACTTAGCAATCAGGGGAGGAATCAAGGGAAGGGGATAGGCATTCTTTATCGTCCATTCGTTGATGTAGCGATAGTCTTGGCAGGGTCGGAGAGAGCCGTCTTTCTTTCCTACGAAGAAGAATCCGCTAGCTTGCGGGGATTTCGATGGTTGGATGAAGTCTTTGGCAATATGCTCATCAAGGAATGCTTTTACAGTGTCGGTTTCTTTTGGAGAGAGGGGGTAAGTCTTTGCAGACTTCGGAATGAATCCTGGTTTCATTTCAATTCTGTAATCTACTCCAGGGCGAGATGGTGGGAGTTTGTTTAAGCCGTCTTTGGCAAAAACGTCGGTAAAGTCGTGAAGATAGTCAGGGACTAATTCTTCGAAGGTTTTCTTCTTCTTTTCTTGGGCGTCCTTAAGGGCAAATTCTTGCGCCTTATTACTAGTCTTCATGTATTCATCTTCTTCGGTCTTTCGTGTATAGATCCAGGAATTCCTTAAGGGTCTAAGGGCGGCGGTTTGTCGGATCTCAGAGGCAGAAGTGCCGTCATGAGTAAGAGGTGAGTCGAAGGAGAGGTTTTTGTGAAGGGTTACGGAAGTTCCATCTTGAGCGTATTCGATCAAGACCTCATCGTCATTGATAGGGTAAGTTACTGGATCTTCTACTTTTCTGGCGAACATAGAAGGGTCATCCCAGACATCTTCCATGGTGTCATACTGGGGTGGTTCGTCATCAGGATCGGGGATGAGTGCGGGAATAGGTTCTTTCTTCTTTTCTTTTTTTTGTCGTTCGAGGGTTCTTTTCCCGTCTTTGGGAAGTGGAGAGTGAAGGGGAGCAAACTGCTCTGGGTCTTCTTCTTCTTCGATTGAAACTTTCTTTCTGGGTTTCGGTAGTGGGATAGGATTTGGTGTGGAGTTTTCTCTCCAAAGCTTTTCAAAGGCTTTTTCAAGTCGGAGGGATCTAGGGGTCGAAGGAAGTCGAAGGGTGTCTTTAGCCCAATCGATGTCAGGGTTCATGGCAGTCAGCCAGGGTTTTCTGAGGAGGATCATATCTTGGTCACTCATGTTCATGATGTTAAATTTTCCGAACATCAATCTTCCATCGATCTTGATTGCAAGATAGCAGTAGTGCGTGATGGGGTTTTTGGAGATTTTTCCATCGGCGGTTCGGATCGGGAAGGGAGTGGTGAAGCGGTGGGTTCTGATGCCATGCTTTCGGACAAACATCCAATGGATGAATGTAGCGGCTGCACCACAGTTGACAACAGCGGTAGTTTGCAATGATTTGTCAGGGTGTATGGAGGAAAAGATGGTCGCCGGGACCCTTAATTCTTTAGGTTTTCCTACATTCTGGACAATATGTACATCTAATGAGGAGGTGGCTAACATTGCGGTAGGCCTCCTATTCAAAAATCCGTTCTTCTGGCGTTGAGTTCTTCATCGTCAGAGAGTTCTTCGATCTTGGTGCTATCTTCATCATCAGGCGCTGTACGCCTTACCGTTTGCTTTCCTTTCTTCTTCTTGTCGGCATCTCCGGTCTTCGGGTGCTTGTCAGGGTCATTAGCCCTGTGTCCTTTCTCTCTGCATTTAAAGCAGCGGCCTTCTTTCATATAGGCTTTCTTGTCAGCCTCAGATAAGTGATCTACATCCATGGCGTCAGGGTCGTTCCTGCGCGGGGTGAAACGAGGTTTCGGTCCTCGATTATTGGATCGGTTTCGGGAGTCAGAAGTGGTGGTTCTGTGGGAAAGGAGAAGCTGGTAAGCGTTCTCGATGGAGATTACTTTCTTGTACATTGCTTCCATTTCGTCAGGAATGTCTCCAGAATTACAGAGCTTCGAAAGAAGGGCGGGTTTTAATCTGCGGATGAAGTAATCCTTCTGGGCGTTGAAGCTGTAAATCTCAGCTCGGTTACAGAGCTGCTTGAAGGTGGAGATGTACTCGCTCAAGTCGTTGCCTTGTTTAAGGGCGTGTAACTTGTGGAGCGCAGTACCAGCGGAGTCAATGGGGTTAAATGCTTCTTCAAAGTGATCTAGGAACTCGCTCCAAGTTCCATAACCATTAGGTCGGTTTGTGGCGGGGTTTGTCAGGTGTGCATGTGCGATGGTGTCTTCCATCCAAGCTGCAGCAGTGCCTTCTTTCATAAATGAAAGGGCAAATGCGATCTTTCACGTGTCGTTGTCATAGATCTCGGAATTTACATCGAGATAGAGGGTGACGAGTCGCACGAATTTCGTGGTTTCATTTCTGTCGCCACTGAAGTCAGGTGGGGTACAGATCTTTCGTTCAATGGGTCTTGGCATGTCGTCGTCTGAGTCGGAGTTGTCTGAGTCAGAGGGTACTGGTTCAGGTTCGGGTTCTGGTTCTGGTGGAAATCTGGGATAGGGTTCTTCTACAATAGAAGGTTCTGATTCGGGTTCTGAGCCTGGGTCAGAGTCAGGCGAAGGTGCATCTGGGATTTCTTCGTCTCTGTCTTCTGCAACTGCTGGTGCGGGTACCTCAAGGGAAGTACTGATGCTATGAGAGAAAGATGGGCCTGGGACAGCAAGTGCAGGAAGAGGGGGAGTGCGAGGAGTTTCAAAGGTTCCTCATGAAGATGATCTTCTGGGAGAGGTTGGTGGGTAAGGGGCGTAGAGTCTAGTAAACTCTGCTTGAGCTGCTATAGCTTTCGGTCCAGGGACTCTTTCAAGTCCTTTCATGGAGAAGGGTTTTCTGGGCGCCACACTGGTAATCAATCAGTTTCTGAGTTCAGGAGGGTAGTCCCTACAGATGGAGGGGGTTTGGAGTAACTTGAATCTTTTGTTACAGACTCGGATAGAGTACGCCAACAAAGGCAATTGTCAGCACCAATGAAGGTGGTTCTGGATCAGGGCCAGCTGAAGCGTAGCTTCGTCGGGCTATGGACTCCCGCAGGATCTGATCGTCTAGACTCCTGCAGGATCTAGAGCTATTCGAGGTCAACAAGGCTAGCCTCCTTCCCAAGGAGCTAGAGTTCAAGTTATCAGAGAGAACCGAGTAGATTCAAGTTGAGGAAATACAAGCAGTAACTACATTCTTAAATAGAGGAGAGAAGTAGGCACGGACCAAGAGTCATAGTACAGGGAAGGAAGGTTCATGGGAAGATGAGTCAGGACGAGTCAGAGATAAGGGAAGCATGAGGGGGCAGCAAGGTGATAAAGAAGCATAGCGAAATGGAAGGGAAGCGTAGTGTGAGAAAAGAAGAAAAGAATAGGGCGACTGTAACAATGATAGATGGTGTATAAACCAAACAAAAGCCACCTTTGTGGGTTGAACTTCTGGATAAACGATATAAAAAACCAGACAAAGAAGCCACCCTTGCAGTGGGCTCCAGTGATGTCTTGTTACTTGAGGGTCTTATAGGTTGCTCAGAATACAATGACTATCACAATTGTATTTGATAAGACTACAGGTGCCAGCTGCCTCAAGTTCATGGTCAATGGATTTTCTACTTCTTGGTTGATAACGTGCTGTTCGTGGGTGGTCAAAGAGTGATGAATCACCTTCTTTGTTGGTCTCTTCTGATAGTAAGGAAGTATATATATTTTTGTCAGGTTACTCTGAACCTAGTAGGTAATATTAAACCTCTGCTGATGCTGACTAGATAATACAAGTCTCTCTTCCTGTAAAAGAGAGGATGTGAACTAAAATGAATAGACGAATACGATAGATTGTTGTATAGGCGATCCCTGTAAGATAGTATACAACTAATCTGACTAGATTATACCACGGTTTTCTAAGGCAACACTAGGCCTTCACTTTCTTCTGGATCTCACACTAGGAGACAGAAAGGGGAAAACACCTGTTCAAATTCTTACTAACTCTCACACGGTTTGAGAGAAGAATGGAAAAGGGAAAACTTAATTATTGTGTGAGAATGGAGTCCTTATATACATTTTGGAAACCATCCTTACTAAGCAATGAGTCATCACTGGATTGGTAAGAATGTGCTTACAAACCAAGCCTTTTGGTGTGCTGAATCAGCTGCTTACTAAAGTACATGAGTAAAATATTACAAAGCATAGTAAAATCTTACAAAGCATGACGAATCATGACCAAACATGATGAGTCATGGAAAAATCCTTACAAATCAGATTATTACCAGTCACATGACATGCTTACAAACATATCTGAGTGGTTCACTGATGTAATCAAGTGGCTGAAAAATAGAAAGAGACTGGAAACTGATAGAAAACTACAAATACAAGTAAATAAATGAATCAGAATAGGAAACTAAGCTTATGATAGTGAGAAATATATCCTAGTATACTTCCCTAATCATCTCCTTCTATATTCCTTATCGTATATGTCATGGTATGGAGTGCATACCATGCATGACAGCGGATGCTCTTGTCCTCTGAACCAGACACAATGCCCTTCCCATCTGGCAAGATTGTGACTGACAGAATGAAGTCCATGTGCCCTTGAAGAGGGGCAAGCAATCCCTTGGCAGACTCTATATCCCACACCCAAACTGTCTTGTCATCTGAACTGGACACAATGCGATGTCCATCTGGCAAGATTGCAACAGAGCTGATGGAGCCAGTGTGGCTTTGGAGGGTAGCAACTGATGCCTTGCCCCTAATGGTGTTGGTATCCCACACCTGAATTGTCTTGTTGCTTGAACCAGAGACTATGTGACTTCCATCCAATAAGATTGCAACAGGCAAAACCCATTCAGTGTGGCCTTGAAGAGGGGATCCTAATGTCACACCAGTCTTTGCATCCCATACTCGAATCATCTGGTCATATGAACCAGACATGATGCGGTTTCCATCCGACACAATTGCAACTGACATTACCCAGCTAGTGTGACCTTGGAGAGGGGCACCAAGTGCCTCGCCACTCTCCATGTCCCACACCTGAATTGTCATGTCATATGAACCAGAGACTATGCACTTCCCATCCTGCAAGATTGCAACAGAATGAACACTGTCAGTGTGACCTTGGAGAGGGGCACCCAATGCCTCACCAGTCTCCATATCCCACACCCAAATTGTGTTGTCTTCTGAACCAGACATGATGCATGTCCCATCTGGTGAGATTGTGACAGACCAAATGGTGTACACGTGCCCTTGGAGTGGGGCACCAAATGCCTTGCTAGTCTCCATGTCCCACACCTGAATTGTTGTGTCTGCTGAACCAGACACGATTCCTCTAGGCTGGTATTAACAGTTTTTACTTAGCTTTCTTATTTTACTTTTCCTTGCTTATGTCCGCATTTTCACTGCTTACATAATCACCAAATCTTCGCCCTATACTTCCACTCATTAGCTAGACTTTCAGTTATATTTCTGGTAGCTCTCCTTCTAGGATTCAGTAGCTTCCCCAGACTTGCAGCTTATTAGTTTTAGTAGTGGCTTAATAGCTCACTATACAGCTCCTGATACACAGTCTTGTCTTCTTTGTCTGGAGTGACACTTTCTTATTCTCCCTCTCTCTCTCTCTCACACACACACACACACTCTCTCTCTCTCTTGAGCCCTGAGTCTAGTCCAGAAGCCCTTGGGTTGAATAGCAGCTAGGCAGCATTCACCCAACATTGTTCTGCATCCCAGCAGAATTGTTGACCCTTCAGCATTCCTTTTTCAGATACTCCAGCAACCACAGCTTCGAAGTGTTCCACTGGATCCGGGCCGACTCTGTTAGTGCCCTTAATATACTCGCAGGTAAGACAAGTCCATTCAAAGAGGCCATCAGATTTCACAGCAAGTGTCTGGAAGTGTGTATCACTGAAGATGTGATGCAGGCCTTCCATCTTATGGGAGATGTAAAGCTGAATGTCGAGTTGTGTGGATGCAGACAAGACACCATCCAGGGAAATATGGCAAACATCTGGCGCGGCATGCAGAGTTTTGTGAATGTCTTCAAGGGGACAGGAAGTGAGGAGAATGCAGAAGTTGGCTGGGAGTTCGGCTAGTTGTGAGGTGTAAGTATTCAGTTTACCAGCGAGCAGACAAAGAATCTGTTCCCAGGAATCAGCTTCACTGCTCTTGTCCAACGCCTCGATGACAATCAGAACAGGTGCAGTGACAGCTTTTGAGGTTATGCTTGTTTGTCTGATGATGAGCTCCTGCCATTGTTTTGTGATGTCTAGAGTGCGCTTGAGTCCTTCATGATCACAAACTGCTTGTGCCAAGGCTCATCACATGATAGGGTTGCAGTCTGCCAATTCTCTTGTGATAGTCGTGAATACTCTGTTCTGGCACTGATCCACTTGTCAAGTATGATCGAAGCAAAAGCATGACCCAAGACCACCGTGTTTGATATACCACTTGGCTATTGTATGAGCAACAGCCAATTTACCCTTGCCTGCTGTGCCAGACAACCATAAGATGTGTGGAGTGTCCTCCTCAATGCTGCTGATCCAATTCTGAATATCCTTCAGAAGGTCTTGCCGAGTATTTGGCAAACAACATTTGGATGTATTCAATCCAGCGCCTGATGCATAATCCATACCTACTAGGTCCAAACTCTCAGCTATGCAAGGGGTCATGAAATGTCAGATAAGGCTCAATAGACCTGAAACCCAACTCTTACCCATATGGTGGGCGATCACAATGGTGTTGCGAGCTGCCTGGTGTCTTCTTAGATAGTTGATCTATAGATGGAACACCTACAAAACCAATCTATCTCCACAGTCAGTGATCCAGACAAATACCGATGACTGATAATGTGGTTGTTTGTGGGTGGTTCTCTAGTGATACCTAAGCTACAGTCAGTAGAAGGTACTGTGTGAGGTCAGCAATGCATGTGGCTATGACCACAATGGCAACAAAAGAAAGAAAGAAAACAACATGAAAGCCACTTACTCATATCCTGGATGAAGGGTGTCCTGAGACAATCTTATCCCAACAGACTGTGTAGAGTTATAACAATCACTCCCTCAGTGCAAAACAAGTAGGACCAATGGTCAGGACTAGTTAATGCTTAGAGTCTTTACGAACTACTGAACCTGCTGCCCACATACTCACAATGAGTATTAAACAGATACAGGAACACATGTCCTTGGCATTCAAACCAAGTCCCCTTTCAATAGCTAAAGCTGTGGCAATGAAACCCTGGCTCACTCTCTCTACTCAGATGTGTGAGGTCAAGCATACACTTATCAACTCCAAATGTCTCCCCCACTAAGCTATTCTAAGTCTTAGGTGGTCTACAGGGACAACACAAGTGTGTGGAATATCTTATGCTTGAAGGCAAAGAAATCCAGAAAAATAAAAGAAGAAAACAGAAAAACAAACACAAGAGGCAGTACCAGGCCTTGCTGGTTGTGGAGAACAATGAGCTCACACTATTACTGTCTCACTGAAGGGTACCTTCACCAATCTTACAGTCTCTCACTGTTGTTGGCTATGATCACACCTCACACTAGTAATTGGGGGTCAAAAGTTCTCTTTTTCTGGACTCACTGCTCAAAGTGGGCCCTTTATATAGACAAATATGTGGCTGTGTGGTACTAGTACAATATAGTTTGCTACTGGCATAATAAGGTTACTAGGAGTCATCATGAGTCATATGGAGTCAGGCTGAGTCATATCAAGCACAGGTAAATCATGTGACTTCCCTGTGGCCCAATAAAGGCAAAGCAAAAGGTCTAGAGCTGATTACATAAGTTATGGACTCTCTCTCAATATTTACACTTCTCAGTTGTTTATTGCAGTGGTTTTTCAATGTGTCCTTCGTATTTGGGGTTTTGTGCCTTTTCTCACAGGACAACTCATGTGGGAAATAATTTTCTAAGTCACCTGACATGCATGAGATTCTTTCTTAGTCATCCTCACAGCCTTTGGAGTAAAACTGGTTACATAAAAAATAATCAAAAATAATCAAGCCTAGAGGCAAAAGTAAAAAAAAAAGGACTATTAATGTGTGCTCTAGTTTATAGGCTTAGGGTGAGAGAAGATTAGTCAGCCATGCACCAAACCAGTTTGGTGCAGGTCACCAGTCTTGGAATTGCTGCATGAGACTGTTCAGAACATTGTTGTAGCTCTGGATCATGACATCTGTTTCACTGATAACATTGTGACAAACACATTAGCGCTGGGCGGATATTGAATAAATTCCCATAACTGGCCTCGCTTGTCGCACACCTACGTAGAATCCGGTCCGATGTCGGTATCGCGCTCCCCCATGTCCTGTCTATGCCCACTTACCTCCACTGGTGCATAAATTCCCATTGATTATCATCGCTAAAGCTACTGGCGCAGGCCGTATTACATGTATCCCCATGTCGTGCAACGTCAATCCTCTGCTTTACCTACAGATACGACACGCCGCGCTTACATCGCTACAGGTTTCGCCTACACCTTCCGTATATTCACGCACTACGATATAAGGACCAGCAGTAGATAGTTCTTACTTACTTCCCCTTCCCGCGGGCAACTGTCGTATAGCGGAGTCACCTAGTAGTATCCATAGTCGCGCAATCTTCAAATCCTATTGTTCTTCTGTGTCCGCGCGCGCTATTAAGTTCCCGCAGTTGCGCGCTACTACTCAGGCCCTCACTCTCGCAAGGTCGCGCTTATAACCCATCACGTCCAGCGCCAGCGCATTGCTTGCCAATACCCGCTCCTCCCTGTATTGCGTCCAGTGCCAGCTCATTGCTTGCCAAAAACCTGCTCCTCCCTGAAGTTGCGTCTAGCGCCAGCTCATTGCTTGCCAATACCCGCTCCTCCCTATATTACGTCCAGCGCCAGTTCATTGCTTGCCAATATCCGCTCCTCCCTATAGTCGCGTCCAGCGCCAGCTCATTGCTTGCCAAAACCCGCTCCTCCCTGAGTTGCGTCTAGCGCCAGCCCATTGCTTGCCAATATCCGCTCCTCCCTGTAGTTGTGTTTAGCGCCAACGCGCTGCCTGCCAATACTCACTCCGCTCATATCACTGCGCCTTATACCAGCGGGTTATCTACCATATCCTTGCCCGCCGCAGTTCTCAAAATTGCCCGCCAACGTGCTACTTAGTTACAGACTTACTCAGTGCGCTATCGCTGTCAGGTTGACATAAGGTCGTTATAGGTCGCTAAGTCCTTAAGTTTCAGCTTCCCTTGCAATTAAGGATAAGTGGAACTAGTCTATTCAGTCTAGCTAAATTTATTCTTTCACAACGTACTTCCCAAGTCTCATCCCTATGTAAATAAGCAACACTGAGTCCCTGGGATGAAACAGTGGGATTGACTCACAAGCATTCTTCATCTCAGAGTAATGACTGATAAAATCAGTGCACTCGAGCATCTGCTGTGCTATCTTGCCATTGTTACAATATGCTTACCCTATATTCATTTTCTTCTATTTCTGACATCACTATTCATTGTATTACATCATGATCGCTGATTGCCATCACTAGATGACTAAAGTCCATACTATGTTTCTTTTCTTGACTCATCATTCCTTGCTAGCACATACATACCTAGTTAGGCAGATACTTTCGCTTGTCGTACCTGCCCTGAATCTCTCTACGATTTACCCTATATATACATGCATTTGTACTAGATAGTTTCCTTACTTTAATCTTACTAGGTTTTACCTGACGCTTGACTTCCTTCATCTAAGCTCTCCAAGCTTAGTCATCTGAACCAATTTCTAACTTTGAGCACTCCTCGTTGTTAGGCTGAACCTCTCAAATCTATCTTCAAGGTCGAACCTTGTCGATAGCCATTAGTCTTGCAAGTAGACTTCATTGTCATTGCATTGCTAGATCAGACTCAACTCTGACGACTCTCTTTTGAGTCTTAGTTGTTAGAACCTATCCTAGTTTGTAACAGCCATATATCATTAGCATGGATTCAATTTTGGTCAATTCCTCCTTTTCCATGATGAAGGCATAGACTTCAGATATTTTCGAAAGTAGACTGGAGACAGCGTCATCACAGTCTGCTTGATTGAGAATCATCTGTTATCAAAGTTTTATCAGCCCAGGACAGTGATGATTGAGACAGAAGCCTACCTTGGATGCGCAAGTGAAGATACTCAATGCCACCTTCACGTACAGATGGACCTGCATATGAATGTTAGTTACATACAGAAGAGAGATATATGGTTGTACATTTGTGATCTCATTGGCAACAGTGTTGAACACCTTCAAGGGTCTGAGCAACATGGAGAATGTGTCAACTGTACCAGAAACAGATTGTAGGTTGTTGGCCGCTGAAGAAGTACATTGGACGATTGCTGGGACCTGGCTGATGCCTGCGAGATTTTTGGTAGCATGAGTGATTTTTTCATTCACAATCTTCGGGTCAAGATATTCTCTCTGTGGATAGACGTCAGCACATTGTCAAAAGAGACAAATGAGAATACTTCAAACTTTGTCGGTTGAAGCAACTTCTGCAATTCCTGTGTTGGAAGACTGCTCAACATTCAGTTCAACAGTTGAAGTGGTGAGATCCTGCAGAAGCGATTAGTAGTAATCATGGGACACAGGGCACACTCAGAGTTGACATTGCACACACCATAGCTGACTGAACAGGTTGGACATCCTGTAGACTGGAACTTGCAGCCATGGGTCCAGGGTTGGGAGACTGTTGAGTGCTTTGAGAGAAGCGCTTGGTCATTTTGCTGAACAACTTGGGGACCAACCCACAAGACCCATTCCTCGAAGGTGAAAGAGAGGATGGCTGTAGTCATTAGAATCAATGTATAGTTGTGGAGGATGGCCCTACATCTTGGCTGGCTACCCTCCTGCCTCTCTCTACCAAATGAGGATCTGAATGACTTGGCTTCAACCACCCCCAGCACTTGTTCTGAGGAGGATTGTTTTCATTCATTGAGGGTAATAGCTGAGTGTGGGTGTTATGAGGCCACTTGGTGCAAATGAAGTGAGGAGCATGGTGGGGGACACGAAAGATTGATAGGTGCCTCACCTGCTGCACGTCTGCCATGAGGATTACTTAGATAGATTGTCAATGTGCCTTTGGAAGCACCCATTATCGATTGGCCAGAGTAATCATGCATGATGGAACATTCTGAGATAATTATAAGTTGATCAGTCTGCAAAGAACATTAAAAAGTAAGTTGAAGGGTATTTACGTTCAAAAACGACACCAGCAGGATTTGAACCTGCGCACGGAAACCGTAAGAGATATCACGCATTCGAATCTCTCGCCTTAACCACTCGGCCATAGTGCCCTTTTTCCTGGTCAGCTCTGCGTCTTCAGACCAAGCTTGCATTATATTCAAAAGGATATTTGCAATTGGATGGTCTTGAGCCGAACGTCATATGGAGCTTCCGGTGGTCTATTTTTTTTTTGCATTAGCGTCCGCGTCAAAATAGCTACATCCTATCGTTCTATTAGCATGCTCGTACAAGAACATCAATGGACCGGTGCGTCTCGACTTCCTGTTCTGGCAATGGTATAATTCACTCCGTTTTTTAAATACACCTCGAGCCTTCCCAGCTGTGACCTGGTGATGACTCCATCATGTCGTTAACATGTACTCTCTCAATCACGTCACTCCGACCTCCAAAGAACCCTTCCAACCAACTCCTTTCTAAGCCTCTCTACGCTTTCTCCATCACTTCTCCCAATGATAATGTGACCTTCTAAAGCGACGAAACAGGGCTACACGGTAGCTCAGACGAAGAGAAGCGGGTCATTGGGATCACGACTATCATATCCATTGTCACGCGCCTTGCACCCGAGTTCCATATTGCAGGTCAGGAAGAAGTTACAAAACTTACGATCTCGATGTTATTGCAGCGCTGACGGACTTTGGAGCCGACTCTTGAGGCTGCGATCGGGTATAACCTTGTGGATCTTGCGCTCGTAGCTCCTGAAGAATCGTTTATAGACGTTGCACGTGCGCTTTCGCTAATTAATCGCGCTACGAACCTGGAAGACCCGAGATTCTTTACTTATATGGTATGTATGGAATTATACTTCAATGGTATGCGTGCTGATGGATAGCAGGTGTTGGCCGCGCAGACTATTCTAGCATGTGAACTAGACCAAAGACCCGATTTGTACGACGTATACGTGGTCGAGCCGCTCACTCTCTTCGGAGACAGGCCTCGCTATTCAGAATGTGACCACGTCTGACAGACACGTCAACGTAAGTTTGCTCACATATTACAATATTGTGCTAAATGTTCGATTCAGTGAAGCACTTCCCACCCATCCAGATTACTCTCCACACCTGGCCGTTTCTCAAGAGATTACGGGCCTCTTCCGGAACGTGTGGTTTTTCTACGTCCTCTTCCACTTTACATCTGGTGAAGAGAAGGGCTCGATGGCGTGGCTCATGCCTGCGCTGGAAAAAATCGCAACGAAGATGCCAATTTTGGTGCTCGAGAATGCTCATGATGCAGCGAGCGAAATCGAGTATAGCACTGTTATCAGGCATGAATATGCGCATTCTGTTAGTACTCTGCGTTGTTTCGAAAGGGAGGACACTCAAAGGTTATTTCGAAGCACCGGTAGTTCCTTACACGCCATATTCCAAATCGCGCAAGCGAGATACGCTAATTGTCCCTGGGACAGGTTGATGATGCAAGACATTGAGAGTATGCGATCTGCTGCTGGTCTCCCATCTTCCCTGGGTCATAATTTACGAATGGCAGCCTGAATAGACAGAGTTATCTTATTGTATACATGGAATCTATAGCTGACAAGGTCTTCGGATATGATGCGCTGAGCTAAATTGTCAACAGGTTATGCGTGGATGCATGGGAGAGATGAATTCCGAAGCCGTGGAACAGGCACTACCGGCCCATCTATCAGAGGAACTTCACAAGCTGCTTGTGGCCAGCACTTATCGCATATCTCGTGCTTGGGATCTCACAGCCAAATACCTATTCGACCTGATCACGTCGTTTCCTTCTCTCATGCGTGACCCGCCACTGGTGTTTGTAATCTTTGAGTGCCTTACTCTTCTCTGTCATGCATGCGAGAACGAGCTTACGGACGAGGTGACAGAAATATGATTCCATCAATCGAGTAGCTGACATTTAAGTACAACCCGGTGTACGAATTCCGTTCTGAGTGCACCGGCATCACTGCAGCTCACAGATGACTACAAGGTACGAAACGATATCCTTGGACAGCTGCAGCGCAATGCCAACACGTGGTTCGAAGTCGCACTCAGCCAGGCTCCCACTAAGCTTCAGTCCACCCTTCAAGTTCGTCTCGTTATTTTCATTTGCAGCTCTATTCCTTCATGTACTCCGTACAGAAATATCTCGCAGCTACGCAACCGCTGATTGGTGCGGACGCCGCTGAGTTAGGAGCTTCTGTTGCCGAAACGTTGGCTAAGGTACTTGGTCCTGTGCACCGACAACTTCGTAGGTACTCGATTTCAATTGACGTACAAGTTTTCTGATCTTTCTACATCGTAGCTTCTCCGTATAGCATATCAAACTGGAAGTCCGATTGTGCACGCGCTCTTGTCAGCCAATTTGCGAACAAATGTTATTTTTACGGGGAGGTTGCTGGTTTGCGACTTGCAGCTCGTAAAAGTAAGTTCGCTCATCTAATAGACGGTCGGGCGCCTCAAGGTTTGCAAGATCAAGATTCGCTGGATAAAGCGGCTCCTCAGATGCAGTCCAGCCTTTCAAAGTCAAGATGGCCGATACGATGAGCAACACACGCTAAGGTGTGTAGATATTTCTTTTGCATGATCTTTGCTCAATATAATCCTACAGAAGGCACCGTTCATGGCTACTTTCGAAGTGAAGAAGGAGCGCGTCACCATTGATTCCGACCCGGAGTCTCTTTTGGACGGTGCACGAAGTTTGGCTATCTTCAAAATTGACGACGACTGTCGACAAGATGTGTTGGCTTTACAGATCATCGCGATGTTCAAAAACATCTTCACCAGCATCGAGTTGACCTTCTATCTCTTCCCTTACAGGGTTACCGCAACTGCCGCTGGAGTTAGTACTTTTTTTTCATTCACACCGGACCATGCTCATGCAGATCATAGTGTGGTGTCATTGACGTGGTGCCAAATGCGACATCTTGAGATGAGATGGGAAGAGCCACAGTAAACGACCTGCTTGACTTCTTTATCTCGAAGTACGGAGGAGAAGAGACCCTTGCATTCCAGTTCGTTCACAATGGGAATATCATGATTGATGGAGAAGAGCATATCGCACATATCGGTAAGTTTCACCTGTCTAAGAGTACAACAAGCGGTATTGAACTTGATCCCAGATTTTGGATTCTTATTCGATATAGATGAGTTCTTCATTTTACGATTGCTGATATACTTACTGACGTCGTTCTTATCATCTATCTACGTCGCGGAGTAAGTCCCCACCTCGATTCCTTGGGCAATTCTCTGACTATACTTTTCAGAGAGTCAAGTTTGAACCTAGCTCCTTCAAGTTAACCCACGAAATGGTAGTTCGCAGAAATTCTCAAGGCTGCGAACTGTTTCAACATCTGATGGTGAAGGCATTTCTCGCTATTCGGCCTCATGCGGATCAACTCGTCAGTACAGTCCAACTCATGCTAGGAACTGGTCTTCCGTCCTTCAAGGGCGAACCGACTATCAAGCGCCTCAAAGACCGGTTTGCGCTTGGTGCTCATGAAAATGTGAGAAGCACAGCCACGATGAGTCCCGACGGGTGCGTGATTCTTGCTTGCGATCATTCGGCATCCTCATATGATTTGCTCAGATACAAAATGGCAAGCCGGACGCACACTCAATGCAATCTCTGTGGGGCTCGAGGCGTTTGCAGGCATACCGTACAAGTAGCAAATGCTACTCAAGATTCAATGGATAGGTATCGAATTTACATATAGAAATGTATGAAAATTGAACCGCATTTCATGGCCTGGGGTGCTAGATAGTAGATAAGCACGCATCGTGGCTATCCGGCACTGGAGGTCTATATTTAGCGGGCGGACTTAGTGCCGCTCTATATAATTCCAGTGGTTGAGCTTATCGATCGACCATCTATTCTTCCCTCTTGTTTACCCTCATTCAACATTGTTTTCATGGAGTTTATCATTCGAAACGTAGATTTCGGAGTGACTGAATACGAGATCACAAAAAAGATCGCAGAGGTTTTGCATGCATGCCCCGGTCCATTTGTGTCGGACGCCGATGCGCAGCAGCGTCTCATCAACTTTAGAGTCACTCTCGAAAAGAACGAGTGCGGAGGCGTCCGTAACAAAGGCGTCGGATCACTCCAACTGCCCTCTAAGGACGTAGGGCTGAAATTCCGTCGGCTTGTTGACGGCGAAGATGGTGTCACCATCAAGGTCGGCAAAAAGCGTCTGAAATTCATCCCTACGAGCAAGCACATCCCAAACAATATGCTGGTTACCCTCGCAAAGGCCCCCTATGTGGACCCCGATATCGCTCAGAAACGGCAGGAGAAAATCGATGCGTTAAGTTCTGACTTTCGAATCGCTTTACTACAAATCGGTATATTATAATTATCTTTTGTCTGTCGCATTTGGATCATATGAACTTATTTCATAGGCACATTCTATCGCCCTCAAGATGCTAGCCCATTAGATCCACGTGCCTTCAGTGTGGAATGGCAGTCTAATCTTCTCGATGGGCTTGGGTGGTTGAACTTCGAATACGAACACAAACTGATCCGTGCGAAGGTTTGGCATATATTTCATTTCAACTATTAAAATCACACCCCGTATTGATCATATCCTTGGCTAGGTTGGTGATCCGGCGCGAGGAGAACTGTTATACAGCCTGATCATTACCTTCACCAATATCAACAAAATGGCTGTGGGCTTTGATTTTGGTAATCAATGTAAGTACGGCGCTCATAACTTGAAGATCTGAATGTAAAATATCTTCAGACATATGCTTCGATCTATTCACACCACCGATCGTAGAACGAGAAGACTTCAACAGAACCCTTACCGGAACATACTCCGATAAGAAGAATTATCGCGAACGCGTTGGTGCTATACATCCAGGCCATGCGCAAATCGCTCCGTACGCTCACCACATACGCATCATCCTCTCCGAGCATGGAGATCTGGATAAGTTCCAGCAGTTCTGTAAAATCGCAGAGCTTCGTCCTCCAGTCACTGGAGTCCGCATCGAAGCCGTCTGCCAAGGATTTTTCACGAGCAAAAAACTGGCTTGGGTGCAAAGATGGTTGAAATCATTGAGCTCAGACTGGCCTGTAGCGTTTCAGATCGAGGCTCTTCTCCGAAATGGTGTTGCAAATACAAAGGAGCTCGAGGTGTTGCGCCCGAGGATCGATGAACTAATTCGCCGCCACCGGCCATTTGCTGCAGCCATCATGCGATACTTTGTGATAAAAGCTGCGGCTCGTCCTCCAAGTCAGACAATCCACAAGTGCTTCGAGCTGGTGGTACAGGAGAAGCTCGGAAATGTCCATCCCGAGGCGCCTGCTGGCCGCTTTTATTGTCATCGCGTTACAGTCACTCCAACTCGGCTCATCCTCGAAGGGCCCAACATACTGCAATCGAATCGCGTTATTCGTGAGTATGAAGGCTTTGAAGGCAACTTCATTCGAGTCGACTTTCGTGACGAGGATCGTCTCCAGTATCGCTGGGATAGGGAAGTAGATGGGGCGAGCTTCGTCAGGGACCGTGTCGGGGGCTTGCTGAAGAATGGTTTTGAGCTTGCAGGCAAACATTTCGACTTCTTAGCGTATTCTTCCTCTGCACTGCGAGAGCATGCTGTCTGGTTCGTGAGCTCCTTCCAGCACGACACCAAAGGATTGGTCAACGCGCACACAATAAGAAGCAGCTTAGGAGACTTCAGCGGATGCATCCATTCCCCTTCGAAGTATGCTGCCCGGATGGCTGTGAGTCAGCTGTTTTCGTCGATATTTCCTCTGAATAGCCTTTCAGCAAGCCTTTACTGCGACAGATCCATCGGTCAAGATCCACCGGTCGCAATGGTCGGAAATGCCTGATATAGTTGAAAACGGTGTTATGTTTTCTGACGGTGTTGGCACCGTCAGTGATGAGCTTGGTGATTTAATCTGGGAAACTCTCTGCAACGCCCGGCGAGATGGTGGTGCGCATGCAGTGAAACCTTCGGCTGTAAGTGGTTTCACGCTCGAAAGTACTGTACTGAGCAAAGCTACAGTACCAAATCAGATTTCTTGGTTTTAAAGGTGTTGTGGCTGTTGACAAGCAACTCAAGGGAATCCAACTTTGCCTACGAGAAAGTATGAACAAGTTCAAGGATCACGGAGAAGATTACGCTATGATAGAGATTGCTCGTCCCGTCGTGAAACCTAACACTCCTCATCTTAACAGGTATCTACAAATTCCTCATTATTTCAGTTTTACGGTGTGGGTGCTCAAGCAACTTGCACAGACCTTTAATCACAGTTCTGGAAGACCGAGGTGCCTCAAAAGATACCTTTATGGAGCTGCAGCAAAAGGTTGTTGCGGAGGCACGCACAGCCCACGATTCAGTTAATCTTTTCGCGACGCTCTTGGAAAACCACGGATTGTCTCAATCTTTCCGACTGTCATCGACGTTACGGAGACTTAACACCCTCGGTCTAGAGTTGAGCCCTACACATCTTCAGCAGAATATCGACACTCCCTTTCTGGCACAATTACGAGCCTGTGCCATCAACCACGTACTCCGAGCAGTCAAACATGATGCACGCATTCCAATTCCTAACAGCTACATGCTGATGGGTGTCACGGATGAGGGACCTGCTTACGAGAAAAAAG
Organism: Suillus cothurnatus; assembly: GCA_016758765.1. Lineage (NCBI taxonomy): Eukaryota > Fungi > Basidiomycota > Agaricomycetes > Boletales > Suillaceae > Suillus > Suillus cothurnatus. The sequence goes on along the minus strand of JABBWL010000042.1, from coordinate 149,299 downwards.
GCCACACGAACGTCTTCAAGCTACCTCCCGGTAAGATATATGGTATGTCACCCATTTCTGACAGCTCGCCTTCATTGTTTACCTGCCTCTCAGCGTGTGTTCACAAGCCAGGGGATAGTGAACCCATATGGCTTCATGGGCCTTGTATGGTCTCGAGGAGTCCTGTCATACATCCAGGCGACGGTAAGTACCTACCTGCGTTACACTTAATCGCAAATTAACCCGAGTCCAGTCCAACAGTCATATGCCATCGGAAAACCTCCAAATGATAAACTCTGCCTTTTTGCTCACCTAAAGAATGTAGTTGTATTTGCATCCACTGGTAGGTGCACGCGTGTTTGAAATTTTCCGTCCACCTATATCCTCAACTATAGGCGCAACTTGTTTGGCGAACTCGCTCGGCGGTGGCGATCTTGATGGGTAAGGAGAAATGCTACCTCTGTCCTGACCTGAGATTCATAATTTACAGCGATCTCTATGAGATTATACAACATCCACCCTTGATCCTCCCGGACCATTACGATCCAGCGTCTTATCCTTCAGGAGATCCTTTCACGATCGAACGACGCAGCACAATTGACGATGTGTGTGATTTTGTTGTGGAATATATCAACTCAGATGTTGTGGTACGTCAATACTGGGTTAGCGTAAGCTGTTCAATAGCTCAAATGGACTGCAGGGGCTGGTATCCGACAAGCACATTACTATTGCAGGTAAGTTTTTATTCTACAAGGATCAAACACCCCAGCTTATCATGTTCACCGCAGATCAAGCTAGCGTACGTAGTGTCACCAAAGGTGTGCAGAACTCGAACTTAAATTATAATACAGGACGGAACGTTCAACGAAGCATGCCTGAAGCTCGCAGCCCTTCATAGCCAAGCTGTTGACTACCCAAAAAATGGATGGAAGGTCAACACCGAAGATATTCCTCGCAGCCTCATCCCCTACAAACCTGATTGGCATGCAGCGGAGGTAGAATCTCCCCGACCGACAGATTATTACGAGTCCGACCGGGCCCTAGGCCACCTGTATCGCAACATCCAGCTCGACGATATACCCAATGACGTTCCTCGGCAACTAGAAAAGCCACTGAGTGATGTTATATCCGTTACCCTTCGTCCTTTAGTCGAAAAACAACTAAGGCGTCGTGAGAGACCTTCGAAACTCGAGGTTTCGATGGACAGTATATACTCGGCATACCTGGATGAACTCATCTACGTTGCAACCTGTCACACACTCTCACGAGTACCCGGTGCGCGCCTGCGCGAGGAGGAGATCATCGTCGGAACTATCCTTGCCAAGTGCTCACAGAAACGATTTAAAACTGATCGTATATATGCAATGAGAGAATGCATTTCGGTCCTCATTCGCGATATTCGCAACAGAATGCTACCGGAAAGTATGGAGAACGCGTCGCCCGACGAATTGCGGGATGGATTAGAGAACGGGTGGTCTGCTTGGGCGTTGAGTAAGGAGAAGTACAAAGAGAGTCATGAGAAGGGAAAAGAGGGTTATGGCGCGCAAAGTTTTGGTTTGATTGCATTGGGAATCGTGCTGGATTGTCTGGAGCGGTTGCAAGAACTGCCCTCAACACAAGCTTAGGATATCGTTGTATACAATGTATAGGCCCAGTTCGTACTTAGAGGAGTACTAGGATAAATTGACACCGAATGATCAGAGTTATTAGGTCACATGATCTTTGCCACAGACGCGTCTGATCAAGAAACCATCCAAGTTGTTCATTCACTGCCACTACTATACCAGCATTCATCGTCGATTTTTCATTCAGTCCCAAATACTAGAGCGGTCAACGGTAAGAAGGCCCAATAATGAAACACCACTGCATTGGCACTAAATCATCTGGTGATACAAGCCTACGCATAGGTCGTGACTGTTTTTGCACCAAGCCTGCTTATCGCGTTCATTATTATTGAAAGGATAAACTGTAAATTTCACTGATATGCCTTGAGATATCATTGAAGCTCTTGAATCTTTGACCGCTTGGTCGCGGTAGACAGACAGTATTTGGTTGGTCGTCATTTCTGCGTGCTATGACAGTCTGCTGAACTTTGTCAAGAAGGATGCCAACTTTGCCAAGTAACAAGAAGAGTAACAGTCCCCATTCATTGGAAGCTAGGGTCGGAACCACGTTCGCAATTGCTCGGGCAGAAAGCGCCAAACTTGTAGAAGAAGTTGATGCCCATATGTAAGTTGCTCAGCATTGTTCTGCACGATAGACAATGCCTCCTTTGCATTCGAAAGCAATTTAGTGGAGACCACCCTGGCCCGTATAAAAGAGCAGCACAAAAAAAATCGCTCCAACTTGTCGGCGCGACTCCAAGCTGATGAAGTAAGTTCCATAGAGAACGGCCGAAGTGTTCTCTTTCATTAACTGGTCTCCCAGGAGAAGATCCAAGCCTTGTGTGCAGCGTACTCTCCGTTGTTCGATGACGTCGTTCACCAGCGCATACAAAGTGTAGATACAATGAAGGCCATAGGTGAGTTCTAAAGTGTTGACAGCGCATAAACCCAGAAATGATCTTGTGCACAGCTCATGCATCGGACGTGGAAACGCGCAAATCACGAAAGAGGCTAATGGAGAAGGCAAAGGCACGCCTCGATGATGCACGAGAGAAACACAAGGTCTGAGACTGGTGCATTCTCATCAAATAGCAACGGAGCTTAACGCGCCACCCACCCGCAGCTCGCTGTGAATGCTTCCGAACTCGTGAAACACTACAAGGCACTTGTCCTTGCCCTGTGAACATGTTTATCCAGCGCTTTTAGCTTACATTTTCAGTTTGCGTTCCCTCTGTAATTCGCACATGTTTGTATCATTGCCTTGTATCAATGAATCAAGTTATCTGGTCTTGGCCCGTCAACCTATTGGTATAATCAGGTCACTGGGCTCCATGATTTACTGAGCAAAAGATACCAAAAATTAGATTAAACCTTACCAATTCACTGGCGGAACGTTGGAGACGTTCATGCGTGGGGGGTGGTTGTAACATCTGGGGCCGAAGATTCAGATATTCGGACATGAACACACGTAGTATCATGTTCCATCGGCGCATAGTTAATACGTCAAGTGCTGACGCATCATCCTAGAGAATGTAAGGTCAACAGCAATGACAGGGATTTTTTAAAATGATAACGAACGCGAAGAGTGTGCCAGACACGCGGGAATGGATATGCGATGATATGAAGAATGTTGACGCCTTTTTGTTGAAAAGGTACGTGATCATCTCCAATGTACCCGTAATTATATTGATTCCCAGAACCTGTTCGAGGTAAGAAGAAACTGCGGAAGTTCGTGGACGTTTCAGCTTCGTCAAGAGCACCAGCATCCTTGAGCCGAGTTTCTGCAGAAACCATGGCATCAAATAACCAAGCTGTGTCGATAAAATAGGATCGTATTGTTGGGCTTGGGGCGCCGAGAAGGTCGAGAAGAATGATATGCTCTATAGTCGATAACTCCGTCAAACTTGAATGCCCAAGCAACCGTCGTTTAGAATTGGGTGCTATATAAGTTGTTGACCATTTGCTGGCGAGATGTCTAGACGGAAGTACGCCATTGTTTTAGTTCCAATATACTATCATCAAGAGAATAGCTGACCTAGCCCCATAAACAGAGTCTGTGTCAGTCCAATCTTTGAAGGCCTCCTCGCCATCAAAGAATACAAGCTGGAGGGTTGTGTCTGCCACATCTTCATCTTCATCTTCGTCACCATATCCGTCTTCAAGACGTTGTTTACGTTGGTCAAGAAGAGGGTTCAAAGTCTCTGCTAGGTCGAGCATCATTGCGCACGGTGCTGCGGAATCTGTTGCACCTACAAACTGATGGGCTTAGTATACAATTGTCTGAGTGGATAACTGAGAACCCTGCTAAACACCTGGTTATCTGGGTAGTTGGGGAAGAATTTGCTGTCATAATGCGCAGACAGTATGACACGACGTAAGGCGGTTGGGTCTTTCGTCGCAATGATGTTGGTGAACGAACGGAGGCCATACGGAGTGTTGTCGGTAAAGGTGTCCTCTTCAACGTACCAATCCAAATCCTTCAAGGTGGACACGATGTATTCACGAACGAGGGTTATGTTGTCGCTACCCACTGTTACACTCGTTTCAGCTAACCTGTAAAGTAGGATAGACACATACCAGCGCGCGGTATGAGGATCTTCGAAAGATGAGAAGCAGGATTATTGGTGTCTACATTTGCGACTGGGTCTGTTGCGGTCGCAAGAGCCAAAATTTGTTCCGAGGTCAACTGGATGAAATCACGTTGCCCGAGCGTCGACCCTTGTATTGTAAGTGTGCACCACGATACAAACGACACAAACAGACTCAGACATGAGACTGGCAGTGTGGCCGAAATTTCATCGACTGGAAAATACGAGAGCCTAATGGTGAATGGTTGAACAGGCTAGCAAGACGAACCCACAGTGTTGACCGGGATATAGATCGGCGTAGCCCGTGGAACACGAACAAATTGAAGCCTTTGGTTAAAGTCTTTCTCCGAGTCACGTCTCCTTCACGCCAATGGCAATCTTTAGCCTGTGGGTAAGTTTCCTTTCGTCAAGTAATTACCCAAACGATTGCTCAAGCAAGGTGTAAAAGGTCATCAACAAAGCCGGTGGCTTGGTCTACCAACGCAATTTCGCAGGTTGTTCAGAATGAATATGAGTTCAGCCTTGTCCATGACTGAGTCATTCTCAGATGGCCTCGCTCAGCTCACATCGAACGAGTACTTAGTCCTCGCTGGCACTCTGCATGGCATTCACGCCATTACCAGCCGATTATCCCCTGCTGGTTCAAGCTCAGGTGCACAGGTCATTGAAGGGGAGACGTTTAAGATGACCATCTTGTTAACCGCGACAGGTGCTTGAACTGATGCACGTCGTGGCTGGCTTCCTTACACTAATATTTCACAGGAACCAAATTTGTTCTTCTCACATCCTTGGCAGAGGCGACGGCAGATGCGGTTCTTCAGAGAGTGTACGAGGCCTATGCAGACACTGTCATGAAGAATCCATTCCACACTCCGGAGATGCCAATTCGCAGTGAGGGGTTTGACACACGAATTACGAGCCTTATTGGCACAGGACAACCATAATATTATAAAAGTTTCGTTTTAAATGTAAGCCCTGTGTGTGTTTTCGACGTTGCAAGTCTGATAGCTTGGTGATAGCATCGCTTGATACCATATTTGTAACACTGTCAACTCAAACCACTGATCTTGAGAGTTTCCTGCTCTTCGAAGCTTTATCGATGCATCAATGACATATTTTCCCGACCATTCAATTGTAAGAACATGATGAAGTTACAATTTACTACCTCAAAATAGCTAGTGCACGAACGACGTTTGCGTTCTCAATTCAGGTTATGAGTCACGTGATTATTTCACGTGCGATACAAATACGCGTCGCGTCTTGCCAACCTGCTTCTTTCATCTCCTTCCGTCTCCCGTCATACAAGTAATAAGAAACGGCTCCTTTATAAGGTTCTGAGACACTTAGACCCAGTTTATCAGCCATGCAGATGCAACGCACAATAGCGAATACAGAAATTCAGGTATTACTCCACGAGTTGTCGTCTTCCTTATACTTGATTGTTCCTCAGACGATAAGCAGCAAGCAGAGTTTGGAGTGTGTACAGATGCTGCTCAAAGCTGGTTTAGGATGTGTCGCATACTTGAGGTGTGTTTACTATAGCCTTCCGATTCTGATCTCACCTGTCAATTTTAGGGGTCTTCTACCGGCCGAGAACTTTGGTGAATGTGAGTATAATTTACAAACAGCGGTCGATGAATATTGATTAAAACTAAACCTAGATCGACTTTCGTCTCAAAACAATGGACGAGCCTCCTCTTCGTCTGGTTCTTTCTCTTCAGACAGAACTACTGGACTGAATATCAGCGGTGTTACGATAATGACCCTCAACCGAGGTTTTACTAATGAAGGGGATCGTATAATTGACTACCTGGTGCGCATATATGCATCCATTCTCCATGATAGACGCGCATATATCCATGTTTTTCAGGAGAACGGTATATTTGAGGCCATAGACAAGCAGTACCTGCGGAAAGTTATATTTGGCATTTACTTGGTGAGATTAGAGTACTTGGAGACTTTTTCTGATGTTCGGTGTAGGACAGCAAAGATCCCAACAAGTTCGTAACTTCTAGCCTTCGATCGTTACTAGGTTGTTTAACAGGCTACTCGCACAGCATTGTGGAGGCTTACACCTTCAATTTCCATGTGAGCGTCCGAGGCTTTCATATATATAGATATATCACTTAATGGACGAGGGACGCAAAGTACCACAAGTTGCCTGGAAGTTGCGCCGCCATACCGATCATGACTCTTGGAGATCAATTGTCAAAGATGTCTCTTGCACGCCCAGATCCCGTTTCTGAGGCCCTCAAGAAAGGGCAGATGCCGACTCTTGGGGAGGTTAAAAGGAGTGTTAAGGTGCACTAATTCTCATTTACCTGGAAGCATGTCGTTCTCAAGCGCTTTGTCTCAGGCAATGATGAAGTCACTTATAACTACTATCAATCAAATGGAAAACCTTCCAAGTATGTATCAATGCCTTTTCTTTATCGAGTTCGACGATAACTCTATCGCGCAGAGAATCGTTACGGAAATTTCAAGTTGTTCTTCAATGAAGACGCCCCAGATGATTATCAGCCCCCTCATTTCCAGGCGGCAGATGCCGAAGCTAACAAATGGTTCTTTACCACCCATGCGACGGGTGAAGTACCAGAGCGGTCGAGTATCGGCCAGGTGAATGCGGGATGGCATGGGTAAGTACCAAGGATCTCAGTACATTCACTTGGATGCATCTTCTTTATTCAGCCTCGACATGAGAGTGGTTTCAGTATCGTCATATCTTCCTTCTATATCAGAAGATAACAATGCGCCATTCGCGGGTATCACGTCTCACACTGCCCCGAAGTTGACTCCAGTTGAAGAAGCAAGAATTAGAGTAGAGGATGCACAGTTGCAGAAGAAAGATGCGCTGGAGCGCAACATCGTTTGGAGCGTAGATGAAGATGAAGATGCTGAGGATGACATGGTAATTGACGAAGGCATTATTTTGTCCAGGTTCGGTGGTGATGTAGCCATGGCCCCTGTTGGTGTACGCAGCGAAGATGGAGTGGTTCAACCATTCTCTGAAATCAATGTTACTTCGTCACGCGCTCATGCCCAGTACGGTGGTGCGTCGGAGTCAACCCCGATACGTGTCGGGGACTTTGTTTGTCACTCATCAGTTCTTTCTCTTACTTCACTGATGCATTGCGTTAGAACATTAGAAAGGCCGCTCATGACATCGAGGAAACGCAGCAGATCCCACCTACTCAGGAGGTTATCATGGGGTCACCGATACCCGCTCCTTCATCGAAAAAGGCCCCGTCCTTGCCTGCTTCTGATGTTGCCCCCTCCGCCTCTGCTATCTCTACACAAGAGGTTGACACTCAGTACCTCCAGGATCTACTTGGAATGAGTCATGGTGTGTCCACTGCGCCAGATTCCGAGATGTTGGGTACGTTATCTATTAGGTGTGTTGCATTGCATTAAGCGACTGATTTATTACAGATATGGAGACGCAGGTCCTGGAAGCGCCTGGACCATCCTGCAATCCAGATATCACTGGTCCGCAGATCCCTCGTCGTAACAACCGTTCCAAGGGTTCCCAGCGGTTGATGGATAAAGGCCGACTTGACTGTGACTGCGGGATATTGGTGCGTACATAGCAAATTGGAAAGAAACACAAGCCAATTCACCCTTTTGGAAGATTGACGATGCTTCTCTGCTGTGTGAGGGCGGTTGCGATCGCTGGTTCCACGTCTGGTACGCATTTTCGTCTCCCGTATAAATCAAGCTCTCTGACAAAGACCTGTTGGCTAGGTGCATGGGGTGCGCGATCATCTCCTTTTTGACTTCGTGATATTTCATTCAACGTGACTTAGATATCACGATGCGCGAGACAAGCGTCTCCCTTCTCAATTTATCTGCTTTGATTGTCGTCTCCGTGGCTCCCACGAGTGGGACGTTATCGCGGGGAAGATTCATGCTGATATGATCGCCCGATACAAAGACTTGGCCCTCTTCAGGTACACAGTGTCCCCTTGCGTTAACATTACTAACCTTTTTCAGGAGGGCTATCAAAATTTACGAGGTGTATCAGCCATCTTCGGCGTTGCTATTCAAGGAACACACTGGTCAGTTCAATTTTGATCTTGCCCCTTATTGTTCTAATTTCATGTATAATCGAAGGGTGCGACACTGCACTAGTTGGTCAGCTTCTGACGAAACTAGAAGAGGAAGGTGTGTGTGTGATCAGTATACCCCGGGTTTGTTTTTTCAACGCAAGTGCCTTTCTAGGCTTTATTGCGGTTGAAAGTATCGTCTCTGATGAATTAGGCATTGGTGTTACCCGCTCCCACGCGAAAAGGGGCAAGAAAGGCGCAAAGACCAAAAAGCAGAAGGAGCTTCAGAAAACCAAATATGTCTTCCTCTCCAAGGCGAAACGATCCAAAGCCTACGCTGATTACTTCAATCCAGTCACCGAGGTCGAGAATCGCCTTATGGGCCTATCTGAGACGGTTAGGGATATAAATCTTCCCTTGTTACGCTCCTAACGCAGGTCAATCAGGTGCGATGTAAATCTAAAGCAGGACAAACCTCAGTGGCGTAGGATCATCATTGTCTCATGCGATCCAATTGATCATACGCTGACGCCTACACATAGTTCGGCTAGGATTGTAGACTCCAACTTACGTCCTGAGGTCACGGCACGGGCAGGTTGTTCTGATAACGAATCTCAAACCCAAGAAGCGACTCAGGATGTCCTCACGCTGGCAGTTGCCCATCTGGTGGAAAAGCGCAAAGCTGCAACGGATCTGGTGCACCGCGGGAAACGAGTTAAAATATCAATCGGCTCGGGCGTTGATCTTTGTGACTGAAACTTTCCATGGAGGCGTTTAGTAATGCTGTATTATGGTCAGTCCTCGCTTCAGGGAAGAACTGATTATAAAATCCCATATGTCGATGGGCCTCTCCATGTCGTTCTGAGCTAGTCTTGCTGTGTACCCCCTCCACTCGCTGGGAATTATAGGGTCATTCGATCAAATTTGTCCGCGTTCATTGGTTCCCCGTGTGAGTTTCGCAAGTTGCTAACAGCAGCGCAACGTATTTTGTGCCGCTTGATTTCAGTAATTTTCACATCTATGCCGTCGTGTCTCCGGTATTCAGACCGTTGCCAAAGGGCGCCCGGAAAGTCCAGACAGCCGCAGAATTTTTAGCGGTACTCACTGTCCGACAAAGTTAAGCTTCGAGGGTACAAAGCAAGTATGACTTCTTTCAAGTTTTGATGCCAAGTCAGTCAGATATAGTTCCAGGGTAAATATGTGGTAGCTTTGAAGTCCAGACGCCGCAGGTTATGCCTTCTGCCTGGATCTTCGATCTATTCGCGCATGCCACGGTGAACGGGTCGAAGCTGTATCAGCGTATGGTCCTCCCCTTCCTATCTCGTTCACGACACCCTAGTTTGTTGTTACGTTGAACTCACGGTTGCTCGTCTTGTATTTCGGTGAGGTAATACCGTCTCGGGGAAACTTTGAATTCTACTGCATGTTAAAGATATGAATTCAACAATTTTGTTGTGCCACAACTACGACAAGTGCAGCCTCGGCATGCAAGTCACCAATTATGTAGTAGTACGGTGGACACTAGTACTAGTGATCGTATTTGGCCCATTGGATGAGCGTCTGTATGGATAAATCAATAAAGCCTGCCCTAAACTTGATAAGTAATAATACGAAATCTGTTAGTACCCTCTTTTTCATCCCCTCACGATTTGGCAATTCGTCGCACTTACTCCAAGTTTATAGTCGACGGTCTGCATCGGGAGGCCCTCGCAGGAGATGAAGTAATGGTGCATGGCATAGTTTACACCTCCGTATCTCCCTGCTGTCGATTTTACGACTGTAGGGCTCGTTAGCGTGGTGCACATTATAGTTATCGATGTCTAGAACTTTATACTGGCAAATGTGACGTCCGTGGGTGATAGTTTTTTACGTTCACAAGTATGGTCTAGCCTGGTCTTTTGATCAGCGCTGTGCGCAGCACTCGGTTTAGCTACATGGGTATACAATCCAATCTTGTTTTACTGTTTATGTGAATGATTCGACGAAAGTTCAGGAAATACCAGGAACAACTTGCGATACCGTGACCGTGGTTATATTTCGACTGTTCTGAATTTCTAGCCTTCATTTCATTGACGCAATTGCCCGCTTTTCCTTGAGTAATCTTATCCTTCACCTGTGGTCTCTCGTCCACTACTTGATTCTGCGTGGCTGCTAAGCCTTGAGCTCGTCCGATGCCTTACAAGCTGTCAGCCACACTATCAGCTCATTCATCAGATGTAAGTTCCCCCAATCCATCAGTTCTCGCGGAGGGGGGGGAGTTCTGATTATAATTTTCATAGGTTCGTGCAGTAGCTTCACCAACAGAAAGTATTATCCTTTCAGCATCGCGAGATTCCACCGCGATTTCCTGGAAACGACCATCGCCAACTGTCCCCTTCACTCCTTCATCTATTCTGAGAGCTGGGTCAAAATTCGTCAACGCTGTACAATATATTTCCCCGTCGCCTGAAGCGCCGCAAGGTAGGCTTGCCAGTGGTTAGCGTCATCTCATGAAGCATTGACCCCAAGGTAGGATACGCTGTTGTTGGAGGGCAGGACACGGTCGTCAATATTTTTGCCCTGGGTCCAGCACAGAAAGAGGATCCTGAATATTCGCTGGTGGGACACACCGATAATGTATGTGCTCTTAATATTAGCCAATCTGGCACCATTATCTCTGGGTCATGGGACAAGTGAGAATTTTACTTTGCTCAGCCAGCATACTTTTCTAATATTGAATGCAACAGAACTGCCAAAGTCTGGAAACAATTCCAGCTAGTGTATGATTTGAAGGGGCATCAGCAAGCAGTTTGGGGAGTCCTTGCCATTGACGACGAACAATTTTTGACCGGTGCGTGAGACCATTCATCGTCTGATAGGTCAGTGACGGATCCTTCTTCAATCAGCTTCGGCGGATAAAACCATCAAGTACTGGGTTCAACACAAGATGATGCGGACTTATGAGGGGCACAAGGACGCGGTTCGTGGCTTGGCTCTAATACCTGACATAGGCTTTGCCTCATGTTCCAACGATAGGTAAGTTATTCTCGCTATTTTTGGACGAAATTGGCTCATTGGGACTAGTGAGATTAAGGTGTGGACATTGCAGGGCGATGTGGTTTACACGCTGTCTGGACACACCTCGTTTGTGTACAGCCTGTCCGTTCTTCCGAATGGAGGAATAGTATCGGGCGGCGAGGATCGCTCTGTGAGGGTGTGGCGAGGTGCGTCATTGAACTGTGTCCAACCCAATGACATCCACTCACGAATATCAGACGGTGAATGTGTGCAAATGATCGTTCATCCGGCGATATCTGTTTGGGCTGTATCTACAATGCCCAACGGAGATATCGTCAGTGGCTGTAGTGACGGTATTGTTCGAGTGTTTAGCGAATCTCAAGATCGTTGGGCCAGCGCAACGGAGCTGAAAGCATTCGAAGATCATATCGCAAGCCAGGCGCTTTCATCACAGCAAGTGGGTGACATCAAGAAAACTGATCTTCCTGGCCCAGATGCATTGCTCCATCCAGGTTTGGCGGTCACTACTCACATGGATTTCGTGGTTTAATTAAAATTGCGTAGGTAAGAAACCTGGAGAAGTGAAAATGATAAAAAATGGTGACCTAGTTGAGGCGCATCAGGTGAGCACTTATGAATCAGCGAGACGATCATCTAAGCTAGTGTAGTGGGACAGCGCAACGTCAAACTGGCAGAAAATTGGCGATGTCGTGGACGCCGTCGGCTCTGGAAGGAAGCAGCTTTTCAATGGCAAGGAATATGACTACGTGTTTGACGTCGATGTGCAGGAAGGCGCACCTCCGCTGAAACTCCCATTCAATGTGTCCGGCAAGTATCTCATACTCTCATGCTGTAGACATAAATTGATATTTGTCTTCATTGCAGAGAATCCATATGTGGCTGCTCAACGCTTTCTGGAACAGAATGATCTGTCAACGAATTACGTCGACGAAGTTGTCAAATTCATCGAAAAGAATACCTCGGGAGTCAATTTAGGCGCCAGTAATGAATACGTTGACCCGTACACCGGTAAGCATTGATATTTAGTAGCATGACATGTACTAGATTGCCATCAGGAGCGTCAAGGTATCAGGCTGCCGCTACCTCGGCAGTGCTAGCCCCGTCTACAGCTTATATGGATCCTTTTACGGGTGCAGCTCGGTACAGTGGCACTCCTGTCCCTACGCCTCCAGTTCCTCGGGTGTCACCTTCAGCTCCAAAAATCATACCCTATGTAAGATTTTTCTAGACAGTGATAATTTGCTCAATACTAATTTCTGCAGGCCAAGTTCGTCTCTTTCAAACAAGCTAATGTATCAGCAATGCAGGCAAAGTTGTACCAATTTGACGAAGCACTACGCAATGAAATTGTACGCACGCGATTGGATTGAGCTGGATTGAGCAACCTTCTGAACCCAGATATGCCAGTCCACTGCAACCCTTGCGATGTACCCCGAAGAGTTTGAGACCATCGAAGAAGCTTTCACTTATCTTTCCCAAGTCACTTCGACGACATCCGAACCCTCTCTTCCACCCCTCGGTGGCTCTCACGCAGATGCTATCATACAGATTCTAGAGCGGTGGCCTGCGTCCCAGAGATTCCCTAGTGAGCCATTCCATCATGTCGACTTCATCAATTTACTGACTACTCTAAGTAATGGACCTAAGCAGATTGGTAGCTGCATATTGCGCAGATGCTTCTGCCGTCCCTGGTGGACGAGAACGATTTCTTGCATCCTTGTTCAAGGCATCTGATTGGACTGAAGTCCGATCGCATGGGAAGGCTATGTCGAAGGCTCAAGAAACGAATATCTTGTTACTATTTCGCACAGTAGCTAATTGTTTTCAAGAGGGAAGTCCTGTGGACCAAGGACAGTGGGTCGCGCAGGTGGGTGACTCCATTTTTCGGTCAAAATAGTGGTTCTCACAGGAAGCAGGTTTTCGAAGCGCTCAGTCATACACCTTACGCACTTCTGACGAAGGTTCAGCGCGTGGCTTTGGCGACCATCCTTTTCAAGTATGACTTCACCATACCGCATCAGAAAAAAAAACTAAATGTCGAAACAGTTTCTCTTGTGCCTACTTGACAACGTCCGTCACTGGAGATGTGGTAAACCAACACACTGGATTAGTCCTTCAGGTATTTATCACAAGCATGTTCTCGTCCATCAACTGAGCAACCCCTAGTTACTGCGTTCAAATACAGATGACGCAGAGGTTACCTACCGCACCCTGGTTGCCTTAGGGAATATGGTAAGCGTCCTTCCATTCCGTATCAAGATTGTTTGCTCATCGAACAAGGTTTATGCCGGGAACAAGCGAGGCATTTCACTAGATTCTGCACAATCTGCAGAATTGCAAACAGTCATGTCAGCTCTCCCAACATTCCCTGACGATAGAATCAGGAATGTGGTTGGTGAGATTAAGGCACTGCTTTGATGAACTCGCTTTCCTTGGGCGTGCTTGACGGATACGTTATCTGCGAATGCACCTGCTTGTGTGACTTAGGGGTCTAGACATCGCGGCACGGAATGGATAACTGATTTTTTGGCGGATTATGGTGGTTGGTTTATGGACTGAATAAATGATGTCCAGTGAAAAATTGCCTTCATTGTACAAAGGTAGTCAACTAATCAGCACTTTTAAAGTGACCAGATCAGACTTGATAATAGCTCTAAGTCTTCAGTCAGCTCCTCTTTAGCTCCATGACTATCCTTGCTCGGGTTTTTTTTCTGTGAGACATGGAGAGACGGAGTCAAACTGCAACAGGATCGTCCAGGGTCAGCTGGATACACAGCTCAATGCCACTGGTCTTGCACAAGCTGTGAGGACCGCAGAGGCCCTCAAATCTGTCTCCTTCGATCAAGCTTTCACGAGTGATCTTCAGCGAGCTTCTAAGGTACAGACTAAACTTTGATTACAGCACTCACTGACAACACTTGATAATTCACACGCCGTAGACTGCCGAGAGGATTCTCCAGTGTCACACTGGTATCGAGTTGGTCCAAGACAGCACATTGCGAGAAAGGGTAAGGGTCGAATTTGACATCAAACTGTTGAGAAGTCGGTCACATTGGTCAGTTCATGGGCGAAATGCAAGGCAAGGAGCCGGTCGACATGAAAGGATTGTCCTCAATAGAGACAGACGAAGCTCTTGTTCAACGTTGCATCACTTGGTATAATCGGGTGATAGTACCGAACATCTCCGTCACCAAACCTTATAGTAACGTCTCAGAGATCCGATGTCAGAACATACTCAACGGTTCTATCGCACAGGGCGTTCATAGCTACGCTCTTTCACATCATGATCTCCAGTAACCATGTTACGTGTCCCACAGAGTTGAAGCTTAGAGGTCTTCCTGCATTAGGGAATGCCAGCATATCCGTAGTAGAATACAGGATGATTGTAAGAGGGAAGCATAGAGAGGTGGAAGCTGATGTGTTAAAGTGTGGGGATATTTCCCACTTGTGTGGACTGCGTGTTATGGAAGAAAATGTAGATGTAGAAGCTAATCATTTGTAGTTAGCGCCTCTGCCAATTGAACATTCATTTTGATACCACCGCACGTATTGTCAGCGATAATGACATCGAGGGAGAAATGGTGGAAGGCAAAGGAAGATCGCGCTATTAAGACAAAGTGGCAAGATCAACGGTAGGGTAACAGAAATTTGATATACACTCGTGACTCAACATCCAATTCATATTCCACCTCATGTCCTTCTCCGCTGCTTGATCTCTTTCTCGCCTTGATTTTGCGAGAGATAGGAATGAAATGATCATGGTGCCCAGAAGCTCAGGGCTGTTCATACCTCTGTCCAAGATATGTTCAAGCTCGCGATCAGCGTAGTCATTAATGTCAGTGTTGTCGTCGCAATTATTAGTCCTGGTTGGACCTCGGCGGGTTGATATTTAAGAAAGCTATATCATACAAGGGCGTCAGGTCCGGTCAGGAAAAAACTCTAGGGTAAACTGTATCGGCGACATCGAGCAGTTAAGCTTGCACGAAGGAAATGTGCAAGCAGATGTGTAACACTGTCTAAGAGCTTCAGGGGCATCTAAAACATATGTGAATTTCTCACCAATACCCCCGCTGGATAGCAAAACTGTTCCCCACGTAGTAACGTTGTTGGCAGAAAGGCAGCTATTTCTGGTAGTAGTGGGTCAAGTCACAGCACCACACTCGGAAGTATGTTTCTACGCGACGATCCCTGCAGCTCGCTTCCCACGGGAGGATGACTAGTATTAAACTCTACCATTTTCACCCTTGAACTTAATTAATGAACTTCAGGCTGGGCGTTGCTTGGGCGACAGAATAAGACTGGGCGAAGTGTGGGATTACTGCGCAGTGTGGCGTCGATGGTGAACCGGACTTGGAGGTGGCAAAATGTGCCTTCAACTGTCTACCGCCAACATCATAATTTCGATTGGGCACATCGCTTCAAATATTCACGATTGGAATGATATCCAACTTCCAGCCATTCAATCAGAAGGAGCATAAACATCTTGTTCACTTTCCGACAGGTTGGATCAACGTTTGATCATAGTATTTGAAGCTGTGTGTAAATTTGCCTTGTTCTCGATGGTCAAAAGTATATGAACCCCCGACACCGTTCTTGCAGT
Organism: Suillus cothurnatus; assembly: GCA_016758765.1. NCBI lineage: Eukaryota > Fungi > Basidiomycota > Agaricomycetes > Boletales > Suillaceae > Suillus > Suillus cothurnatus. Next base: position 133,467 of record JABBWL010000042.1, on the reverse strand, counting down.
ACCATGTCCATGACCGTGCTTTGAGGCGACACTACGGCGCGGCGCAACAGGAAAAGAAACACGACTTCTGTCCCCTTGATTTCAGTACTCTCACACCTGACCATTCGGCCTTTTCTCGTCCCCACAACCGCTATAGGTCGATATTGCAAAGTATTTGGTGCAGTTGGGATTTCATGATAGGAACGGCACGACTTACATGAGAAAAATATCTCGGGAAACAGAGACAATGTTACAGGATGATGAATTACGTTGGCAGAAACCCGAGCGTTTCACTCCCACTTGCCATCATCACCTCACCTCATTACCGAGACTCAGCCTATGCCCGCATCGTCATCATGAACCATCACATTTTCTTCTTCTGCTCGTTCGGACTTGATTTGCATTGCTTGTGCGACTGTTTCCACATTCATGAAGTGAAGGAGGTCGGTAAGTGAAGATAATAAACAGCGGTAGCGCTACGTCAGAGAATCTAATTCTACAAATCTAATTCATACCACCGAGACCAGCGAAATGGAGAGGGTAGTCTACATCGACGACTTCACCAACGTACGTGTGCCTATTCCGTAGTCTACCTTGACCAACAGTTCATCCCGTTTACCTATCAGGTCATTTACATCGCTAAATCCACACAAACCCATTGTAATATGCAAATCACAGATGCTTTGCATCAAAATTTGCTCTACACCCGCTTGGCCGGCTATCGCAAGCCCATAAACAATCGGTCGGGCAACTAAAGAAAATTTATAAGATGGGAACAAAAAGGACGGTGGATGACACACTTAAAACGCCCTGTGCTCCAATCGCAAGCGCCTTGATTATGTCGCTTCCTGTTCGAACACCAGAATCAAACAGGACAGTTATTTTTCCCGATTTCTGCGCGTCAAGAACTTTCTGTGAGTGCATGATCATGTCGAGCGCATCCAGAGAACCTATTGCGCCATCTATCTGACGACCCCCTAAAAGTCCCAAATCAGCACTGGCGAACAAACTGAATATGTTGACAGTGATATGTACCGTGATTAGAGACGACAATCCCGTCGATGCCCATGTCGATCGCCTTCTCCGCGTCCTGGTGAGATTTTGTGTCAGCAATAGCTCGTAACGACTCCGCGTGGGCGCACGTTGACGGCTTGTATCCCCTTGAGCAAGATGGGACCATCCCAGTTGTCCTTGACGAATTGAAGGTCGTCCCATGTTCTGAAAATCCCAGATCCTGTCTCGGAAAGCCACTGGCTCGCAAGGAACATCATTCGTTTCGTTTCTTCGTCACCTGCCGCTGCTTTCTTTCTGATATCCTCCTGATCAAATGGAAATTTTGGACGCTCATGTCGAGCAGCGAGTCCATGGCGTTTCATGAACACTGGGTCCGCCATACCTTGTTGGACGCCGAATCCATGTCCTGCAGGGCTGTATCCGATGCGATGGTCATGTGATCGCCATCCGATAATCATCGTGTCAACCGTGATAACAAGAGCTGTATACCCGTTTTCCTTCGCACGTTTGAGGATGGACAATGCCACATCAGAAGAACGAGGCCTGTAATATTATGGTAAAGTTTCGCCATATAACACTGGACGGCACTCACCAGTAAAACTGATACCATCGTTGGCCATTCGGCCCATTGGCTTCTGCTATATCCTCAAGGGATCGCGACGAAGAAGAGCTTACAATCATCGGTACACCAACTGCCGCAGCTGCACGAGCTGTTGCAAGCTCTCCGTCGGCATGCGCCAGACCTTGTTTACCGACTGGTCCTACGAATACCGGTGAAGAGACTTTCATACCCAAAATGGTCGTCTGACGAAAGGGATTAAGCAACCCTTAGTAACTATCGTTTCCAACGCGCTTGCCTCGACATTGCGCAATGTGACATTTCTTAGCATGCGCGGGACGAGCTTCCACCTTTCGAATGCCTTCCTATTAGCATCGTCGGTCGAACAGGTACCCGCGCTCTTCAGCGTATACAGGTATGCAACTGTCAAAACTCGTTCAGGTTCAGTTCCACCATCCGAACGCTGAGGCATACTAGAATTGTCCTTCATAACCTCGCGGGCTTTATCCTCTATTTCCTGGACATCGACCGTACCGAGCACTGGTCCCTTGCCCGAGCTGTAAATCTGCGACAGCCAAGATATCCATTTGTTAGGCGGAGGAGGCTGAGCTGCCATAGACGTTGTTGGTTTGCAACTGTGGGTTTAACCTGCTACGGACAAAGGTCACTGCTGGAGAATTCTATTGTGCAGGCTACATATACTCGAGTCTGGTTGCGTGGCATGTCATTTCCGACGGTCACGTCCAAAATGTCCCAGAGATCCTAGCCCAAACGGGCCTATGCGTGTACTGGCTCATCACAGATCATGATTCATAGAGATGTGCGAAATCAAAGATTTAGACATCAAAAATGCACTCCCGAGTCAAACTCAAGAACATCTTGGCCGGACTGGGCGGGCTTGCTGGTGCCACAATTCAAGGCATTTCCAAAAAAACGCGGATTGTCAGTCCAGCAGATTGCCAGCAGAAGAGGTTACTCTGTTGGACTGGTTTTGGGCGACTACTGTGACCAGGCGTGACCCGCTTCGTGACAATTTGGTTTGACGCAATTACGATAAGCTTGTCGTGCACCCAAATGACAATTCGGTACGCCCTTCCATACTCTATAGCTCGTTTGCGTCCTAAGCTATCTGTTTGCCAGGTGTGCACTCAAAATTTTACGCAGTGAGAACGATTTCTCATGCACCGTGGCGCCTAAGCACTCGCGTGACGCACTGAAAAGTACGCAACAACTGTGTGTTGGGATGCATATACATCAATACGTAACGAAGCTTCGCTTTTCATCTCTGTAGATCCGATCTACTGGTATTATGATCTATCAGGTAGAGTCCTGCGGCAGTTACCTGCATTATTACTGATATATCACATGTTTAATCTGTATTGTTATCGGTCAGGACTCTGAGGCCCGCTATCTTGCACAAGGAGAGCATCCGAGTCAGATAAGCTACGGCCCGACTTCAGAGCATACTTCCGGTAATTATAATTACATGGAACAAATCGTGATCTCCGTTATTCATTCCGAAAGGAGGTGCGGGTACGTGATATTTACACTATCTTGTACTTTACTTGTTAACTCAAATAAGCAGTGTATTGCGACGACTTTCCACGCGCTCCAACGCCAAGAAATACAGAGTGAAGTATAGAGCAACTTAAGACCGTCACTCCTCTTTTTGCCGCTCCGATCAAACGCTTCCGACGGGGCGGAGGATACGACGTCATCAGTAGGGCCGCTGTGACCTTGTCACCAGGTTCTAACGCGGTGTCTTTTAGCAAAGGATGTAGCAGTCATGCCCGATGCGTGAGACTTGAATGGTACTGTGATGTACTTAGAGACAGAAAGTCCTTTGAGTGACTTTTGAGAATATGCAAAACATGGTATAGCATAACAGAGCACATCATAAATATGGCATGAAAAACCTGTATAGTATCAGCGGGTGAACATAATTAAGTCGCTGGCAATGTATTTTGGAGAACAATGAATTCATTGACCCGTAGGTCGCGAGAGTCTGGTTGGACGTCGACACATGGCACTAGATCTTCGATCAATCTTCCCGTGTTCGTCAAGATTCTTCATATACTTAATTTGTAGTTGAGCCATTGAGGATACTTAGTAGGTATGTGAGCTTAATTGAGGGTAGATGGCGAATTTCACATCCGCTCCTTGCTATATCCACTAAGTCTCGGACAAGACCTTGAAACCCTTAGACTATGTTGTACGGTACCAACTGTAGGTGAGCTTCGTTGTCAAGCAATGAAGCTTATAAAGCCCCTCGCGCAAGAGACTACAATGCTGTCGAAGGGAAGAAGATGTGCTCGTCATCACATCAGGCTCCAGAACCCTGGCACTTTAGACCATCTCCGTCCAAAAAGAGTCTTATGACGATGTGACGATCTATCCGGGTACCGTTACTCAGCCTTTCTAAGTCATGCTGACCTATGGCAGTCTCCGGTATATGTATGTCGCAGAGTCAATTGACAGTTGCGGTTGATGGTTAGAACTCGTTGACATTGTAGTACTTCCCAAGTAATCATACAAATGAAGCTAGTATGAGCCCCTCTGTTGGGTATCGCTCCAATCTGGGGTATACACAGTTGTGTTGGCGAGGCGTTTTTCGCCCGTTGTTCAGGTTACTGAAAAATGTTGGTTGACTATGAAAAACACGCGTTCGCGCGCCGGTCAGCAAATTTGCTGCGCACTACCAAAAAAAATTGGCTAAAAAAATTCCTCATCCTGGTTTATCGCCATAATTTCACTCGCTGTGCGTCACCCCGGAACAATATGGCGCATCAGAATAGAAATGTGAAGTAAGAGTATGAGAAAGGACTACGGTACACTCGCCCTGATTTGCATATCGTCGTATGCAGTATTGTTGCTGGGCGGCCTGGTACCGACTACGCAGAAAGTGATGCCCCGCGAATTTCCACTGCTACGAGAATCGAGGTATCGCCTATAACACAAGTCGCAGCGAAGGTCGTCTGGAGCATGAACGGCATTCTGAGATACATCAAGACTTGGCTGGAGGTTCAGTGGGGGGAACACCCAATTCAGGGAGTTCATTAGGTCTTGCAATTCTCTTGGGTTCCCAGTCTTGCTCTCCAGCAGCACTGAGTTTCTGATACGTTCACACTAGTAAGATTTTGAGAGACTTGGTTCACGAAAACTCACATAGTATTCCTCCCTGATGTCAAACTTTTTCTTTTTGTGATCGAGACCTAGAGATTTCTCGGTGCTGATCTACGAGACATTAAATACTTGGTGAGGTTTCGCGCGAAGAAGTCAGACCTGCTTGACTTTCTGATCCTGTAGGTCATATCGGGTTTGGGTGAAAGTCTGGAGACCAAACGAGGCGCCAACTATGATGAGAAGAAAGGGGACACCGAACAGGGCAGGATGCCGCTTCAACCTTGACTGAAGTGGTGATGGGTTGATTGAATTTGAGGGAAATGGCATATGATGTTACAGGCTGAACGTTGTGGCAACTGCAATTGCTGGCGTTGACAAGCCTGTGTCAGACAAAAGAACCGAATTCAGACTGCCTTTTCCGGATGATTCAGATGCGTACTTAAGTTAAATCCGAAGATGCCCGATGGCAATCATATCATCCATCTCACTTCTTTTCTGCATCGCAGCTTCTGCCAATTGGCTTAATCCGTATCACAGAACCTCTTCTGTCCATGAGCGGTATGTCAGTCGTTTTAACACCATCGATCTTTGATTATCGACCCTCTCACAGTCACCGTCGTTCTTGGTTCACAATGGGGAGATGAAGGCAAAGGCAAGCTGGTCGATATCCTATCGGCTGAGTTTGATGTCTGCGCGCGATGCGCAGGCGGCAATAATGCTGGGCACACGATCGTTGTACCTGTTGGACCGGAGAAGGTGAAGACTACGTTTGCTTTCCATCTTCTCCCAAGCGGTTCGTGATCAGTTCTCGTGGTACCCTTTTGTATGGCATTGATCTATTGATTTGGTAGGTCTCGTAAACCCAACATGTGTGGGCCTGATTGGTTCTGGAGTTGTTGTTCATGTACCTTCCTTTTTTAACGAGCTCGACGCCTTGGAGCAGCAAGGTCAGGTTCAACATGGTCGAATGTGCTTTAGCGATGACATGGTTACACAGGCCTCAACTGCTCGGATAGAATATTTCTTTCAGATAGAGCTCATCTCGTGTTCGATTTCCACCAAATTGTAGACGGCCTGAAGGAAGTGGAGCTCGGTGGTTCCAGGTATGAACTTTCATGTGATTATTCATACAATTCTTGTCGTTAACAAAAATGTAGCATCGGAACCACGAAGAAAGGGATAGGCCCGGCTTACTCCGGGAAAGCCTCTCGTTCGGGCCTCCGGGTGCATCACCTCTTTGATCATGATACCTTTGCGCAAAAGTTTCGCAAGATCGTGGAGGGTCGTTTTAAACGCTATGGTCATTTCGAATATGACACAGAGGGCGAGATTGCGCGCTATAAGGTCGTATCTCATCCTTTCCCTGTTAAATATTATCGCTGAACATGACGTAGGTTCTTGCACAGCGACTCAAGCCTTTCGTTGTCGATAGCGTAGAGTATATTCATAGTGCGCTGGCAGCGCGCAAGAAGGTCCTCGTCGAAGGTGCAAATGCGCTCATGCTTGACCTGGATTTCGGGACGTATCCCTACGTCACCTCATCGTCTACCACAATTGGCGGTGTATGCACTGGTCTTGGCATTCCCCCCAAAGCGATCGGGCACACCATTGGAGTTATTAAGGCATATACCACTCGGGTTGGAGGAGGACCATTTCCAACTGAGCAGCTTAACGTTGGTCCTCTTGTAGACAATGTATATTTATGTATTCACGTATTTTCAGCACATTGGCGTCCACTTCCAAGAAGTTGGAAAGGAGTATGGCACTACCACGGGCCGAAGGAGACGTTGCGGCTGGCTAGATCTCGTCGTCATGAAACACTCGTGCCTCATAAACGGATATGATTCACTCAACCTGACGAAACTGGATATCTTGGATGAATTAGAGGACATCAAAATCGGGGTCAAGTACATGATCGATGACAAAGAACTCAAATATTTCCCAGGTGAGTTCACCATCAGATAAAGTGAAGCATTATTCACAATCCATCAGCCGATCTTGATGTTCTGGCCAAAGTCACAGTGGTCTATGTGACACTTCCTGGGTGGAAGACGCAAATAAGCTCGATAACATCGTTTGACGACCTCCCAGACAACTGCAAGAGTTACGTAGGGTTCATTGAGAATTTCTTGTGTACGCCTATAGAGTGGATAGGTGTCGGACCGGGACGCGAAAGCATGCTGAAGAAGACCGGCAGGATATTAATGTCGAATTAGCATGCAATAGAAGTTCGAACGCCTGCTGGACAAAGTATTAGACTATTTTAGCAACGTATTCTCACGCTCTCCAATGGTTCTCGGTAACCGTGTTTGGTCTCTTCCTTCGTCACTCCCTGTCACGACGACGGTCACCCTCGCTGAAGACGCCGTAACAAGCGTCACAACCAAGGCTCAGTCACATCCGGACAATGCATGCCATGGATCCAGGGGCTCATCATAACCCATCACAGAGTACCCTTGCACCAGTTTCATCTTCCCGTAGACGTTCGCGAGAAAATGAGACGCCTCAACAAAGGCAAAAACGAGAGAAGGCTGCGGAGCGGCAGCGTAGGAAACGCGAGCGTGATCGTACTGTCAATAACATCAATGCAATAATGGCATTTACACAGCCCACGGATGCCCAGGCTCTTCCCCAACCTCAGCCATCTCAACCGCCTACTCCGACTTTTACCGGTCAAGAAATGACGCCTGAAGAGCTTACTAGGCGCGAAAGAGTTAGGGCAGCCGCCCGGGAACGGCAGCGTAAACACCGGAGTCTTGTTAAGCAGCGGAAGATGCGGGAATTGGGACTGGATATGCCCAATGATATGATGCATGGGATGGAAGAGTATAGAGTAAATGGAGACGGCCAGTATCAACAGGTGCTTCCCCATGAGATGCCGCACCAACCACATCCAATGAACCCGCAAGACCCATCCTTCCCTCAAGCACCACCTCCACAACTTACCGGCGGACAAAACTTCGCCTCTACGCTACTCCTGTCTTTCTCCTGCGCACCCCTTCTTAAACAACATCTGCTAAGGACATTGGCTATCACGAGCGAAGAACTCGCTTCCTTGGAACCAATCATAGCAGAAGCCTTTGATCAATGGGATCATCAAGTATGCGCCACTGTATCTCATATTTGCCGAAATGACTCACTTAATATTAGCGTCGCATGCATTATGCCCAACAAGCTGCAGCCAAAGCTGCTGACGGCTCTATTTCTGGACCGTCGGCTGGTCCATTCCCAAATGTCGATATGGCCGACCCTGCGAACAATGGGTTCGGGGAACCTCCTCAGCCACACCCCAGCGAGTTTCGTGCTCGATTCCATCGCCCTTTGGTGGCACCATCCCCTTTCCGTAATTTTAATCCTGATACCTCTACAACCGCTACGACTTCCACGCCAACTTCAACCACGACGTCTGGGCCTGCGTCAGACCCAATAGATCCACATCTTAATGCCGTAGTGACGCCTGGTGACGTCAGACAAAAGAGTGTGACAACTTTGGATCCAGACTTCGGACAAGCCAAAGGAGAGGCGGAAGGGGTGGCAGGAAGGTTGGAGAGGTCGTGACTTCTGTTACGGGCTTCTGGTCGTGATCACATGCTCATCACGCATCACATGTAGTTTTTTTATCACAATTCCCATCCCTGACATACTTCTACTAGCATTGCACCATAACTGTAGGTTAGTGTACTGGCTTCCCTGAGGCTGTAGTATCCTGTCTCGGTGCCTGATAGTGCTGCTATGTGTGCCTCCATAATTCGGAGACCACACTTATTTTAAAAATTGAGCGATTTATCCTCGAGTCCGCCCCAGTGTCATGAAAGAACATGGTTATAGTTTCAAACTATAGAAAAATCACCTGTAGATACGGAAGGAGAGTGGACGAGTGGTACATGTGTTACGATAAACGGTGGGTTACGAGTCCAAATAGTGCTATGAAGCAAGAAGGGGCGAGTTGAAAGTTATACGATTTATGGGACCCCGTCACCCTCAGGCCACAGACTTAGAACACCATGATTTGTTGAAATACATTATTGATGTCTTTTAAGCATCGGCGCTTCCGAAGCTGACATATGGATAGATGGAATCACTAGTACTCTGAGAGATCATGGAAGCAACGTTCAGCGCCGCAGCCCTCGATATTAGACTGTACAATGATCTATCCGGTCACTAACGTCAATGATGATCAATTCATTAAATTCAATGGAGATCGACTCGAAGCTCACAGATAATTACACCCTTGAGTTGATACTCTCTGCTCTAAAGTAATAACCTGCGGCCACTCGCAGGTGACTAGTGAACTGTCTCGCACCAATATTAATGAAATGGCCTCTCCCATCGATATCGATATCCTGTGGATAGTTGATGTGCCCCTGGCAGAAGGGCTTGACAGTCATACCGCCAAATAGGAAAGTTGTGTTGAACCAATTGAAGCTCCGATTAAAAAAGGCCGAATTCGAACGACGGTGCTACGAAATACGCAGAAAGTAATTCCTTACAGTTCTAGCCTTTGACGACGATCATGGCACTGAGTTTCATAGGGTATATCGATTTCTACTCACTTCGCTATAGTTGCTGATTGGTACAACTCAGAAAACCAATTTCTCTAATATCTCATTCTGATGTACGGTATCGAGGGATACTGGCGGGCATTGACCCCGCTGCTTCCACGATCCAACTCTCAAATGGTGAGTTTCACTTTTTGCAGTTGTTCATTTGGTCTTATATGGCTGGTTGCTAGTGTTCTCTATGGGTACAGAGTCGAGAAGGTGAGCCATTGTCCTTGTTGTGGCACCGCCAGTTTGCCTCGCCTTCTCTTGCATGACGCGTAATCTGACATCAAATTCGCGTCAGGCCGCCCTCGGAATTCATTCCTCCCGTCCAAGAGCCATACCAATACATAATTTTCCGCGCGTCCGAGGTCAAAGATCTTGCAGTTGATGAGCCAACTCCTCTTCGCAGTGTTCATGACGATCCTGCAGTGCTGGGGGTGAGTGACGTTCCCTACTTTGAATACCATAAGAATTTAGTATTGTAGGCGTCCGCTCCTGGAACACAACCCCAGTACGGTGCATATGGTCCTCAATACCAGCAGCCTGTCGCGGCCCAGCCGCCACCGCCACAAGCTCAGGCTCCCGCTTATCCTCAGCCTGTGCCGGTGCAAGATGCACCAGCTCCCCCGATAGTCCCCGTTGTACAAACGAATGACGCACCAGGTCCTAGCACTGGCCCGAGTCGTGTCAACTCGGTGCACACTGCTGCTGCTTCAATGGAAACAGTTCAACGCGCTTTAGGAGACTTGCGTGGATCCGGTAGTGCTGCACCCGCTCATGGAGGTCGTGGCGGCCGGCGTGGTCATCACGGCCATGGCGGAGAGACAAAAGATATAAAGGTGCCTTCAACGGATTTCGATTTCCAGAGCTCGAACGCTCGGTTCGACAAGACGGCAGTTGCACCAAAGAAGAAGGATGGCGACAATGAGAACGGCGTTTCCTCTGACCGTGACTCTCTGACAGAAAACAAGGACGAGAAAGACGATCTGGCCTATAACCCAACGAAATCATTTTTCGATTCTTTATCGTCTTCAACGCAGGCTGCTCCGCCACCTACACGAGGCACCGGTGGACGGCGAGGTGGTGGAGGCAGAAATCGTAGAGAGGAAGAAAGGGAGCGTAACGTCGCCACATTTGGTGAGCCTGGGGGTGTAGGACTGATGGGTCCAGGTGCTTATGTCGGAGGTTGGGGCGGATATGGACGACGAGGGCGTCCAAGGGGGCGTGGTGCACCTCCCGTCGGTGGTCGTTAGGTACCTATAATTCTTACTTGCACCAGTTGTCTGTTCATCTTTGCTGTTTCAGGCTAGTAATCACTTATCACCCAGTAGTACGGAGCCCATACTCCATTCCTGTCGGCGGCTATGTTTGCTCTAAAGAGATTCGCATGTGCTTTTCGCTGACACGTCATGCAACATACATCACATTGCAGAATGGGGGCTTCCAATGTTTCTTGTCGTAATTTCAACTTGCTCTCAAACAAACGTTACAGTGTTAACATTACGGGGCGCTTGCACGCGAAACATTACTGGGAATTGTGGTAAAATGAGTGAACCCATTTTCTCGGTGTTGCCAATGTTCACACTAGTACTATTTATAATGCTGGCGTTGAACCTAGTGAGGAGTGTACTTTATCTATTGCCACCGAGGTGTAAAATTATCCACTGGCATAATGAACGGCGTCGTAAGCCATCCGCCAAGCTGAAGGAGGAAGATAACCTTCCTCATGATTGAGCACATGCAGGTGCAGGACTCACGACGTGGCTTGATTCTCCCAGTGTTCACACCTGAAGTTAAGAGAATGGGCGGCCAGAGTCGACTTTACCTTGGCGATCCAACATCCTCTTCCCCATACTCCAATAGTAATGTGCGGCGGTCACTGTTCTTACGCGTTGGTGCTGCCTTCTTCGCAGGATTTTTCGTATGTCTGGCTGTGGTTGCGCAATATGCCTCGTCAAACCAATCATGTTTGCCGTTTTCACTTTTCACTGCTTTACTACCTACGCACGTAGGAACGCCAGAATGGCACCAATACCCTCCGGCTGAGCCCACCAATGCATTTCCCTCCATGTTTCCATCCAGGTACGTTTCTCTCTAGCTGCCGTTGTTTCTGTATGCCAGAGCTGTTGTTATGCAGTGTTGGCTATCCAGGTCCAACGCAGGCAGGTGCCGAGCCTGGCGTAGCTGCTACAGCTCCTGCCTATCCTTTGCATTCTGGTTCCGTGCACCTCGTATCTCCTACGCGATTTTCTCAGGACAACGCCAAGGCCGGAACGAAGGACTTCGATATCTTCCGTAGCTGGGGAAGCTTATCTCCGTGGTACTCCATCCAACGTGGAAAATTTGGTATCGATTCTGGTCCAGAAGCCCCCGATACTTGTAATATCACTGGGGTGCATCTTCTACATCGCCACGGTGCACGATACCCTGCCGACTACTGTGAGTCAACCACATCTAGATTTAAACGTGGCTTCTGAGAGAGGTTTGCGCTATAGCTAGAGGTACTGGACCGGGTGGGTTTGCCTCGAAGTTGAACGAGAATGCAGAAAATATCACAGCTACCGGGCCTCTTTCATTTTTGGACGACTGGTGAGGTCGTTCGAAAAATGAAAAAGGTAGTTGATGTCTGATTCTACTTTCACAGGACGTACAAGCTAGGAAACGAAGGTAATAGTTATACATATCAGAATGCAGCTCCAACGCTCAATTATTGTCAGGATTGACGCCTTTTGGGAGGTCTCAGCTGTGTAAGGGAACCATCACCTCTTATAGCAACGGATCGTGATATTCGTGTAGATGACCTCGGGGTGTCGATGCGCATGAGATACGGGTTCCTTCTGAAGGTTGTTTTCTACGTCTCCCTACTTTATTCTTCGATTTGACCATGGCATTCAGAATTTCAGCGAAACAAATACCTTGCCTGTGTTTAGGACGGAGTCCCAGTAAGCATTTCAAAAGTCGATTATTCGCATTCTGAAGATGACGTATGAAGAACCCGGATGTTAAATTCTGCGCAAAACTTTGCTCTCGGATTTTTCGGTTACCCTCTCGAGGGCCAGTATCAACAACAGATCATGATCGAGGCCAAAGGTGTAAGTCATCTAAACTACTCCAAGATACCGAATTAATAATCCGTGCATGTCAGTTCAACAATACTCTTGCCCCTTATCGATCTTGTGCCAATAACGACGTTCCACATCGTGGCTACCGCGGCCAACCATATGCTGATGCATGGAAAGCAGTGTACCTCAGGGATACCGTTCCTCGTTTGCAGCAGTACCTTGACGGGGTGGAATTGGATATTGAAGATGTTTACGCCATGCAAGAATTGTGCGCCTTCGAATCGGTCGCTCTTGGTTATTCCAAGTTCTGCGAACTCTTCAGGGAGGATGAGTGGGAAGGCTTCGATTATTCGTGAGAAATTTCCCCTCTGTAGTTTGCACGTTACTGATCTCAACCAGATACGATCTCAACTTATGGTGCATTCTCTCCTTCGCTTTCCATCGCAAGTTTAATTCTAACAAGAACCCATAGGTACGGTGTAGCTTGGGGCTCACCTGTCGGTAGGGCAGAAGGAATTGGCTATGTGCAAGAGCTCGTGTCTCGTCTCACTCAGACGCCGATTGAAACGCATAATAGTTCCACTAATGCGACCCTTCATAACGCTTTCACTTTCCCCTTTGGACACAGCCTTTATGTGGATGCGACGCATGAAGTTGTAGTATTGAATGGTCAGCTCGCTGATGGACTTGAACTTGAAAAACGATCTGATCTTCGTTCATTGACAGTCCTTACCGCATTGAACCTTTCGAGCTTCGCGGCGATGGGACCATTGCCTACTGATCATATTCCAGAACAGCGCACGTTCAGGACAGCAGAGCTTGCTCCGTTCGCAACCAATGTACAATTCCAGCGTAAGTAATCCTGTGATCCTTTCAAATTACACCTGATTTTTTTCATCTTTAGTCTTGTCATGCTCCACGGAACACGACCCACAAATTCGTGTGATCGTCAATGATGGTGTTGCACCATTAACGAATCTGAAAGGGTGTGGAGATCATCCAGATGGGATGTGCTCGATTCACGCTTTTGTCGACGCGCAGAGAGAGAACATTCGGAGTACGGACTGGGACTTCGTTTGCAACGCCGATTGGATAATCCCCGATGGATGGGTAACTACCACGGGCTACCCTCCTTTAGATTTGTTGCCAAACGCGCATGCATTCTGACACTATAAAGCACTAGTGTGTTGTCGATAATATTCGGCAAAGAGCCATACCCCGAATCTCATCATGAATAACCTAGATGTTGGCAGTATTCAACAAATGACTTGTACTTCTGTTTATCTAAGTGATCTTTTCCTGTTGGGTCGATGACTTGACAGTCAGCAAGTACTTGGCCTCTGATCACTATGTACCGCAGTATGGATGCAAACGATTGGATGTTCTGGTGTGTCCAAGGCTTCCGCAGCGTAGCCATGCTCAGTGTTTCAGACATGTACAGCCTGCCAGTCGACCCGCAGAAGAAGAATATGACCATGGTTATTGGTGATGCTTTTACCTCGCGTTAAGGTGCATCCCACGCTGCCCACTTCGGGTGAAATCTATTGTACGGCCCATTGTCTCGCGAGGCTCAATCTGCATAGGGAACTTTTAAATTCATTTTCTGTTCTTGTGTCCGGACCTGCTTTTGTATCACGCTTCAGATGTGTGTTGCACTCAATTCTGCATTCGTCACGGGTCGATGTGAATGTAAATTTTCTGGGGTGCTTGTGCGAATCTTGCGATGTAGAGAGATCCGTCCTTGATGAATGTGAGATGTTGATTATCGAATCAGAATCGTTGGACTGGTTCTGCAAATATGAACGAGTCAACGATCTATTTCAGCGGCGCCTTCAGGACTGGAATCCATGTAAGAGGTCTTGGTCGTGGAGACCCAGAATCTCGGTAAATTAAAGTACTTGCTGCAAACTTGCTATACAGTCACCGTGTGCTGCCAATCCAGCGCTCCGATGATAAAGCCTGTATTACATAAGACCCTGCCATTCGAAACGTCCAAGTCAAGCTTCAAGTCGAGCTTTGCGTGGAGACCTGCCTTGTATCGCCCCGTGTCAATGTACATCGCCCCTTCATCTCAATCGGCGTCTAGGCTCGGGGACTACACACTTTCGACGGCGTTCATAAGAAATATGATTACCCATCTTACGGGGCTTAAGCGCTCTCGGACCTTCATGTCAGACTTCACCACTGGATCATGTTAAAACTGCTTTATTTTCATCAGCTCTTCGAACCCATACGGGCCGTTTGACTAGTATTAAAGTCATGCTAATTCATCCCCATAGCATCTCATCCTGCCGGTGGTTTCACCCAAATCATGCTCAATTTCCCTTGGACTCGACGTATCATGCCTCGAACTGACATACAGAAAGAGCGATTGCCGTTCGTTGAACAAAGGCTTGGGGTGTGGCGCATACTGATCGCCGCTGATCAATCATCATCATTCAAGCTCCCCAATTTTCAATGGGACTTTTTATCGACGCATATCCCCCTCTTGACTCGCGGATACAAGGATATTCACTCTATCAGCCCCATGTTCTTCTGGCTCATGGTGATCACACACCTCTGGTATGCAATTGAGGACCCACTGTCGCTTTACTTCTCAAATCGCCTTCTACTTCTCGTGGGTGGACTCTTTTTGACTGATGCCTCATATATTAACTGTTCCCGAAGATTCAACGCTCTGTTTTGCAAGGCAAGGCTCACACAAGTCTGGACAGAGATCTGTGCATAGCTATCATCGCTCGAGCTTCATGCTCCGCGTTCAGCGGATTTGTGCAGTGGACTTCGTAAGGTTCCGTCGAATTTGGTCGAATCACGTTGATCGTATGTAATACAAGGGATGATGTCAGGGACCAATACAGCGTGCACGTCAAATACCGACTTCAAGAGCGATTACTTCGAGGTATCAGCGCCTTAACCTTCATTTCAACGCTACTAAAACATCTTGTTAGCCAACCTTGCGCGTGATCTTGAAACCTCCCAAGGTTAGTGGCGGTCGAATGACTTGTAGAATGATAAGCTCAAATAAAGCATGTAAAAGATAACGAGGCGCGTCTCACAGCCGACCCTGAGCAGGTGTTTCGCTGCCTTGTACGATTACTCGATCTTGGAAAGGAGATCATTTCGTTTTTGCTCCAATTGCGATTATTGCTTCATCTCCTGGGCTCCGAATTTGCAAGTGCCGGGCCTGTCTCGATCATATTGTGTTTTTTGCCCATGATATTGGAGAATATGTGGGACGATGACCTCTGGAGCAAAGGTTTGTACTCTTGTTTATTTTGTTCGGACTGACCTGACATTTCGTAGCTTACGTGAAACGGGCAGTCAATGGCGACTACTTGCGGCAAGAGGCCTTAACTTTGCTTTCGAACCACCAATACAAAGCCGAAGTGATGGGAGGCAATTTATTAGGTTATCTTTTAAAAGGTCGAGCGTCGAGTTTTTTTTGGGGGGTAACAGTCACTTACACCACTCTTTCAGAGTACGAGAAGGTGCATGATGCACTTAGTCATATACCCAAAGGGGACGTGGAGACTTTGTGGAAACGATCGACTACTGCTCTGCCTAGTATGTTCTTGAACCTCTGCAATGAAGGGCCCGTTGTAAGTTTTTGCAATTTTATACGTTCACGTCTTGATGCATTGTCAGCTCTATATCGGGCTGTTGGCTCTTATGAATCCAAGTCAGGTATCCGTTGTTCAGCTAGCTATGCTAGAACAAACTGCCACACGTCTTCGATACACGTTTTCTTTCGCTAGGCACATCATCACCTTCTGGCCAAGTGAAATGACTAGCTTGAGGAATTTTTACAGACTGCTCGATCTTAAGAACAAGATGAAGGACGGCTGCATGACGTATTCACCACCAGCCGATGCTTTGGGTGTCTCGTTAGAAGTTCGGTATGAATCTCAAGTTCTGCGTGGCTACTCCTCTTCATCTTTTCACTGACAGAAACGTATCATTCAACTATCCCGGCGCCAAGTCTGAAAGAGATGCATTGAAGAATGTCTCTTTTTCGATAAAAGCAGGTCAATTAGTGGTTATCGTCGGCGCGAACGGCTCAGGAAAATCGACGATACTCAAGCTCCTGACTCGGTACTACGACGCTACATCAGGCACCGTCTTAGTGGACGGAAATCCCATCGAAGATTATCAAATTGCAGACTTGCGGTCTGTGACAGCCAGTCTGACACAGGAGCACACCATATTCCCACTTTCTTTGAGCGAGAACATCGGGATCGGGTCGCCATCATCCGCAACAGATCTCGACAAAATTACTCAAGCAGCGAAGTCAGCTGGCGCTCAGGACGTCATCGAGAACTTCACCAACGGATACGACACTGTCCTTGAACCCGTCAAGACTGCCTATCTTAGCTATACGGGGAGGGGGAACGAGCTTTTAGAAAAGGAATACGAGCAGATGGAGAAATCAACGAATGTGTCTGGTACGTCTCATTCGCTAGGGTGATACGTGTACTAATGACGCTTAGGCGGAGAGAAACAAAGACTTGTTGCGTGAGTCTACCCACCCTGCCTCATTGACTTTTAAGCAACTCGCGCAGCTCGCGGACATTTATGCGCATGCTATCTGAGGACATCAAATTTGTTATAGTCGATGAGCCAAGCTCCGCCCTTGACCCAGGAGGCGAATACGAACTGTTTAAGCAGCTCAGGGAAGCACGGAAAGGACGAACCATGATATTCGTCACGCACCGTTTTGGGCATCTGACGAAGTTTGCGGATCTGATCTTGTGGGTATCCCTTTTTGATGATTGGCTTTCATTCTGATGTGGACGACGAATGCAGGTGTATGAAGGGAGGGAGTGTGGTTGAGACGGGAACGCACCAGGAATTATTGAACCAACAAGGAGAGTATGCTCACTTGTATAATATCCAAGCTCAAGCTTTCATTTGACGCTTATTGCTGAGTTCGTTAAGGATGGTCCTCTTGTTATTATTCGCTAGAATATCGAATTATAGTACGTCACGACGATAGTAACTTGCATACAGCGTAAGACGGATCATGGAAACTTTATATTGGAGCCGCCACACATGTCTGATGTCCTGAAATGCTGTTACCAAGAATATGTTCTCGATCCCCATGAACCGGTAGCAGAAAATCTGTGGCTGACTGTCACCGACGTGGCGGCTACGCCAGAGACTGATATGAGTATCAGTCCAAGTATCATACTCGTTCCATTACATCATTTACTGCAGAAAAATTGCTGCTAGCACTTTCACGAAAGACTATCATGATAACAACAAATTTAAGGCGAGGAAGTGGAAGTATGTTTAAGATGTTCAAGAGAGACCGACGAGATTCAGCAGGACAGTGCGTTGGATAATAAACTCAAGGTGCAGTCTATTATCATAACTGCTATGAACAGCAGATGGTCGATGGTCCGTTGGGCCAACTGCAAAATGGAAAACCATAATGCTTGACTGACCTTACAAGAGTATCCCTCGGGTGAGATGAATATTTGGCAAATCGAACTCAAAAGTGAAATTCGAGATGCACGGGACAGCCAACGCTGTTGAACGACACAGTAGTGTCATTGAGGTTGTATTAAGGGCGTCTTACGGGACACCCAACAAGGCTATTACTGATATGTTCTTCGATGAAAGACAGTGATTTTATACCACCGATATACGCTGCAGGAAACGCAGCCAACCTTTTCTCGAGGATGTGGTTCGAATAACCCACGTTGGGGAACGAGAGGGGTTACGAATTCTCCGCACTCATGGCCGAACTTGAAGTCTGGGGAGATAAGTTCACAACCCTCTTATCATCCCCAATGACACGGAACCTCACTAATGAAAGTCACAGTAAGCGTCGGAGATCTGAAGGATGATCATATAGGAACTCACACGGTGTGAACGGCTGTCCTTTGGCTTTCCGAATACTCGTAAAATAAAGAGTGCCGGAGCCCTGGTGGCCCTTTAGACGGAAACTAAGGTCCACATTGCCTTGTGGAAGGTTGATCTACGCAAAGAGATTGAGATGAAGTGAATGCTATGGAACCAGTCGTAGTCACCGAGCCATTTATCCAAGGGTCGCCATTCAAGTACCAGGCAGGTTCAGGTCGGATCGCATCTCCCAGCATATCTTTCAATTCCTCATTCTCCCTAACCGTCTGCATTATTCGCTTTACAACAGAGCTGGACAACTTCTCTTGGTTTGTCGCGAAGAGTAAAAATGCAGTCCATGCAGAAACTCCGAGGGTGGCGAATGCAAGTATGAACGGCCAACGTTTCTGTATTGTCGGATAAGTGGAGTGCGTGCACGTAGATAGAATCAATGCAAAGCACGAACCTGGACGCGAGGAAGGTCGGCCTTAAGAGGAGGCCTAGTATAATATAGCCTTGGTTTCGAGGGTGCAGAAAACGTCTCGACATGAGGTTCTTCGGTAGGAGGAGGGGGTCGCGGCAGCTCGGTTACTGTCGCATAACCCTTTGATAAAGCTCTCCCAAAGCTTCTGTCCAAAATTGATAGATTTCTTGCGTGTCGAGTGATGGATATCATTTTCGAGAGCAAAAGCCTTGCATTACTAGGTGGGGGAGTAACCAAAATCTAGATATGCGGGATAGCACAGCCACATCAGGTTTATTCTCCGAGAAGTGAGTCAGGCAACATGCGTATGCGATGAGATAGAGATAAATGATATTAGCATAAGTAACGTAGGTACTACAGTGGACAGACAACATGGTTTAGATGCAGCAGTGTGGACAGTAGAATCGATTGATTTACATGTGTTCGTCATTGATCGCGGAAATTTTCAGTAGTTTCAGTCCTACACAAGAGAGGGAAATTGTTGTGCTACCAGTTCACGGGGATCGAGAACAAGTTCCCGATGCCAGTATTTGAGAACGTCAGACATATTTGGGACTGCGATATACAGGTCCCATAGATCCTGCGGAGTATGGAAGTTACTATCACCATAACTCCATATTCCAGCGTTTACCACCTTCAATGACTATCCTTGATGGGCTCGGTAAGTCTCAAGTAAAAGCTTGCGCTTGGACATTATATAAGTGAGCATACTCTCCCTGATGGTTCAATAATTCCTGGTGCGTTCCCGTCTCAATCACACTCCCTCCCTTCATACACCTGCATTCGTCGTCCACATCAGAATGAAAGCCAATCATCAAAAAGGGATACCCACAAGATCAGATCCGCAAACTTCGTCAGATGCCCAAAACGGTGCGTGACGAATATCATGGTCCGTCCTTTCCGTGCTTCTCTGAGCTGCTTAAACAGTTCGTATTCGCCTCCTGGGTCAAGGGCGGAGCTTGGCTCATCGACTATAACAAACTTGATGTCCTCAGATAGCATGCGCATAAATGTCCGCGAGCTGCGCGAGTTGCTTAAAAGTCAACGAGGCAGGGTGGGTAGACTCACGCAACAAGTCTTTGTTTCTCTCCGCCTAAGCGTCATTAGTACACGTATCACCCTAGCGAATGAAACGTACCAGACACGTTTGTTGATTTCTCCATCTTCTCGTACTCCTTTTCTAAAAGCTCGTTCCCCCTCCCTGTATAGCTAAGATAGGCAGTCTTGACGGGTTCAAGGACAGTGTCGTATCCGTTGGTGAAATTCTCGATGACATGCTGAGCACCAGCTGACTTCGCTGCTTGAGTAATTTTGTCGAGATCTGTTGCGGATGATGGCGACCCGATCCCGATGTTCTCGCTCAAAGAAAGTGGGAATATGGTGTGCTCCTGCGTCAGACTGGCTGTCACAGACCGCAAGTCTGCAATTTGATAATCTTCGATGGGATTTCCGTCTACTAAGACAGTGCCTGATGTAGCGTCGTAGCACCGAGTCAGGAGCTTGAGTATGGTCGATTTTCCTGAGCCGTTCGCGCCGACGATAACCACTAATTGACCTGCTTTTATCGAAAAAGAGACATTCTTCAATGCATCTCTTTCAGACTTGGCGCCGGGATAGTTAAACGATACGTTTCTGTCAGTGAAAAGATGAAGAAGAGCAGTCACGCAGAAACTTGAGATTCATACCGAACTTCTAACGAGACACCCAAAGCATCGGCTGGTGGTGAATACGACATGCAGCCGTCCTTCATCTTGTTCTTAAGATCGAGAAGTCTGTAAAAATTCTTCAAGCTAGTCATTTCACTTGGCCAGAAGGTGATGATGTGCCTAGCGAAAGAAAACGTGTATCGAAGACGTGTGGCAGTTTGTTCCAGCATAGCTAGCTGAACAACAGATACCTGACTTGGATTCATGAGAGCCAACAGCCCGATATAGAGCTGACAATGCATCAGGACGTGAACGTATAAAATTGCAAAAACTTACAACGGGCCCGTCATTGCAGAGGTTCAAAAACATGCTAGGCAGAGCAGTAGTTGATCGTTTCCATAAAGTCTCGACGTCCCCGTTGGGTATGTGACTAAGTGCATCATGCACCTTCTCGTACTCTGAAAGAGTGGTGTAAGTGACTGTTACCCCCCAAAAAAAACTCAACGCTCGACCTTTTAAAAGATAACCTAATAAATTGCCTCCCATCACTTCAGCTTTGTATTGGTGGCTTGAAAGCAAGGTCAAGGCCTCTTTCCGTAAGTAGTCGCCATTGACTGCCTGTTTCACGTAAGCTACGAAATGTCAGGTCAGTCCGAACAAAATAAACAAGAGTACAAACCTTTGCTCCAGAGGTCATCGTCCCACATGTTCTCCAATATCATGGGCAAAAAACACAATATGATCGAGACAGGTCCAGCACTTGCAAATTCGGAGCCCAGGAGATGAAGCAATAATCGCAATTGGAGTAAAAACGAAATAATCTCCTTTCCAAGGTCGAGTAATCTTACAAGGCAGTGAAACACCAGCTCAGGGTCGGCTGTGAGACGCGCCTCGTTATCTTTTACATATTTTATTTGAGCTTATCCGTCTACAAGTCATATGACTGCACTAACCTTGGGAGGTTTCAAGATCACGCGCAAGATTTGCTAACAAGGTATTTTAGTAGCGTTGAAATGAAGGTTAAGGTGCTAATACCTTGAAGCAATCGCTCTTGAAGTCGGTATTTGACGAGCACGCAGTATTGGTCCTTGACATTATCCCTTTTATTACCTACGATCAATGTAACTCGACCAAATTCAACGGAACCTTACGAAGTCCACTGCACAAATCCGCTGAACGCGGAGCATGAAGCTCGAGTGATGATAGCTATGCACAGATCTCTGTCCAGACTTGTGTGAACCTTGCCTTGCAAAACGGAGCGTTGAATCTTCGGGAACAGTTAATATATGAGGCATCAGTTAAGAAGAGTTCACCCACGAGAAGTAAAAGGCGATTTGAGAAGTAAAGCGACAGTGGAGTCTCGATTGCATACCAGAGGTGTGTGATCACCATGAGCCAGAAGAACATGGGGCTGATAGAGTGAATATCCTTGTATCCGCGAGTCAAGAGGGGGATATGCGTCGATAAAAAACCCCACTGAAGATTGGGGAGTTTGAATGATGATGATTCATCAGCGGCGATCAGTATGCGCCACACCCCAAGCCTTCGTTCAAGGAACGGCATTCGCTCTTTCTGTGTGTCAGTTCGAGGCATGATACGTCGAGTCCAAGGGAAATTGAGCATGATTCGAGTGAAACCACTGGCAGGATGAGATGCTGTGGGATTGAGATAGCGGTATGACTTTAATACCAGGCGAACGGCGTCAACGAGCTGGCGAAAATGTCACATGTCTAGTCGCGGAGTCTGACATACAGATCTAAGAGCGCTCAGGCTCTGCAAGATGGGTAATCATATTTCTCATGAACGCAGTCGGAAGTGAGTAGTCCCCGAGCATAGTCACAGGCTGATTGAGATCAAGGCAAGACGTACATTAATACGGGGCGAACATACAAGACAGGTCTCCATGCAGAGCTCGACTTGCAACTTTGTCCAAAGAATGTTGAGCTTGGACGTTTCAAATAGCAAATAGGTTCAGCAAAGCAGTGGTTCGACTACGTGACTCTAGCCTTACGTAATACACCGCTCTACACTGGATTGATGGCACTGCTCATATATTAGTATGTTAATTTACCGACATTCTGGACCTTGGACACGGGCATACAGCCATTCAGATCTCTTACTGAGTGCCAAGAATTTTAAGCTACTAGTTTGGGCTACGTACACTAGTACTGAAGTAGATCATTGGGAATGTGTGACCCCTTATTTGCAGAATCAGCCCGTTCTCGATAGATAATCAAAACACGCCGCATAAGCATGTCGAACATACATGTCACCCCAGGATCTCTCTACATTGCAAGATTCGCACAAGCAAGCGCTCCACACGTCGGACTCATCCGAGTCATCCCAGCCGCGCTCCGGGCTGCCTCATTCACATTGACTGCGACGTGTCACCCGTTTGAACATACAAATGCAGCGTTCAGCGCATCGAGGGCGACATGTTCACCTCATCGCTACCCGTATCAGGGACATCAGCACGAATCCCATCAATCCAACGTGGTTGCAGGTCAGAATGATTTTTGGGAGTGTCTCCCGTGGGTGCTGGTAGTGGGGCAGAAGTCGCATTATATGGAACCTGGGGTCTTGGATGATGCTGAATCGCTGCAACACGAATTCATGCGTTTTGCAGAGGGGAACAAGGCACATGCCAAGAGGGATAAATTTCCCAAACGTCGCTGTGTCTCAGTTCTGTCAGTCAGCCGAGTGATAGTATTACTTACGTCTACCCATCGTTTCCTCGTGCCGAAGAGACTTTGGGAATGCCACCCTGTATCTAAACAAAAAGCCGTGTCATAGAATAACCCGGCGGTGTGGCTGGATAACGCATACACGTGCATCAGAAAACGAAACAATCAGGAAACACGCACCCTCTTTAGCGATTGACTCGAGTGCCTCGAGGCAGGCATGATTCAGGAACCAAGATTCGAAGATACTAAGATTGATCAGTGACATGTACACTAACGATTAGGGCGGCAATTCGAAGGCGCAATTGTAGACCCGCAAGAGATTTAAACGGTGTTGTACTGTGATGAAATGGAGTATTGAAAAAAATACAAGATGATAGATCAAGGGGACGGATCACGGATACACATGAAAGATAAAACCCAGTCTTCTGTCTAAAACAGGTTTTCATAATCTTGATAACCGTAGTGCCGATACCCACGCTTGGAGCCATGATAATCTATAGCAAGTGATAGTCGGTGAGAATTAATCTGATATTATAGGCGCCCATGATATAAGGGGCAAGAGGGAAGGATGGCGGAATTGGACGCACAGGAGCTGGTATCGCGCTCTTGACTCAAACCCGCAACAGTACCGAGGTTGATATATCCCTCTGACATTGATGCCTTTCCCTTCCCGGAGGCCTGCCCACCTGTGCTAACGTTAACCCATGGGGAGCGGCAGAAGACGCAAGTAATATTGTGTCCACAGGATTTAGCCCCTACGTTAATGCATCAGTCCCATGCTCCAATCGTAGCAAGTAAACGACGCGTACATTGTGTGAAGCATTCCTTGTGCACGGCATTCGCACAAGTCTCGCACCAGATGAGGATGTTCCCATCTGCGCCATGCATGCTCTCGTAGCAGATGGGGCAGTTGTCCTCTGGGCCGGGCGCGCGGCGCTTTTTCACAGGATCGGACTCTTCCAATGGGGCAGTAGCCTTGCCAGTTGCACGTGCATATGCGTCGCGAACACGTTGGTTTATGACAGAGTTGGGTGCCGGAGGCGCGTGCTCGAATATTTCTTGAAGTTCGCAGGTGAGAAGTGCTCTGTAGGGTGATAATTGAGTGATGAAAGCTGCATCGACATGAGGTACTGACTTCTGGTACCACAAGCCGGAGCTCTGGCTGACTTGGAGAACTGTAAGAGAGATTCAGTCGTCTGCGGGGCAGTAGCGGAGATAGAACTGCGAGCACCTTTCAAAAAGATGAATAACTTGACGTAAGATTGTCAAAAATGAATATGATGTGAAGCAAGAGCGGCCTTACTATATGCTTGCAGTGATTACCCTTACTGGCATCTGGACCTGTCAAACGCCGGAGTCAGGGGCTAATTGAAAGCGAAAAAAACGTGACATGCAGTTGCAGGATGGTATTTTGTCGATGATGACAGTATACACCTATGATGATGTGAGCATATGGAACGACCAAATAGAGAAGCACGCACATTCCCTGTAGAGCCTAACACGCTGAACTCCTCACGGAGTTCGTCCCCAGTACGCTTTCTGTCAACCATAAAAAATCTTGGTCGTGATTGATGACATGTTCTATGAAATACAAGAGAAACACGTTACCTTTGGGACATGACCCTATCTACACGATCGAGAATATTCTGTGGACACTTTTTCTTGAACATTGCACCGCGTTTCTCTGGAGCAGGCTCATTAGGGTCTTTCTTTTTCTTCCTTTGTTTCTTGACGGGAGGCGGTAGGGCCTCTTGATATGGAGACTGAGACTGTGCGTGAGAATTGGTGGGTTGGGAGTATGGGTAACTGTAGTTGTATGAAGAATATGGAACTGATGACATCGTCATCACAGAAGTAGCAGGAGGGGCGTATGCATAGCTATAGGGAGCCTTGCTATCAAAAGTAGAACTATAAGACATTAAATTCGGATCGGGGCCCTTGGCAGGTGGTGTTGACCCTGAAAGTTGTGGAAGATGACGCGGGAATGCATGCCGGCGCTGTCCTCTTGTACATTGGGTCAGGTCCACTAAGATCTGCATTATCCCAGTCCTCAGATTCACGTTGACGTTTCTTCGCGTTTGACGGCATGTTAAACGTAAAAACAGGAGCGAAGAAGAGCCCCGATTTTGTGGACGAGCGTAAGAGACGAGCGCAGTCTCAAAAAACTTGGGCAGCTGATACTTGTTGAGGTGAAACTATAAAAGCGGGATCACCTCGTCGGGGTATGAACCAAGCATGCACAAATAAAGGCGGCTTCCTACTGACTTTGGCCCGGGGGCGGACTAGTAACTTTACTTGGGTGGTTGCTGCTGCCGCCTTTCATATCTTTATGTTCAAGCTAGTGTGCATCCTTTTACCTCTAGTATGTTAATCTGGGGGAGCTCATTGATGTACTACAGCTGATAATATGCCATTTTTCCCAAGATTATTTTCGACGCTCGAGGCTTCTCTGATGATCAAAGAAGTGAGGACACCGCAAACAACATCATCGACATTGTTGGTCTCCAACTTTTAGAATCCAGAAACACTATTCGAATCCATATATTATATCAGCTGTGCTATTCTACTCTTCAAGTAAAAATTTTCTCGGATGTATCAATCGATCACCCTGGTGAACCAACTTGAACTTCGAATCTTCAAATTCGTTACTAAGCGCTTCTACAACCGTAAGAAACCGACGGAATCCTTATCCACCTGTCCTGCAGGATGTTTTCCCCCGAATACCAGTGCTCTACTACCTTATGTCTAGGCTACAGCCCAGGCCTTCATGAGGTGACTTAGTGTTAAAATCTGGTCGCTTGCACAGGCGCATTCCTGATATGACCCACCCTGCACAGCCATGCGATAGCCGCCTTGCCTATATAAAGTGCCATCCATCACTACATCTTTCTTGCACCCGGAGACCTAGGCTCTTCAAGACAGATTAATCGAAGAAAGACAGTCGTTCCCTTCGTATCAAGACCAGGAATCTGGACTCACTCCCTGTGTGCTTTCAAATTTTGTCTATGGACGAAGACGATCCTCAGCAAAATCGCTCAAGTCGCTCAGATTCACAGGAAAGCGCCAGCAGGACAACCATTGAAAGTGAGTTATGTCGCCTCGCCTTAGACTATTGGTTGTTTGTCATGATTTTGTTCCAGCCGTCATCTGTCACACCTTCGCATGCTGGATCTCGCGGAGGATCTGCGGAGTTGGTTCGCGATAGATCTACCCCAAGCACTCGACAGTCTTTGAGTTCTGAACCTGCGGTTGAAAGTTCCAGTACACATGATCCGCTATCGGTGCAAACAAGCCAGGTAGACTTGCGCATCGTGCCGTCCGCTGAACCACTCACAACGTGGATGTTATCATGCAAGAAAACGAAATCCCAAACAATATTTTCATGACCCTCAAATTCGTACTTTGAACCAGGTTGTTTGGATTGCGCTGGGGGTGAATCTTCCTCGACAGGCGCCGTCCCAGGAGATTCAGAAATCATAGCTTGTTACGGTAATTCAAGGTGTCTATATGGTTTTCTAACCTTGATTTAGTTCGCAATCAAATGACAGTGAATAGTTGATTGTTGCTCACCGGTTGCCCTGTTGGTCTCTCGCTTGTTGCAAAGCTAGAACAGATGGCAAAATTCATATGCACCATGGTATGGATTCCACAAGGCAGCGCTAATCGGTTCATAGCCTCATACTGTAACGGCATCACTTTAGAAGGGCAAATACAGTCAAAGAAACAAGAACACAGATATCCTTACCCGTTCCGATGATCGGTGTGCTCCCTGCTCTGCATCACCTACTCCAGCAACTATACTATGGTTCGTCTTCGTACTCAGGTCATGCATCAAACTGCACTTGCCAGCTACATGACCAATCGCATGCACCTCCTGAGCATTTTGTTAACAGCGTTCCTCAAGTGTTCCATGGTCTTATCATCTTAGGGTAAGCGTGACCCTTACTATCAGATAATCTAGCATCGCGATCATTCAATTCTAGCACACTACAAGAGCATCGTGATGGTCCACTCATATTTCACAGTAAGGTATTTCATGTCGTTTTGTAAACGCGTCTGGAAGAATGCTTTGTTAATCTTTCCCAGAGAAATCCCTCGTGCCAACATTCCATCGATCCTTAGAAGCGGCCTTCACTGCATCTGAGATGGGATTAGACTCAGCAGCACACTAGGGACTGTCGCAAATCGTGAAGATCCCGAGTCCTACCTTTCTTGTTTTACTCGAGCATCAGAAAGTAATCCAACAGGTACCCCGTCATTTGTTAATTCTTCTTCGCTGACTCAAATTACCATGCTCCACCAACTTCACCCTCGACACCTATGCTCCAGTACATCGAAACGCCACTCGCTGGTGTCCGAAGGACCAGGTTTGGCGTATAGTGCTTCGCGGTCTGGCTCCTATGTCGATAGGTTCGAGCCCAGAGTAACTATGAATGCAAGCAAATATCTGGTGTGGGTATTTTGAGCTGCAAAATCATTAGTCGATCTGTATAGTTTCAGCGTGGAATAGTGACGGTCTGCTACCCTAGTGTGAACCCGAAGTTAGTCGACACTAGTGTTCTATCCACGCTTTTGGCTCACACTTAACGTTGTACTATCTCGAGATGAGGATACTCTCGAGAAAGGTCATCGAACTCCAAGTTGGTGAACTGGATGGCCGCTAAGTGGCTTATGAGACTATGTATCCCGTATAGCTATATTGCAACACCTCCGAGTCCATGCCAGTAGTAAATCTGTCTGGGATGGAAATTTCAAATCAGCAAACCGTTGAGTTGTGAATGCACGTGCGCTGTCCCACTGCGTGCGAATCACATCCTAGTCCTCGCGCGTTCGGCCAGCGCGCGTGAGCGAATCACATCTAGATCTTGAATTCGACCATGTCAATTAATATTCATATCTTTTCTCTTCCTGCAAAGTTTAGTAAATTCCACGACACGTATCTACGCACCTTCCAACACTTTCAACAAATCTGTTCTCTGCACATCGCCAATAGACACCAGACCATCGAATTCATCAAGTCCTACGATCCTTGGAGTTACAGGACTCTTGAAATCATTATTGCTATAATCCTAGTACTACTTTTCGTCATCCGTTTCTGGACCATGTCTTCTTCCCGCCCACCCACGAAGGACTCCCAACGCGCCCGTACGGCTCTCCAAGCGCTCCAAACTGTCCTCGTCCCAAGTTGCTCTCTCTGGCCCGCGCGGTATATCAAGCTCGTCAAACACGCCTCTAACCATCGTACCGGATCCAGGATCATTGTCCCTCTAAGCATGCTCCTACAGGACGTATGCGATGGTATCATCGAGCTTCGCGATCCTCTATACGACCTCGAGGACCTGATGGATCAGGGCGTCCGTGCGTATGGCTGCTTCGTCAGTCTGAAAGTTGAGTGGAAGTGGTGGGTAGAGTGGTTAGATCGAATGGTGCGTATTTGTGTTCTGTGTTCATTACTGACGCGGGTGCTGAACGACCTCTGATACTCTCATAAGTTACGGGTAAACGTCTCAGGTGAGTATATGCGCTCTTTCTCCGTATATATGCTCGTCTTTGAAGATATTGAAGTTGGTATGAAAAGCCACGATGGTGTTGATTCTTCAAATTTTGCAGTCGCTAGCGCACAACATATTAACGGACTGATTCACCCATTCGCAATAGCACCTCCACCCTTCGCGGACTATGGGACTGTTATCAACCTCAACAGTTGTCCGCTCTTGCACTTGGCTACCATTCAGCTTCCAAAAGGTTCCCGCATCATTTTGGAATTTACCTCCCTCTCCAACCACATCTCCTTCCTCAGCACGACGCACGTTCTTTGCCTCATCCCCTTCCTAGCCCACCGTCTCCCCCATCGCCTTTCTGATGTCCTTGCAACAGTAAACGACACTCCGCACCTCAAACTATCGACGATCACTAACACATCAGCAGCATACGCTGATACGCTCGCTGCAATATCAACCAAGCTTACATACGATCCTGTAGCAAGACAACACTGCGTTGACGAAGTGGGCATCAAGGAATGGCGTAAACGGAGGCTAATGCTTGAGTTCGAAGCTGCTCTCGTGCGGAAGGGTTGGCTGGAGCGCTGGGACGTGGCCTTGGAAGTCTGCTGATTGTACGCGTTTGCCGTGATTTTTCTTTCTTTCAGTCATTCCCGCACAAAGACGTATCTCTATTTTGACTGCTTCATTCTCGCTTCCTTCTCGCTTTCTCGTTTCCCGTTTCCCGTTTCCCTCTCGCTGCTTCTCACTTACATGAACTCGCTTTCTGCTCGCTTCGCTTCTTAATAAGGTTCGTAGAGAAAAGAAGCAAGACGTGTTGTGGCGTAATAAGCTACTTGCAAGCAGTCATTCAACATGTGCGACCCGAATAATTAATTCTTATAAGTAAGTGGGAAAGGTGTATATGTGTTTGCACCTATTCTTTTTTCGATTCTGAGCATAGGGGACTGTAGTTGTCTTTGAAATTTTACACTGAAGTCTTGGACATGTACATGTAACATTTATTGCTTCCAACTTAGTTCTTTCCCTCCAAGGCCTCCGATGCTGGCATCGACATGCTTGCAATTGTTTTCCAGGGACGTGGCGATGTGTCAATAGGCAGCAATGCGTAGTACTGGAAACGCTCCAAGTAATAACATTTGGTGCACCAAAGTAGATTTTCAATTGGAAATAGTAGCAAGACTTTTTATCGTTTCTAAACACAAACTCTGGCTTCCTATTTTACATAAAGCTGAAAAATGATAGCAGTAGAAAGAAGGGCAGCAATATCTCTTGGTGTTAGAATGGTAGGAAACCTCTGTTACGACAGGTATTATACATGAGTGATCCACCAGGCATATAATAACTTACCTCCTCATGGACATAGTGAGGTTAGTCAACGGAGCCAGACTCGTCGGGGGAGTCGGGAGTGTCGGGGGAGTCGGGGGAGTCGGGGGAGTCGGGGGAGTCGGGAGTGTCGGGAGTGTCGGGAGTGTCGGGAGTGTCAGGAGTGTCGGGGGAATCAGGGTTTCTAGTGTCAATGACACTAATCCTGTTAGAGGGAAGCTCTTTGTACTGAGCCAAAGCTACATAACATATCAGCATCACTTCACAAATTAGAGTGGCACACAAGTCCTCACAAGTACGTTTCATCCCAAATTCTGGTGTGGGATGTGCCACAGCAATGGTGGCAAAGGTTACGAGTATCGTGAAAACAAGTGAGAGCTGCATGATTGGGTGGGAGAGGAGTGACTGCTGTTTCGAGAGCTTTTATATCTCGTTGCACATTCTCTTTAACTGCCTGTTACATAAAATAAATGGGTATATTGTAAGACCCAGAGGGCACCCGAGCATGATAATCACCAGTGGCAGGGCTTCCCATTTACATTTCGGCCCCATTTTGGCTAGTATGAACGTTAAAGTCCTTTTCTTGCCGTATTTGTCTCGTGTGCGAGATCCTCATGGGATAACTCAACGCATCAGAGAACCTGTGAGAAGAAGATATCGTAATATATAGGAAAGGTTTTCGTCACATTGGAATATAAAACAATAGATGACTATGTAAAGGCGCCATAATCAACATAATCGCCAGCAAGAACTCACCGGTTTTCTGATGGCCCGTGACCCAGTCGAATCGCATACAGGTGGGCTGGCAAACAGACCGCGGCAGATACATATGATACTTATCATAGCTTAGTCGTAATGTGCGCCTAAAACGCCATGTTACAAGACACCTGGATAGAGCAGACACTGAGTTATGTTTGGTATGGAAGTGTAGGGAAGTTACGTTCGCAGCTCGCATCCTCGAGAACCCATAGAATTGATCAGGATCAGAACCAAGGTGCTGCCGATATGTCTCCCCACGTAAGAGGTTGACTAGTAAGACCTACATACCAGTCAAAATCGCGAGGGTTTTTATTTGCCACGAATGCGAGCATATCATAAGAACAGAGATTCGAGTCAGGATACCCTTTACCTTGGCGTTTCCGAATTCTAGGCCGTATTTCGGATTCATGTCTGACTCGAACGAGCTTCAAATCATTTGCTTCTAGGTCTTTAAGTATGGCACCATTGCTAAAAGTTGTCATCAATAGTGGTAGAAGGCATGAGATGAACGTCAATTTACTTACTGAATTGTGTACCAACTTGAAGAGTGTAATTTCATAGATGGTTACTAAGAGCGGACTCACATTTGACACGAAAGCAGGGAACTTCGTAGACTGTCCAGTATGTATCATACCTTGTACTCTCGTGAGTTCCTCACGCATAAGAACAGAAAGCCTTGCTAGAGGGTTGGCAGAATATGAAGCCGTAAATGTCGGTGCGCGTCGTAACAAAGTGGGGTCACCTGTAAACGAAAAGTTGGACTATAATTGCCAGTGAATAGAGCGTTCAAACTGAAAGTAAACTTAACGCACACGCTCAAACACGTTCAAGACTGCTATTCAAGTCCAGTGCAGAAATTCAATCTTGGTTGGACTGCAGGATATGATGCGGGTATGTCTTGTAGTCAACAGCTTTTTCATAAGAGATCTGATTAGAGTTACTCACCCGCTTTCGCTCGCTTCAACGCCCACCCAGGTCTATATTGATTGTATCCCCCAGTTCTCCCTTCCCAGCCACTATGTTGTCAAGGGACCCACCACACCTTCACGCACGCCCAATTTCGACTCAGAGAAGGTAGCAGCGGTCGCGCACAAGGTCTTGAGCCTCGGAGCGTTTAAAGGGCGCCGTTTATGAATGTACCAGGGCTTTATATGAGAGGTGAGGGCTCGAGTGGGGTGATGTGTGTTTTAGAGCAGGCGGGGTTGGTGGGCGTGGAAGATGGCCGAGTGGTATGTAGTATTGATCGATGCTCGTATTTTGCAGCAGGGGCTGTTAATATTGTCACCCTTGAAGGCGGCACGGCCACGCCTGGACTGACAAGCTTCGGTGCGCCGCTAGGGCTTGTGGAGATCAGGCTGGAGTCGAGCACGAACGATGGAAGGGTTCATGACCTTCTCGATGGAATTTAGCCACCATATTGGGTGACACCGGCATACACGTTTCGAAGTCGGTTGGGTGTGTTGTGTTAGACCGCTTTTCATGACATATTTCCCAACATTATCCCAATCTCAGTCTCTCCTCACGTCCAATGGTGCTATTGATCGCACAACAGCTCTCGCACTCGCCATGACAAACCTTGAGAAGGCGCTCGGAGTACAGAGGGAGATGCCTCAGGACCTTGGGGCATACCCTTGTGGGGATGTATTTGAGTTCGAAGCCAAGGTGGGAGTTATATCAGAGACGTTTGAGACAGACAGATTTGTTTGTGTGAGCAGAGCAGGAGCTTTTTTCATACTATGGGCCTGAACGTCACGTATGTACGTACGGATGTGTAATTGACATTAAATACTGAGTACAACACGATGATCATTGTCAAGTCTTTTCACAAAATCGTGAATGACGCGACTGCAGCGAAGCTTAAGGTGATGGATAGGGTACGGTCAAAATTTTGACCCTACTTTCCGATAATGCAGCTTCAGGGGCATCCAACTACGTAGTTACACGTAATTAAAGTGCTCCATTGAATTACATATATACCATTTTGTATACCAACGATTTCACGGCGGTACAACGAATACTACTTACACATCCACCGCTGAAACAAAGAGATCCGCACCATGTTGTTCCTTCTTCTCCGACATTGAATCCTCATCTCTGCTTTCACTTCTGATGGCCGGTGTAAAGTTGGATATGGGTCCAGTGAACCAATGCACGCCTCCATACACCGGACAATAATACCAGGAGATTGCTAGAAACATGAACCCTCCAAGTACCACAACCGTATAGTTCATTTGCTGTGTCGTCGTTTGCGGGTTTGCGGGAAAGAAGAAAACAATGATCATGGAGACCATCCATACCACAGCGATCACAGCCACTGGAAAGCTCTGCGAAGACATGTTAGCTTAAAAATACATCGTTGATTATTAACCTACCAGTTTCCCCAGATAAAATGGACCGGGTTTAAAATTATTCTTGAACGCAAAGCGGGTTGTGATCGGCGTTATATAAGCGACATACGATGCGGTGACAGCAATTGTGAATACCGCATTGATGGCTTCGGTGCTCACAAACGACAAAAGTCCAATTGCCAAAACGCAGGTGGCGTCGAACCAAACCGTGTTGACGGGAGTTTTCGTGTAGCCATTGATCCGGTATAGATACCGTGAAAAAGGGAGGGCCCCATCACGAGCAAATGCGAACGTTTGGCGAGAACCGACCAGGAGGCAGTTCGATGCCACCATGTACCTGCTCGATGATTAGGCTGTGAATAGGCTACACGGAACTAAAACGTACTCCACTGAAATAACGAGACACCACAGAGCCAGTGCCTTTTTCTGCCCGAGCGAATTGTATAAGATCTGCGCCATAGGCTGGCCGATAGGACTACTTAAGATGCTGCCAACATCAGTGCCCATGCAAAAGGCAAGGGAGAGGTTGATTCCTGGATCAGAATATGTCATCAAGATCAGAATGACATGTCATTCCACATACCGAAACCAAGGACGGCCGATATAACAATGGAACTGACCTGACTGGGATTAACACAACAATTGATCATTTTCTAGTGTCACTTACGATTGCCCATGGTATCGCAGTAGCGGCATTTGAGGCCTCCTCGCTCATATGAACGCTAGCATCAAAACCGCCTGATGAGTTAAAAATAAGTCATGGAGCAATGATTCGAGAGAAGATGGTCTAACCTATTGTATAAAGAGGAGCCATAAAGCTCAAAATAAATGCGAATCCAGATGGCCAGCCGGTCACTACAACTGATCGTGAGCTGCGAGTGTAATCGGACGACAACACATACAATTGGTGAAATCCGCTAGGGCAAAATTGGCACTGTTTCGAAAATCTGGTGGCGTTGCGATTGGAAGCGCAATGATGATTATGAAGCAGAGACTATCGGAAGATTTGAAATAATGATCATGCACAAATTCTACAACACCTACCACACATTCATCAATGTGTATAGTCTCTGCAGCCTTGCCAAAAATTTGGTACCGAAGCTCACGAGGACAGCATTTGACAAAACCAAAGCTGCGTATATACCACTATAACAACCCATATGAAGAGTATCATATCTGGATGAGGACGAGCTTACTAGAGCTGCTGGTTGGTAGTCACGTATGCTTGGTCAGAGGATGCAATGCCGATTGCTGCAGTGATTTGAATTGTACAAGCCCAGTTTACGGAAGCTAACCCCCACATGATCAGGGAGACTGCTGAAAAAATGAAAACCGTCTTACCGACTCCCGTAACAATCTGTATGGTATTCGAATCTGCAGATGTCAGAACTGGCTGCATGTCAGATTGAAATGCAAAACTTACAACCAACTATCCACGACAGAAAATTGCGGCATCGTGGAGAAGCGAGCGAGTAAGTCCAATAGTATAGCTATATTTTGTTAAGTCAAGTGTGAAACAGCAACAGCGTCGATGACATACACCACCAGAA
Organism: Suillus cothurnatus; assembly: GCA_016758765.1. Taxonomy (NCBI): domain Eukaryota; kingdom Fungi; phylum Basidiomycota; class Agaricomycetes; order Boletales; family Suillaceae; genus Suillus; species Suillus cothurnatus. The sequence continues at coordinate 99,044 of JABBWL010000042.1, read as the reverse complement.
GTGGGTGCTGCTGATGCAAGTTCTGCCATCGCCAACCCGATGCACAGGATGGGGGGACAAGCAACTGCCCACTGCGCAGTGGAAAAAGTGAGATGTTTACAAAACAGTGATCCTCACGTGTGATGAAAGCTTACACCCCAAACCATTGCAAAAGGCCCACCATTTGGTAGGGCATAGAAGAGCACGGAGCTAATCGGATTTTTATCATTAATTGTGTGATCTCAATCGACTTGTATCATAATGATGACTTACACCATAGAAGGAACTACTCCTACATAGCTGAATGCAAGTCCAGCCACCTGTACAGTTATTAGCTTGTGTCGCATACATCGAAGAGCCTGAGAACAAGCTCACCTCTAGAGGAGTGAATTCCCTGTGAAACTCCTGCTTGTATCCTAGCTCGGCGAGAGTGGTTTCATCTGCGCTTGGTTGCGGGTGCAACTCCGAAATTGCAGAAGCTTTTGCGGTCATATTGCACCGTTGCAAGTGGGAGTGAGCCTGAGCCATATCACGCAGATTAAAAGAGAATAATAACCGGGAATCACCCTCAATATCCACGTTACGACCGATAATGCATGTGGAGCATAGTCTGCGATCCAAACGGAAATTGAGCCATCTTAGAGATAGCTGTTTATCCCAATACACGGTCCGGACCTAGCCTATCCGGATCTGATGTGAGTGATCAACCTGAGTTGAACAACCGGGCTCATCGGCGAGAAGCTTAGGTTGCCATCCAGACATGTGCTTGGTGTGGTGCAAGTAATAGCGGCCCTTTGTAATCTGCACCAATACATGAGGTTCTAAACCTTTTTGTACACTCCTCATTGAGCTAGAGTCACCGAGGGAATGAATGCCTGCTCTCAAATTTTGGCAGTAAACGTCAAGACCACGCGGATGATATCGGTATCGGAGGCCCAGAGGTGTACTGAGCTACATCGTCATCACAATCGATATCACTACCGAAACCGACCATACGTTTAGATCTGGCTGTAAACGGCCAAGGGGGAAAAAAAGTTATTCCTACCCGTCCAGATGGAGAACCAAGTTGAAGTATGACTATCAGCGCGGATGAGGTCGGACGGTGACCCGGATATTCCAGGATCGAAATATATAATTGCTTGAATTTGCGCAGAGAGTTCAAGCTCAAGTTTCAAAGATGCTGTTCATGATTCGCCTTAAAGGACTTGGCGAAATTTTCTATGGGGCAGTGCATGGATGAATTTGAATGTGACTCACGTACGTGCTCCTCTTTGAACCCTCACTATTGTCGCTTACACAGAGCTGCATTTCAACTGTTCCGCTGTCCGCTTGTTTCCCCATGTGAGACTCCACACCCTCAAACTTTTGTTGTGGAAACCAACGCATGAAAGGACTATGAGGTATTCCCTTTTGAATTGGCGCTTGGGACGCTACTTTGTCAGTGCCAGTGGTGGCCACTATTGAATCTTTTGCGGTGTCCCGGTCAGCAGGAGCGTTGATGAGGGAGTGGTCACTTACGCGTGCTAAGGTGAGTGGGCATTTCCTACAGGATGCTATCCCTGAATTGACATGTCGGCCTTACTGTAGATCTTGCATGCAATTTAGTATCTCAGGAGTAACAGGCTGGTCTTTCTCGTCCCATCGATCTCTTCTCGCATTGATCTCTCTTGTACTGATAGGTGACCACATGAATGCAATAGATCGTTGGCTTGATGGCTGATATTTCCGCCCGAGGGAGAAGCAGCTTTTCGTTCCTGCCGGCATCATCAGCTAGCAACTACCTTTCGGTACACTGAATTACACGACGTCTCTTGGCCACTATAAGTTGATTCCACCTACAGGTTGTCACACGCAAGTATGTGCACCATACGGCTGCGCAGCTCTAGATGTGGCCTGGCCCCCGCGAGATATTATGCATACAAGCTGACATCAATACTGGATGTACTGCCTATCACTAGCAACGACAAGATACCACTAGTACTGTTACATGTATTTTCATCGAAAAACACTGCTAACCTCACGCTCTTACCTTGTTTGCGCGCTCTGTACAGCTGTGCGAGTCGGTACATGTGAGACTGATTCGTGATTTGCAACACTACGGTTAGCTACTGTCGTTCTTGCCTGCACATCGTCAGGCATACCTTATCTGGTTAGCATGTTTAGCTTGAACTCGTCGATTTATCTTGGTCAAGTAACTAACAGATCCGATATTTATTCGTACAGTCTCGACACCTGCCGACAATGGTTGATTGCACCTTGGGCATGAACTCAGTGCTCAAGAGTCATCAAATGTCAACTATTGGCTAAGGAGTCATGGCCGAGTTGTTAACAGATTAGAAATCTGTTTCTCCCGGATGATGCAGGTTCGAAACCTGGTGGCAAGAACTTTTCTTTATGATTGCACCTTGGGCATGTGCTCATGAAGAGGTCCTCAAACACGAACCATAAGACTTTATTTTTTTTTTTTTTTTTTTTTGAATCCTTGTTTATTGTCCGGTGGGGCGGAGCCCTATGCTGGACAGTACGTACTTGAGTGTATTCCTACTTGTGTACATATATGCTGGTAGTTCTGGTGCAGTGGTCCTGGCTAGTGCGAGGACTTGAAACGCCTGCTTAAGGCATTTTTGGGAGGCTACTGGCGGGGGTGGGGCCAGTTGTTGGGGTTCATCTTTCTTCTCTGCGTTCTGCTGGTGGGGAGACGTCACCGTGCATTGTTACGAAGCGTTTGGTTTGGGCTATGAACGTGAGTAACTTCTTGATATGTTTGCGGTTGTTGAGTAGGTTGGTTAGGGTGAGGGGGTTCGTTCCCATTGAGGTTCGCATGGCATTGCGGTGATGCGTGTACGCTGGGCATTCCAGGATATAATGATATACGGATTCGTTCTTCTGGTTACATGCTTCGCATATGGGGGAGGGAGCTTTCGTAATGCGGTGAAGATGTTTGTTGAGGGGCACGTGGCCTGTTCTGAGCTGGAAAAGGAGTGCGCTGTGCCGACGTGGGAGTTCTTCGATGATGCTCGCGAAGCGTTTAGATGGGGCTGAAGGATCTATGTTTTGAAGTGTGGCGTGGCGGGGGGATCTGATCCATACTTCTTTCGCTTCGTTTTGAACTGCGGCGTTGAATGACTGTTTGAGCGCGGATTTACTGATGGGTAGGGCTATTGCGGTGCGTGCTCTGTTCTTCAGTGAGCTGGGGAGTAGATGAGGCTGCGACGTTTCTCCATGTGCCGCTCTTTTGGCTTGCTCATCCGCTGCTTCGTTGCCCGGTATCCCGATGTGTCCTGCTGACCACCTTATCATGAGCTTTCTTCTGTCTGCCTCCGGGAGGATTGATCTGAGGTCGTCGTGAAAGATGTCGAGGAGGTAGTGCCCTGGTTTGGATTGGTATGAGGTCGTCGCTCTGATAGCTGCTTGGTTGTCTACCCCCAGTGCCATGGTAAGTGATTGCCCTCCTCTTTCCCTCAGCTCTTCCTTGATCAACTGGATCGCTAATATCATGCCCACCGCTTCCCCTTCGTAGACGGTGTGGTCTTTGTCGCTTCCTAGATAGAATCTCCTCTCCCTTAGCACTTCTTCTCCTCTCATTATCACTGCTCCTCCTCCTACTCCTCCATCTATCGCGGATCCATCCGAGTATGCCCTGATGTCTTCGTTTGCGGCTTGGTCTTCGTAATATGCTTCTTCTGTCTTGCTGGCTATGCTGATTTCGACGTCAGGTATCCATTTTGTGTTGTGGCGGACTGGGAGGATGGTTTCGGACTTCGTTGGGTCGAGTTGAAACGCGTTTGCTAGGTTGTGGAGGGGGGATGGGTGCCGTTTGCGTTTCTGAAAGTCTCTCTTGGAGCAGTAGCGGTACGCTGCGTTCAGACCTTTGTGCAGGGGGTGTGATTCTGGGAGGGTACTCATGCGTAGGGCTGAGCGATGGCAAATTTTGCGGAGATTCTGTTGGAAGGGTAGCAAGTTAGTGTGTATATTTGTTATATCAGAAGCAGTTGTGCGCATTCCCCCCGTGATTAGGAGGGAGGTCATCCTCTGGACTCTCATCATTTGCGATGCGAAGCCTCTTGCGCCCCTACCTCCTGTTTTCTTGTCCCTGCCTTTTGTTAGGATATCTGAGCACCAAATGTCTGCGGCGTATAGCATTTTGGGGAGGATGACGCTGTCGAAGAGCTTTCGCATGAATTTTCCCTTTATGCCTTTGGTCGTTCTGGTCATTCTATTGCAGGCTAGGGTGTAATTCGTTCCTTTGGCAAGTGCTTGAGCCGCGTGCTGCTTGAATCTGAGTTCCTCGTCAATTATGACGCCTAAAAACTTGTGTGAGCGTGACGGTTGAATAATGTGGCCACTTATCGTGATTGGGGGTCTCTTGATCGGGTTGGTCTTCTTTGGGTCCGTGCGGTCGCTTTCACGTTTTCTTGATAGGCATATAAGAGCCGTCTTTTCCAGTTCGAATTCCGCTCTGTGTGCTTCGCTCCAGCTTAAGGCTCCGTTCGGTTTCTCCATTATGTTGGTAAGCTTTCTATTGGCTTCTTCAAACGATTTGGCTCTTGCGGCGAAGGCGATGTCGTCAATGAAACCCAGGCCCAGCTCGCCTTGTCTTGGGTTTGGGCTTGGGATGCGTAGCAAGTCGCTGTTGTAGAAGATGAAAGCTAGTGGGGATAGTGGGCAGCCTTGGTCGACCCCTTCTTGAACATTGAAGGGGTCTGAGGTGAAGTCGTCGAAGGATAGGGTGGTGGTTCTGTTGGTGAGGCGTTCTTGGTGTTACAGTACGCTTTAACCCTATTCGTTTTTCTCTCTTGATTACCCTTGTATTACATCACGATCGCTTATCGCCGTCGCTAGATGACTGATATCTCCTTTCGCGGTTTGTCTACCCTTTTCTTGCGCATACATGCTTAACTAGGCGGTTACTTTTACTTGTTGAACCTGCCCTAAATCCTTCCAATAACTCTCTATAAATACGCGCATTTGTACTACGTAGTTCTTTACTTTAATCTTACTGGGTTTTACTTGATATCTGATTTCCTTCGTCTAAGCCCTCCAAGCTTAGCCGTCTGAACCGATCTCTGACTTAGAGCACTCCTCTTCGTCAGTCTGAACCTTTGATCCTAACTTCGAGTATTCCTCGTTGTTAGACTGATACCTTCGCAAGCCGACTTCATTGTCATTGCGTCGGCCCGACTTCGACTCAACCACGAAAGTTCTCTTTTGAGCTTAGGTTGTTAGAACCCATCCCAGTTCGTAACAAAAGATTAAAGTCCTTATCTGACCGTCGCCATCTGCGACGCCCCTTATTGATACCAGTTCAAGACGAGCTCTTGGCAGAGAACGTTCTGGTGGGAAAGAGATCCTACCCAGCCAGATCCTGATCCAGAAGAACCGGATACTCCGGAAGAAGAATTTCACGCGGCCCCCGAGTCGGCTATCACCGAACCCCGCCTGATCCCCACTGATATCGAAGACAGTTCGAGTTCCACCTCAACTTCCTCTTCAGACGAATTCCCAGAAGAAAGACCCCCTCGACAGCTATCTGCTCATCCCAGCCTCAGAATGTCTCACGCAACTAAAGAAGCTGAGCTTCGTGCCGGAGCCCCGGTTGCCTTCGACGGTAATATTAGGAAAGCCTCGTGCTGGCTGCACTCTGTAAAAGCGTACTTCACCGTTAACGCCGCGATCTATTCTACCGATGAAAAGAAGGTAGTCACCGCTCTCGCCTACATGACGGAAGGCACGGCCTCGTCCTGGTCCGACACCTTCTACCAATTATGCGAAGGGAGATCATCCAAGTATGGAACTTGGGTCGACTTTGAGAAAGAATTTCGGGAGATGTTCATCCCCGCTGACGCGAGCATAGTCGCACTAAACAAGATTCAGAAGCTTAAACAGCTTGGAAGAAGCCTCTCGTCCTACGTTGCAGAATTCCGCGCGCTTGTAGCGGTAGCTAACGTCAAGGAGTCGCACGTCCTTATTCACATGTTCAACTTAGGGCTGAACGACGACCTCGTAAATGCCGTCCATCTTATGGGAGAGATCCCTACCGATTTCGACAAGTACGTTACTGCCGCCATCAAAATTGATAGCAACATGAAACGCGGTAAAACCACCATCGCCCTCACCCGCGCTAATCGACACCCCAACTATCGCCCCCAACCCAAGAAGAAGGACGATGACGCAATGGACGTAGACCGTCTCGACGAAGAAGAACGCGCCGATTGCATGGCTAAAGGCCTGTGCTTCGTGTGCAAGAAGCGTGGCCACCGTGCCAATAGCTGCCCTGATAAGAAGAAGAAGAAGGTCCCAGTTAGGCAAGAAAAGATCGAGGAAGAAGATGATGAAATAGAGAACCGTCGCCTTGCGGAGGATTTTTAATGTGGAAGACTGGTACGACGTCAGTATCTTCCAATGTAACAGTAAGACTTGTACAGGCTATTGGAGAACGAAAGGAACTACGCGTTCCAATGACTCTTATTTCCAAAACTCGTCTGAAAACCGTCGAAACCACCGCCGTTGTCGATTCAGGAGCGGCAGGAACCTTTATCTCCGAAGATTTCATCAAATTCCATAAGATCCGAACCCACCGACTCTCCAAACCCTTCAAAGTAACCACTGCCGATGGAAGTTTGACCAAAGGTGGCCCGATTACGCATTATTGCGTACTAACCGTGAAGATAGATGATTGTGCCATGATTGGCAAGTTCAACGTCACGCACCTCGGGAAGAGGGATCAGATTCTGTTAGGAATTCCATGGCTACGGGCTATGGACCCCATCATTCGATGGAAGGCAGGAACGCTTTCTTTGCCTAGAACTCCCAAGTCCGACTTGATCGAAGAAGATGTTGATAACGAACGACAGAAGAATGGATTACCCCACCTTTTCCAGAAGAAACCAAAGTACGAGCATTCCCAGCTTAAGAAGTCAGTGAAACCTGAATGCGTTGACTCCACGGTTCCGACGAAAGTTGAACTAGTGTCACCTGAACGCATTGACTCCACGACTTACCCCTCCGCATCCATCGAAGAAATTCCTGACGAGGAAATGACGGTGCCCGAAGAGACTGCCCCCGTCTTCGATACAAAAGAAGATATATGGGGAAATTACGAACCTATGGTAACCGACATCACTACCTATCAGTTGCGGGACGAAGATGTTCTTATCGAGTACTCGGAAAACGGAGCGGAGATGCGCCTTATCGAAAACGTTTCTTTTGATTCCCCTCTTACTAAGGACGGTACCTCCAAGGTCGAAATGAAATTTAGCAACAAAGCCCAGCAGTTCGCCATTGCCGGAGCACACAGCGAGGTAGAACAGAAGAAGAAATCGTTTGAAGAACTTGTACCCAGCTACCTTCACGATTTTCGTGATATCTTCGCTAAAGATGGTCTCAATCGGCTCCCCCCTGAACGACCCGGAATTGATCACCGTATTGAAACGAAGCCCGGCTTCATCCCGAAAACGTCGAAGATTTATCCCTTATCTGAGAAGGAACGGTCAGCGGTCAAGGCATTTATCGATGAGAATAAGAAGAAAGGTTTTATCTCCGAATCGAAGTCCCCTCAGGCGAGTGGGTTCTTTTTCGTTGGTAAGAAGAGCGGAGAACTCCGCCCCTGTCAAGACTACCGGTACATCAACGACTGGACGATAAAAAACTCTTATCCACTCCCCCTCCCTCTCACGCTGATCGCTCGGTTACATGATGCCAAGTACTTCACTAAGATGGATGTCCGATCTGGGTATAATAACATCCGGATCCATCCAGATGACCGATGGAAAGCGGCCTTTACCACGGAATTTGGATTATTCGAACCTAACGTCATGTTTTTCGGTCTCTGCAACTCACCGGCTACGTTCCAAGCATATATGAATCGAACCTTCCAACAGGAGATTAATGAGGGATGGTTAGTCATCTATATGGACGACATCCTCATCTTTTCGAAAACGCTTGATGAACATCAGCAACGGACTAGGAGAATATTGGAGATAATTCGTCAAGAACAGTTGTTTCTAAAACCGGAGAAATGCACGTTCGATGCCAAAGAAGTGGAATATCTCGGCATGATCATTAAACCCGGACACGTTACTATGGATCCCGCTAAACTCGACGGAATTAGAGACTGGCCTGTTCCCACCACGGTAAAAGAAACCCGGTCTTTTTTAGGATTCTGCAACTTCTACCGAAACTTTATCTCGCATTACTCTGATCTCGCGCGCCCTCTAATAGATCTTACCAAGAAAGATACTCAGTTCCTCTGGACCGACGCGTGTAATGAATCATTCCTGACCTTGAAAGATTGTTTCCTTCGCCAACCTGTCCTTCGAAATCCCGATCCCACTCGCCAATTTGCAGTTGCGACTGACGCCTCCCTTGTGGCCACCGGAGCGGTGCTCCTACAAACTGATGATAATGGACAGTATCATCCATGCGGTTATCTGTCCCAATCGTTGAATCCAGCAGAACGAAACTACCAGATCTTCGATAGAGAATTGCTTGCCGTTATCCGAGCGCTCACTGAATGGCGCCATTATCTTGAAGGGAACCCACACCCGGTTATCATCTTTACCGACCACAAGAACTTACTCTATTTTCGCACGGCACAAAAGTTAACCCGTCGTCAAGCACGTTGGCAGTTAATCCTTTCCATGTTTGATATTGAGCTTCACCACGTACCGGGAACCAAGCTGGTCGCCCCTGATGCGTTATCTCGCAGACCTGATCATCATCCGATAGATTCAGATAATGCGGACGTCACTCTGCTCCCTGATTCCATGTTTGTCCGCCTTCTTGATGACTCGCTACGTGACGCCCTCTCTACAAATGACCCCTCCTCCGACCCCATCTTTTCTACCGCTTCCGATGCCTTAAACGGTCTCTGCCTTCCCCCGATGAAGTCAGCATTGTCTGACTGGAAAATTGTTGATAATATCCTGTACTACAAAGATCGGGCCTATGTCTCCCCCACCGCCCGTCATGACCTGCTCCGCCGTCTCCATGACCACCCCACTGCGGGCCATCCTGGCCGCTTCAAAACCGAAGAACTTGTTAAACGAGATTACTGGTGGCCTGGACTGGGTGCCTATGTCCGCAAATACGTCGATGGATGTTCTCTTTGTCAGCAGATGAAAGCTGACACCCACCCGGTGACCCCTCCCCTCGTCCCCATCCCGTCTACCGCCACAGTGCCTTTCAGTTCTTTGTCCGTTGATCTTATAACCGATCTCCCTCCCTCCGGTGGATTCGATTCTATTATGGTCGTGGTCGACCACGGCCTTACGAAGGGGGTAATTATTACTCCTTGCCTGAAGACCATCACCTCGGAAGGCGTAGCAAAACTTTTCTTCAAACACGTCTATCGCAGATTTGGACTCTACGACAAGATTATCTCCGATCGAGGCCCTCAGTTCATCTCTAAATTCTCGAAAGCTCTAGCTAAACTCCTCGATTATACCATTGCACCCTCTACCGCTTATCATCCGCAAACCGATGGACAAACGGAACGTCTTAATCAGGAACTAGAAACGTATCTACGAATCTATTGCCGAACCAACCCTGAAACATGGGTCGAACACCTTCCCCTTGCCGAATTCGTCCATAATCATAGAAAACACGATTCCCATAACGCCTCGCCATTCTATCTTATGATGGGATACAACCCCAGATCGCTACCTCACACCTTAGCATCGTCAACCGTCCCAGCAGCCGAGGAACGCGTAAGACTTCTACAGAAGGCTCGAGAAGAAGCCATAGCTTGCCACAACATCGCTATGCAACGAATGGCAGAACGATCTCACGGAGTAAAGTATACGCCCTGGAAGGTCGGCGATAAGGTCTGGTTATCAGCAAAGAATTTGATCGTCCCGATACCAAAGAAGAAGCTCGGACCGAAAAGATACGGACCCTTCCCGATCAAAGCCGTACTCAGCCCGATCACGTTCACACTCCAACTCCCAGAACAATGGCGAATCCATCCCACGTTCCATGCTTCGGAACTATCATCCTATCGCGAAACTGACGTACACGGTCCGAACTTCCAAGAACCACCACCTGACATTATCAATGAGGAAGAAGAATACGAAGTCGAAGCTATTCTTGCCCACAAAGGAACGGGTAAACGAAGACGCTATCTCGTATCTTGGGTCGGTTACTCATCGGCCAGTAACGAGTGGATCCCAGAAGAGAATCTTGGTAACGCCTCTGAGATAACGAAAGCGTATAAGAAGAGGCATAAGCTCGCCTAAACCTTTTCAATGTACTCTGGTGACATCGTTTGGCAACTCTCCGACTATCTTCGCCTTATCAAGTTTATCGCCCTCGAATTTCTTGCTCTCACCAATAACTTCATTATGAGCTCTTCCTCCGACATCACTTCTGACCTCGCATCCGCCTTCGTCTCGCTCGACTCCTACCTTGATACCGTTACCAAGACCCTCGACTCTACCGACCTCATTAATCAGGAAGTCCGTAACACCGAGAACGCCTCTCCCCTTTCCAACGCTTCCACCGACTACTTCGCCATCTTAGAAGAAGTAGAGAATCAGACTCTTATTGAGTCAGCGTGCCTTGACATCCAGTATTCCAAAGACATCGACGAACGCCTCGCCCAGCATGACGCTACGGCCGTCGGGCTCCTCATCAACATTGTCCGAGCCGCCGAGCTCGTTGAACGAACCGCTCGAATCCTCCCCAACCCCCGTCACACCAGCATCCTCCTTCATCTACAGAGGCGTATTAGGAACCTCGCTGTACGTCTTATGCCTGATGACGCTAAAACTATTATTCGTGAAGTTGTCCACGAAGTATGCGAACGTATTATTAAGAACCCGGTCCTGCGTCCCCACTCCCCTGATACACCTCTTCCTGTACCTCCGCCAGTTGAAAGCGTTGCTTCCGCTTCATCTGAGGATATTACTCCTGGCTTACGCACTATGTCTCTTTCGACGATGGCTGCGTTGCAAGTGTTGCAGGAAACAGCTCCTCCACTTAATGAACCAGCGCACCCCCTCCGAAGAACGCACCGTAGGCGCTCTTCAGGGACAACCCGAAGGTCAAGAGTTGCACGTGCCTCCGCTCCTTCCCCTCCCGACCTTACCAACCGTAATCGCGAACGTTCTGCGTCCCCGACGCCTTCCACCGCGTCCCGTGTCACCATCGTAACCACCGACCCCGACAACAATTTTGTTTGTCGTAATTGCCGCACCCCTGGACATCGTCACAAGCACTGCCCTAAGTACCATTGCCGCATCTGTCGTGTTTACGCACCAGGCCACTTCTCCGTCTTCTGCAAGCAGCTTAAAGGTGAAGCTGTCCTTCCTATCGATTGGAAGGATCCAGAATTTTATAGCGCCCTCGCTCGTTGGGAGGCTGACAGAGATGCTGCGGAGCTTTGTATTACTGAGGAGCAAGACGCTCTTCTTCATCGTGACTATGACTGTGACCATACCCTTTACGACAATACTGATTGATGAAGTCGGTGACTTCACGATAAAAACGGGGTAATGTTACAGTACGCTTTAACCCTATTCGTTTTTCTCTCTTGATTACCCTTGTATTACATCACGATCGCTTATCGCCGTCGCTAGATGACTGATATCTCCTTTCGCGGTTTGTCTACCCTTTTCTTGCGCATACATGCTTAACTAGGCGGTTACTTTTACTTGTTGAACCTGCCCTAAATCCTTCCAATAACTCTCTATAAATACGCGCATTTGTACTACGTAGTTCTTTACTTTAATCTTACTGGGTTTTACTTGATATCTGATTTCCTTCGTCTAAGCCCTCCAAGCTTAGCCGTCTGAACCGATCTCTGACTTAGAGCACTCCTCTTCGTCAGTCTGAACCTTTGATCCTAACTTCGAGTATTCCTCGTTGTTAGACTGATACCTTCGCAAGCCGACTTCATTGTCATTGCGTCGGCCCGACTTCGACTCAACCACGAAAGTTCTCTTTTGAGCTTAGGTTGTTAGAACCCATCCCAGTTCGTAACACTTGGTACCATCTGACATATTCGTGAGGGATTCTTGCTTTCTTGAGGTTGTGCATTAATCTGGAGATGGTAATGCTTGGGAAAGCGGCTTTTACATCGAGCAAAAGGAGTGATACGTAGCTTTCTTTTGACGCCCATGCATCGGTTATAAACTTGACTAGGAGGTGAAGGGAGTCTGTCGTTGATCGTCCTGGTCTTCCTCTGAAATGGGTTGCCGGGAGGAGATTAAACTGTTCCGCTATGTAGGTGATGTCATCTGCGACGCACGATGATAGTATTTTGGCCATGGAGTCTAGTAGGGTGATGGGTCTATAGGCTTTCGGGGTGCTGTAGTCTGGTCTGCCGGGTTTGCGTAGAACTATGGTTGAGGATCGTTTCCATTGTTCAGGGTAGATGCCGAGATTAAAGGTTGCCCTGAATATTGGGCCCATGAAGGGAACTAAGACTGTGGCACATTTGCGGAAGACGATGTTGCTGATTCCGTTGGGACCTGGAGCTTTGTACGGTGCTAATCTTGCGATTGCTCGGAGAATTTGCTGGTCAGTAATGGGTTTGAATTCACATACCGGGTCATCGTATTCGTAGTCTGGGTCGAGGTCGTCGTTCTCGCGTGGGGGCTTGAAGAAAGTGTCGTAGAGGAGTTCGCTCTTGCGGGTGTTGTCTTGCTGGGTGTTTGCGTCGTTGAGGGGGTCTTTGAGGGTTGCTATTCGAGATTGGACTTGGTCTAATGGGTTGCTGGTTGTGTAGCGGTGAAAGTTCCATATTCCTGTTGGGGTTATGTTTTCCGTCCATTCGTTCCAGTGGTCGAGCTTGGCCTTCTTGATGTGTTCTGAGAATTTGTTACGTTCTCTGCGGTACTCCTCATGTATGGGGTGGTTCCGTTGAGCTAGCTTGCTTCTTGCTTTGCGGCCGAGTCTGTGTACTGACTTTCGTTCGTTTTCTAGGTCTTTGGACCACCATCGTTTTGCATATGGTGATGGTTTGGACGTAGGGACGTGCTCTTGTACGGCTTCTGATATTACTCGGGTGAGGTTGGCGAGAGCTGTTTCGAATTCCTGGGCCGAGGTGAGCTCTGCAGGGATTGGGATAGAGTCTAGTTTGTCGGCTAGCGTTGCGTTGAATATGTCCCAGTTGACATCTCGATGGTTGGGTTTCGGGGTGGTGTTGATGCGGTTGGGTTGAAGATCCAAGGTGCTGATTATGGGAAAATGATCAGTTATAACTGGACGGAGGTGGTACTTAACGTCGCATTCGGTGAAGCATTGCTCCATGGATTCGGAACAGAACACGTTGTCTGGTCTTGTTAGATTCTTCGTGTTGGAGGCTTCCAGAGTTGCTAGTCCGGGTGGGAGTACTTGTACTAGGTTGTACATATTCACTAAGTTGATTAGATTGTTTGCTGCGTCTAGGTTAGCAGCTGTAAATAGGTGAGTGTTATTGACGGGTTCCCACATAGGGTGGTGGCGATTGAAGTCGCCCATCCATATGATGTGCTCGCGCGTGCCTTGGTTTCCGCCGTCAGCGGGGGGCGTCTTTTTATTTCGTACATTATGTTCAGTGTACATATGTCTTTCCAGAAATCGTACAGTATTTTCGTTCTCGCATTGATTGTATATGTTGTATATGCGCACCTTTCCGAATGTTCCCGTTATCTCTATTGCTATTACATTTGGTGAGTGGAGCGGGATTGTTTGCCAGTGGTTCTTGGATAGTCGTTTATTGACTAAAAGGAGGGTTTGCGATCTTTCTAGCTGGGAGTGATGATTGGTAGGGTAGATTACGTCCCAAAAGCGGTTGAGGTTTGAGGCGTTGGCGAGGTTGACGGCGTTTAGGAAAGGTTCTTGGATGCAGGCGAGGTCGTACGTGTCGGGGTTTAAGTTTTTCAGTAGATGTTCCCACACGTTGGGGGATTTGCGTAGATTTTGTTGCCATATTTTGAGGTCGCTTCTGTTGAGGTTGTCGTTTGTGTTCGACATTAATCCCATCCTGTGGTTGTGTTAGTTCCTACCAGGTTGATGTCTTCGGTGGATGAAGGGGTCCAGTATAGGGCCGGTGATGATGGGGTGATTTTTGGTGACTGGGCCGGAGTACTAGGGAGGGGTCGTCTTGCTCCTTGGGGTTGGCGTGGTCTGTTGGCGGACCATGCGTCCGTGAGCCGAGATTGGGTGCCTAGAGGGATTCGGTTAGCGTTTTCTTTGTGTTTGGTACTTACTTTTTGTGTGGGCTTTCGGTGATGTACTGTCTGCCATTCTTGCGGTTCGTTTTGGGGAGGGGGGTGTCTTTGGATTTCTTGAGGGTCTTGATGGTGCGGTTGAGCCTTGAGGTCTTCTGTGTGATGGTTGTTTACAGTTTCCCATGTGTTGGGGTCATCTGTTGGGAAAAAACGGTAGTTAGCGTCGTCGTTTCTCGATTTGTGTGCCTGCCATTTTTTGATAAAGGTTGGGCAATCTCTGCTCCAGGCGGCGTGTCCGTCTACGCCACAGTTTACGCAATGGAACAGGTCGGGGAAAGTCATTGTGCATTGTGAGGTTCGATGATCGAGTGCGCATGTGCCGCATTTTTCATTTTCTTGTGTGCATTCGTTCGCCATGTGGCCTGCGTCGAATGAGTGGCATTTTAGGCATCTAGTAGGTTCTGGGAGGAGTTTTCTGGCATATACTTTCTTTCCTTCGATTGATAGACCAAAGTTGATTGCTTGGTTGGCGCTGGTCTTTGATTTGAGGGTGAGGGTGATGTGTGCCGTGCGTTGGTTTGAGTTTCGTCTTGCAATGGGCTTGATGTACTTCGCTCTAGTGATAGAGTTGTTAGCCAGACCGCTTTTTCTTTCAATTTCTGATAAGGTTGCGGCGGAGAGAGGATCAAAAGAAATTGGTACGTTTTCTACTATGAGGTGGTATAGGCGGTCTTTGACGATTACTTCGGGGCCGAAGTGGTCTAGAAAAGCTCTTCGGTTTGCTGGGGATGAGATCCATGTGGTGGACGTGGTTGATTCGAATTCGTAGAGTATTCCTCCGTGTGGTAGTTTTCTTGCTGAGAGGATGGCTATATTCTTTGGGGCGTCTAGTCCGTTTTTTACCATGAGTTCTATGGCTAGGGTCGCTTTAGTGACTAGTTGCGCTTCCGTTAAATCTTTCAGGGTGTTGCTAGCGAAGACTGATCTTCTATCTATCATTATTTGGCGGGCTTGGGCTTCGCTACGTGCTAGAATCTTTGTTAGTGGAGCAGGTATAGTTGCTCTGGTTGCGCTGGCGTAAGTTTTAGGTCCGTCAGACCTTGCGCCCGCTTGAGAGACATGATTAGTTGCTTTTAGTTGGTTTGTAGTGTTTTCCATTGTTTTTTCTAGGTTTTCGGTTGATATTTGAATTTGATCACTTACTTTTGCTACCGTTTCCACGAGTTCCAGGGTTTGACTTTTTGCTGTCGTCTCTAGAGTTTCCACTACTTCGTTTAAGGTGACGAGAGGTCCTCCTACCAGCAGATTGATTTTATCAATTAGGTTGTTGATGTCGATGCTTTGGTCAATCTCGTGTAGGATGATACCTAAGGCCCTTAGGATTTCAGTGAATGTCGCTCCGGAGTTGACAGTTAGGCTTAGTTCGAAGATTGCTTGAATGATGTGCTTCATGGAGCTGGCTGATGCCGGGAGTACTAGTCCGTGAGTAGATAGAATTTTTCTAGCTGTTGACGAATTTGTTATATCCGTCCTAGTACCTACTCCTGCAATGTGTTCTTCTAAGCTTTTGCTGGACGTGAGTAGCGGTTTATTTGCCGTTGTCTTTCTCGTTCCCTTTGTTGTCGGGGCGAGCGATGTTGGCGGGGGTGGTGTGGTTCCCGAGGAGCCGGTTGGCGCCATTGGGAGGGGCGTTTTGTTGTTGGGAGCGCTGTTGGGCGCAGTGTTGACGAGGATTTTCCGGGGTCCTAGTCGGGGTGCCACTTGGTATAGGTCCAAGAAGCGATCATAAGACTTTATGACCAAGTTGTTAACAGATTCGAAGTCTGTTCCTCCTGGACGAGTGCGGGTTCGAAACTCGCCGACAAATTTGTTTTCTCTAAGATTTGAATCATTGTTGCGTATCACGATTCACAGTACTACAGTAGTACATTAATGGCAGTCATTTATTGCGGGCAATATCGAATTAAGAGTTCACTTAGACGATTTTGCAAGAAACCTTGCTCATAGGTGCAGAACAGCCTTTTCGATGTCTGTCTTATCAGTAGGATACAGGTGATCACATGGTGCAGCTATCTGGGCCAATTCAAGGGCAAAACGCAGTGAGTGCAAAGAAATCATCCGCGGCCTCCCTACGGAAGTTCGGTTCGTTCGAAGCTACTAAAATAGGTTCAGAATCGAAGTACTGCCGACATGCCCACGACGTCAAGTACTTCAGTCAGGGAGCTCAAGACTCAAGTCAAGTCTGCCCAACACCATCTAACGTAATGGGTAGCTCACCATTGGTGACGCGACCTCCTTTGCGGCGTTGGACTCACCCAGTCTTGTTTATCATCGCACTCGTCTACATCATCCTTTTCCATTCCTCAACCTTCATATCTTCGGCGTTATCTCAATCCAACCCACAGGAGTTCGTCCGTCGTTCCCAGATCCTCTCCAAATGTGCCTATATACATGCCAAACCCGGGCCTCCACCAAATTTCCATACCCGCACCCAGAGTGACCGGCTCGCAGATTCAGAGGACACGACTCCCGTTCTTGTGCGTAACGCGACCATCTGGACAGCTGCTAATGATGGACACGAGATTCTCACTGGTGACCTCCTCATGCACCGCGGTCTTATCAAAGCCATTGGGGATATCCCTCTTTCCCTGATTCGGCAGGTTGAGTTAAAGAATGGGAAATTGGAGGTTATTGATGCTCACGGAGCATGGGTGACCCCTGGTATTGTGGATTTACACTCCCACATTGGTGTTGGTAGTGCCCCCCAGCTAAAAGGTGCGTTCATTTGCTACTCTATAGCAGCTATGGGGTCTCATTTCCTGCAGGTGCGAGCGACACGAACTCTCGCAAGGCCCCCATCTTGCCATGGTTGCGCAGTATTGATGGGCTGAATACCCATGATGCGTCATATGAACTTGCCATAGCTGGAGGCGTCACCACTGCGCAAGTTCTTCCTGGAAGCGCAAATGATATTGGTTAGAACTATCTCGATACATACTTTGTCTAATCGCTGATTAAAATCCTTGTCTACAAGGTGGCCAGGCATTCATAATAAAGCTTCGTCCTACAGCTGAACGTTCGCCTTCTTCCATGCTCCTTGAGCCTCCCTACACCCTCAATGGCTCTCACTTTGACCACTCTCTCACACCACGCTGGCGACATATGAAGTCTGTTATTTCACTCACTCCGTCTTCTCTTATTTATCTTAAAATTTTCTTCACTTCTAACAATACCCGACAGACATGCATGTGGTATGTTATGGAAGACGTCTCGTTGTACTCCTCGCTCACTCACTCATAAGGTGAAAACCCCTCTCGTGTATATGGCATGACGCGCCTTGACTCTGGGTGGAACTTCCGCGCCGCCTATGACAGTGCCCGAAAGCTGCGTGACGCCCAAGATGATTTCTGCGCCAAAGTAGAGTCTGATTCCTGGGACGAGCTCGCGGGGAAGACATTCCCTGAAGACCTGCAATGGGAATCCCTTGTCGATGTGCTCCGCGGACGCGTAAAGCTTTCCGTGCACTGCTACGAGGCGGTTGATCTCGACGGAATCGTCCGCGTACGTTCTATTCTATTGTCTTTTTTTTGTTCTTCTGATTTTTACTTGCACTTGGTTATCTAATGGATGGCCTTGGACAGCTTACAAACGAGTTTGAGTTCCCCGTGGCGTCATTCCACCATGCTGGGGAGACGTACCTTGTTCCGGAGTTATTGAAGAAGACATGGGTAAGACTTTTCTCTTTCCTTTTTGCTTGTTTGTGACATCCTTCTAACGATTTTCATATCCACCAGGGGGGCACACCTGCCATCGCGCTCTTTGCATCTAACTTCCGGTATGTATATATGGATTCACTTTTATAACTGTGCTGATGTGGTTGGTCTTGCGTGAAGGAAGAAACGCGAGGCATATCGAGGATCGGAGTTCGCTCCGCGGGTACTGGCAGAGCATGGAATTGACGTTGTTATGAAAGTAAGTGTCGCCTTATGTACTCCTTCACTTCACTCCCGATCTACAACCATTCTTTTCACTCTAAACGCATGTTGTCTACAGTATATAACTTAATCTTACTTCTAACTAACTTGTACTTGCAGTCTGACCACCCCGTTGTTAACTCCCGTTACCTCCTGCACGAAGCTGCCCAAGTGCACCATTATGGCCTCGACTCCGCACTCGCGCTCCTTTCCATTACGCATACTCCTGCCACTGCCATGGGGGTGGGCCATCGGATTGGGATGTTGAAACCAGGTATGTGAGACTGCTAGCTAATTTCAATGAAGAAACTAAGTCTCGGTTGGATTGCAGGGTATGATGCTGGTACGTCCTACTCGCGGTCAATGGATATATGAAAGATGATTCTGATTGTCTAATCGGAACCAGATATTGTGATCTGGTCTTCCCACCCGCTTTCACTCGCTTCAACGCCCACCCAGGTCTATATTGATGGTATCCCCCAGCTTTCTCTCCCTAGCCGCTATATTTCTAAGGGATCTACCACGCCCCCACGCACGCCCAATTTCGACTCAGAGAAGGTAGCAGCAGTCACTCATGAGGGTGTTCCCCCTCTTGAACCTCGAAGCGTTGAAAGGGTGCTGTTCGCGAATGTGTCGGGGCTTTATGTGAGAGGTGAGGGCTCGAGTGGGGTGATGCGTATTTCCGAGCAGGCAGGATTGGTGGGCGTGGAAGATGGCCGAGTGGTATGTGCTGGCGAATGCTTGAATTTTGCAGCAGGGGCCATCGATATCGTGGACCTTGAGGGTGGCACGATCACTCCTGGATTGACGAGCTTTGGTACGCCGCTGGGGCTCGTGGAGATAAGGCTTGAGCCGAGCACGAACGATGGAAGGGTTTATGACCCTCTCGATGGAGATTTGCCCACCATATTGGGTGACACGGTTATGAGAGCACAAGATGGGCTCATGTTTGGCGGTCAGAATTTGCTGTATGTATCCTTTTCATTCTCTACATCTGCATCTGCATTTCCAAATCGACCTTTTGGATTGCAGACTAGCCTATCGCAGTGGCATCACAACAGCCATCGTTGCGCCCTCTGGGACCTTCCTGCAAGGCGTATCTACTGCATTCTCACCTGGAGCCGCGCATGCTCGCGTCGAAAACGCGAGTGTCGTTGATGAGGTCGCATTGCATGTGGGTGTAAGTATGTCTTCACGAGTAGGCGTGAGCACACAGGTGGCAGCACTTAGGAACATGTTATTTGGGGAGAGTGGGGATGAAGTACTCAAGAGCGTTAGAAAGGTCGGCTTATTCTATTACATTGAATTGACGCTGATATCCAGCATCAAGGGTCAAACTACGCTTGTCATTGATGTTGAGAGTGCAGATATAATGGCGACGCTGCTTCAGCTCAAGGATGAGTATGAGGCTAATTCCGGCAGGGAACTTCGTATGACCTTCGCAGGGGCAACCGAGGCTCATATCCTTGCGCACGAAATTGCGAGGGCAGGCGTGAGCGTGATTGTCACGCAGAGCAAGCCGTATCCGTCAACTTGGGAGCAGCGAAGGATGTAAGTATCCTCATACTCTTCCTTCGTGGTCCGATCTTCGCTTGCATTAAGGATACTAACCTGGCCATCACATAGACTTGCTGGCCCGCCGATCACACAGGAGAGTCTGGTCACTGCGCTTTTGAAGGCTGGCATCAATGTAGCCATCGGTGTTGTTGATGAGGCCTATGCCCGGAATACACGTTTCGAAGCCGGTTGGGTATGTTTGGTTAAACACTTGTTTTAATGTCATATTCGCTAACATCAATCCCAGCTCCTCCTCACGTCCAATGGTTTTATTGATCGCACGATGGCTCTTGCACTTGTCACGACAAACCTCGAAAAGGCGCTCGGAGTGCAGAGGGAGATGCCTCAGGACCTTGTGGCATACCGTGGTGGAGATGTTTTCGAGTTTGAAGCCAAAGCGGTGGGGGTTATATCGGAGACGTTCAGGCGAACAGATCTATTTGAGTGATTAGTGATCAGAACGGGAACCTCGTTCGTAGGCTTTGAGTTTCGTTATAGGAACAGATGTATAACAACTGATAGTACATTCGGTACTGTGCAATAGTCAATGTGAAACCTCGTTGCAGGATGAGATTGATGAGAAACAAGGACGCACATGGGTTTGTAGGGGTACCATTAGACAGTTTTAAGGTAGAGTTAAATCTTGCAAGTTCAATTCCTTTATCGATCTTCTCCAGCTCGCTCCAATCAATGATAACTGCCTCGAAAACATCTGGGATTTCGCCGGTACCTTCAAGTTCTTGTAAGCCATTGCTTGATTCCAGCATGTCACTTTCAAACCTGCTAAATTCTTCGAGCAGCTCATCGACCGTCATCAACTCCGGACTTGCAAGAAATTCATCGTAGAGTCACCAGCGAGTGGAGGCACCCATGCAAAGGATCTTTAAAGTTTATTTGCTAAGGCGGCTATGTAAAGTCCAAGTCCACGCTCCGGTTGAGTGTTCGTATCATACTATCATACTATGTGTGCGGCGTGCGAGCTTGCCAAAACAGTAGTTGTATCCATAAAAATAAGAATTGGATGAATTTCAAAGGGTCTTTTTGTTGGACAAAAGCAACAGAAGGGGGATCAAAGGGAGATAGGGAGAGTGAAATTTTGCTGAGGAAGGCTGTTGTATATCGGACAGAGCTGCTTCCAAGCACCTAACGCTGATTGTCAGACTCGGTCTAGTTCATAGTAGTCGGTGCTTACCATTGGCAGGCTGCGAAGCTGCCACGTCTTCAGGAGCCTCTGCAAATACCAAAGCTAATCCTCTATGGACTCATTAATTCGAGTCAGGCCAAGTGAATGGGGCAACTCACTCGTATAGATGCCAATCGATATGACTTTGCAAAAACCGAAAGTCATTGCCAGCTAAAAAAAACTTAGATGCAACACTTACCAATGCAACAGCCAAGGCCCAGGGTTGTCGGTGATGAAGCGGATAGTCGCATAATCACCAAGGCTTCCAGCAGATACGGTATCGCGCACGACAGGGTCCACATAATTATAGCCGCTACTTCCAGCGCTTCTGACGACAACGAAGCTGTGCTATGAATCACCTATTATTAGTCAATCGCATGTATGTAGGTGCTAAGACGTACCCCATGCAGGTGGAATGGATGCTGTCGAAAAATTCCAGTCTCTGTCAATCAAGGACATACATGATATTTTTAAATGGACTCACAGGGTCCCCTGCTAAGATATCGGTATTGAACGTAATTTCGATGACCTTATTCCGTGGCAGAGTGTATACGGTGCTGTTAGGTGCAAAATCCGCCGCAGCCATAGCACCACTTAGTATCTGTAGTAGAACAGGAACACTGGGAGAAGTGTAATAGACACCATTGATGAGGAAGTCGAACTTGGTCGCATTAAACCCAAGCGTAAGCTCAAGTTTGACGTCTGGTTCCTGTAGTAAACGTGACGAAGGCGGAAATAGGGGATGTAGGTTAGTCTCATTCAGGGCTGCCAAGTTTAATGTTGTCCTGTTCTTGGGGTCTGCGTTGGGAGAGCCTGCATATCGTAAGATAGCTGTGGCATTTGTACCCAGATCGGGATCGGCATGCACCCAATAATTGTCGACAGGCTGGTTTGTCTCAAGAATGAAAGAGTATCGTTGCGCGGTGTAGATCTGAATAGAGTCTACTACGAGTGGCTTGACGTATTGGCCATCGACTTCAATTATGGTAAGATTATGGCCATCAATTGAGAAAATGTAGTTGGGCTTGCATGCCATATTCAGTAAACGGAAACGGTATCGCTTTCGTGGCTGAACATTGATGACAGCGAAAGGCAGATCCGGCCCACCATCATAACGCCCAACACCGTTAATAAGCACCGAATCAGGAGTCGCTGGTGCCTGTACTTGTGGCGATGGTAGGTTATACCTGCAAAGCAAACTGTTTTAACAACAGAAAAAGATCCATCAGCCGTTTTTCTTACCAATCCATCAATGTGATAATGGTAGACTCTTCACTCGAATGTGAGAAGCGCAACTCCGTTTGGTCCGACTAACTCACCGTCATCAATCTCGTACAATGAACAATATGGGTCGTGGGGATCGTAGATGACCAACGGACCTCGTAGACCATCACAGTATTGAACCTGGTCTTAATTCAGTCGCCAACACTGAAATAAATCGAAGCACGTACTCCATAATGAGAGTGGTACCAGTATGTTCCCACTTGGTCGCCAGCATTGAACTCGTATAAAAAAGAGTGTCCTGGAGCGATCGGACATTGCGTAACAAATGCCGTACCATCCATTTGGTTACTATGATTTTGGAATAGTCCATGCCAGTGCTATTTGCAATAGGCATTATGGTAAGCTCCTACACGCATTTACCAGCCAGTGACCCAGTACTTACGATACTGGTACTCGTTAGCATTGATTCGTTGCTCAATTGGTTCGTGACGTTGATCTTGAATGTATCCCCCTTAGTAAAATGAGATCAACGAAGAGTTTGCGCATGCAAAGCAGATGGGCCACCTTCTGAGCCATGATAGTGGGCCCGGGATGAGTGCCACCTGCAAGAACTGCCCTGCAATGACTTTTGAGATCAAATAAGTCGAAAATACAGAAGACACTGACGACCTGGCGAACCCGTTTGGAGATACATTACCATTAGCGACGACGAGGTCAGAAACTGGGCCAATAGTAGCGGCGTAACTCTGGAGGCTTGCTAGAAAGAAGAAGAAGGTATAGAGTAACATGATCCAACGTTCAAGTCAATAAAGGAGGATGAGCAAAACATAGCTCAGCTTAAGTAGCCCTCTTAAGTTGGTACCACCTTCTGGATTCGAGAGTCACCCTGCATATCTTCTGATTCGTGGATCGAAAGTAATAACTATGAGGCAGTAATTCTCCATACCGGTAGATTCTCACCTATCTGTCAAGGGCACTCGGCTCCAAAATGTGATATTGTCCATCAGCAATACAAATTCTTCGAAGCTGAATAGCATCCAAAAGGAACTTGTCGATTGACTGGAGTGCCTGAATGCACTTTCATTTTTTTCCGCATAATTTGCTGTGGGATGTCGACCTGGCTGCGGATCGCCTGAAAAAACATCAATGGTCCCAGACGGCCAGGCTATGTCGGCTACACATACTGCCGTCGGACCACTTTTGGGCATGTAAGTCACAATGGAGTACTTCGTATAATACAATAGGGTCCGATCGCGAGCCAGCCTATGCCAGTACTAGAACACGTATATCAAGCCTCGGCAGAGTTGACAAAATACCTACAATTACTGGTCTTCAAGATCTGGTTCCAGGTACAGCAACGATGAATTTAACAGTTTCCCAGTTCGAGACTGGTATTTGAGACGAATCTGTTCATAAGCAGAAGTTTCAATTGATCTTCCGTGACGCAGCAGCGTTGCATAGCAGTTGCGCAGTAAGTAACGGCAGATTTAAATGGATTCCGTAAGTAAGAAGTCAGTTTCCAAGAGTGCAAGCAGCTGGCTGCTACCTTCCGCGTTATGTCACCTGTAACTGTTGAATGATCACCTGGCAAACTGATGGGCCAAGTTTAATTATATCTCCGCAGTTCAAAAAACGTACCGTCATCCAATGGTATGTTACTGTCAGGGTTTGATTCGCTTGACTACATTGCCACAATGTCTTGGAGCCTTAAAGTGTCTGTATAGGTACATTAACATCATCCAACCAAGAGTCAGCGAATTATGGTGGCCACTGAGATCAGGTGACAGATTTACGACCTTCTGGAGCGCTATTAGACGTTACTGTGATTCCGCAAGGGACAGGTAATTTGAAAATGGAGGTTATAATGACATCGGTAAAAATACAGGACCATGAGATTGTAGCTGGTTGTAGACGTGATACAATTATAAGCGCTGCGTCGGATCAATGGAAGGAGGTGAGCAAGGGACTGCATAATTGTTCCCACTCAAGTTGGAATATCATGCAAGCTACCTTGCGAAGGGTGACTGGCCGTTGAGCGGACATGAAATCACCGATGTTGGGTGAATACTATAGGCGAGTAGCTCAGAGCAGATAGCAGTGTGATTCAGGAACGTACCGGCAGAGAAATCCGCACCATTGATATATGTGCACTGGAGGCCACCGTGGCATACGGTAAGTTGGTCGTGTACTGGATTGTCGAGGACACATTTGGAGGTGTGTTATATATAAGGCTGGGTATGATTTCGACAGGGAATTGCAAACAGATAGACGTTGTGTTAGTAGGTAACACGAAGATAGATATGAAAAACCGGTATAGAGCCCGTTCAGTAATATAATAGCATGCTATATCAAAAGCTGAGGCAGATTGATTGGGAATAAGGCCATCAGGACACCTCACCATTGTTCGGTGCAATAGGCAACGATGCTCAACGAATGACAATACTTATTGGAAGGATAAAGCTCGTTTGAATTCTGGATTATTGCTAGTCATCGTCGATAGAGTTGACGTTCGTGCGCTTTATTATTTGTGCGTGTTTGAGCTGATTTCGATCATAACCGAATCAGGACACTCGGAGCACTTGCTTTGATCACTTTTGGTAGAACATCACTCGCCCCTTGCTCCGCAACACACTATCACCTTAGAGTGATGACAGCCACTTACTTAGCTTTAGATCAGCGCGATGGCTCGACTAACAAACGTTGACATATCTACCGTCGACAGTGGTCGTTTCTTCATCTTAGTGATAAGTATCGTGTAGAGTTTCACATGTAGGAAGGAGAAAACATAAACAACATCTATGCAATCTTGACAGTCTGAATGACATTCGTAAGCATACACCAGCAGCCAAAAACAAGAAATGGATGTACTTTAGCATATAACGAGTCTACGACCTTGCTAACTTGCTCCAGAGTCCCAATTGCCGCTCCATACGTATTCTGAAAAAGGATATAAGCATGAATGGGATGAGTGGGAAGAGGGGACGCACGTCGGCTTCTAGCTCATCGAATACGATTAGGCATCCTCGTCCCTGATCCAGCACGCCGTGGAACACTTTATCCAAGATCATCTGAGATAGCCTGAAACATGACATCAGCTACTCTTCACAGAGAAAATCTAATACGCACTTGGCCTCAACGTCCTGCCGTCCTTGCCCGACCTGTTTGGCAACGTAGTCAATCTCTACTACCGAGTACGGCTCAACAATACGCAGCAGGTTTTGCTGGAGAAGGGTGTCATAGAGTGCTGCAAGATGTGAGCGAATGGTAGGGTCGGACGAGAGCTCTGTGTAGCAATGACAGGTCAACAACGAGTTGTACAAATGAAGCACGACATGCCATCTTTGTAATCCCGAAGGGCCTTCTCGAAATCCGACAAGTTCCGATTCTGATGCGCAAGTGCAATAGTACGCATGCTCTCGATCTCGCGGAGCTGAGCATATTTCACTGCGAGCTTGATGGAGAGAAGTGATGTTACATCTTCGGGCTGGTACGCACATCAGAATGAATGACGAGTTAAAATCATTGACAACACACCATATTCAACATGACCTTGCACAAAAGCATGTACTTGAGTGCGTTCAGCGCTGCTGGATCATCCTGCGATGACATATTCTCAAAAGTCTCATAGAAGTATGAGGTATGCAGTAGTGTAATCCTTGTCTTCAGCATGGAGAACACCGGATTGGAGGTCTAACGCTGCTTGAAGATGAGGAGGACAATATATTGAGTTTGCAGCTGTTCTGGCGGAAGTAAGGGCAGCCTTTGCAATTCACGGATGTAAGGGCGCGTAATGAGAATACCAGGATGACATCCGAAGGACTAACCTTAGACTTCGAGAGGTTTCCAATGCCACGGTAGACGCGACTCTCGAGCAGGTGTACTTCGGTAAGAATCATCTTGTCGTCTAACCTTTTCAACTCTGTCAAGAGGGCATCGATTCTCGTTAAGGCTAACTTGTACTGCAGTGCTTCGAGTTGCCTGTACCAATGATCAGCATCGTCGTAAGAAGCCGATGTGTCTCTTACAAGGAAACGAGTCGAATTTCCAAACTATGTTTGAGGAATATGCGCTTTTCGCGCTTTGACCACTCAATGTTGTCGGTTAAAACGTCAATCTGAGTTTGTCGGCTATTAGGGATAGAGTTGAAGTAATTGAGAAGCGTGCGGACTATAAGGTAGGTATTTATCAACTACAGCAGATCAAAAACAGAGGCTACTCACTCAGCTTGGCGGTCTTTGCCTTGGCAGTTGAAGACATGAATGATCTCGAGAGTGTGATGACTTGCGCTAAGCCACTGGCATCTCTGTTTGGCGTGAGGGCTTGCGTATAACAACAAACTTTGCAAGCCTCACTTTTGATCTCGATAGAGCTCTGCAAGTTTGATCAAGGCCGACTCTTGGTCACGCAAGGACTGTTCCTTGTCAGCATTGACTGCCGATCCATTAGAGGTGGATGCTGAGAGCATGCATTAGTACTAGCAGTCAAGGCATACACTGTTCAACACACCTGTAGAATCTAGTATTTGTTTGTAAAGCTCCTCTGCACGCTTTGGGTCAGAGGACGCAATATCTGCAGCCTGCTTGAGGAGGTCTTGAGTAGATGCCATGATTCAGTGTTGGCTATGAGCAGAAGGCGTTCCTGGGTGTGACGCGTCTTCACACCGTGGGAATATGAACTTGTGAGACTGACGCGTCGAAGGGAACCCAAGGGAAGCTCCCTAACACTGACAGTCATGGCAGAAGAAATCATTCCGATACCAAATCTCAGCCTCCCGCAGCACCTGTTCACTCTTATCTCACCAACGCTCGAGCAACTTCACGACAATGCAAGAAAACAGTTGCTTGAAGGAATCAAGGCAGACAGTAAGTAATGATATCATCTTAATGTTATTGACTTGATCTATGGTTTATGCAGAAATGTCGCCGTATTATAAGTTAGTAACCTCTGCGGGTGCTCTAACGCCTGATTCCGCGTTGCTCGAATCGATGGAGAAAGATAATGAGGAAGAGCTCAAGAAGCTAGACGAGAGACTAGCAGAGGCGGAGAAGCAAGAAGGAGAATCCGAGATATCAGACGCCTTGAAAGCCAGAGCTAATCATCTAACTCGAATTGGTGATAAGGTGTGCCTTTTCTATGCTAAGTTGTACAGACTCTGAATATTATTATACTTAAAGGAAGGTGCAGTCGCAGCGCAAAAACTTGCGCTTGAGAAAACACCTGGCCTTGGCTCGAGGATAGATATTGTGCTCACTCTCATTCGACTGGGATTTTTCTTCGGCGATAATGGTCTCATCACTGAGAACCTTCCCAAAGCAGAAAAGTGCGCTATCGCAGAACTTTACTGCGACCTTGAATTGACGTATCGTCCAGATTCATCGAGGAGGGTGGTGACTGGGATAGGCGTAATCGTTTAAAGGTCTATCGTGGGCTCCATATGATATCCATCCGCCAGCTTAAGGCTGGTGGCGCACTTCTCCTCGATGCACTATCGACATTCACTGCCACTGAACTCACAACGTACAATGACTTCGTCGCTCTCACCATAATCATAAACGCTCTCACCCTTAAACGAGTAGATCTCAAGAAACGTGTATGTTTGTTCTTCTAGTATTTCTCACTGCTGATCATATTTCCTGTAGCTCATTACCGCACCAGAGGTTATCTCCGTTTTGCCCGAAATCCCGATCCTTGGAGATCTCTTGAATAACCTTTACGACTGTCACTATGCAAAATTTTTTGTCGCACTCGGTACGTTTCTTCGCACCCACAATCCACTTCCGAGGCCCCTGTCTAACCTCCCATTATATTTGTCTGATGTGATTGATAATGACTGACATGCCATGTCCATGCTCACAGCGACCCTTGAGCAGACGTATCTCTTACCCTCGCGACTCCTCTCGCCTCATACCCGCTACTATGTACGAGAGATGCGCATTTTAGCATACAGCCAACTTCTGGAGTCCTACCGCAGCCTCACACTTGAAAGTCTTAGCGGTGCATTTGGCGTCAGCGTCGAGTTTGTTGACAGGTATGTATTATCGCACGTGTATCTTACCCGTTTTGAGCATCTCTTCCAGTGAGCTCTCACGGTTTATCGCCAACGGGCGTTTACATTGCACGATCGACAAGGTGCACGGTATCGTGGAGACGACACGGCCGTCGCTCAAGAACGCACAGTACGACAAAGTCATAAAGCAAGGCGATGTCTTGTTAAATTCGATACAAAGATTGAGTAAAGTGTTGTACTAGTACTTTACGTCCTGTCGCTGTCTTTCGTGCACTTAGATAGTATTGTACTCATTTTAAGTTGATACATAAAGGGTGTGGGCACTGGCACATCCGAGTCGTCCCTGTCATCAACATGGACCTCCTTTCAGACCCTGAGAGTGTCCTCGATCTTGGTGTGTAGGTCCAGTGCATTGATATTATCACACCAGTGCCAGTGAGGTCGAAAATCTACTTCCGTCAGATGACGCTAAGTTCAGGTCGTGTGCCACTACGCCGCTTCCCATGAGAAACTTGACAAACATCACCTCTGGCCGTCGAGTGTTGCTGACACTCATCCCCGTCTCATTTGCTGCAGTCTGGACATATTGGTCATCGTGGCGCACAGCAAGCAGCAAAGCAAGCTTATCTACGAGCATGACCACCGAACCACACAACATCAGACAGCATCCTACATACTGGTTCAATGATGGTTCCATCGTCATTCGATCACGCAGCATGAGCAATGGGGAGGTTTGTTTCAGGTTGCACAAGAGTTTATTACGTCGACAATCCCGCTTTGTTCAAAGGATGCTCGATAGCGGGACCAGCGCCGACTCTGAACTGTTGATTCCGCCAGAACTTGGTGTTCAAGTCCAAGATTTGACAGCGCTGCTGGAGCATCTATACCACGATATGTGAGAGCATCTTTGTCATGGTGGAACTGACAGACAACGATTTTGATGTTCTTGCAGCCCTCTTTCCGCTGAAGCGCCCTTCTCGCATGTTGCGGCGATCCTGCGTATATCTTCCCCAGATCAGCTTGATCTGCCCGGAGTGCACATGTCAGCACGGGCTTACTTTGTATCGATGTTTCCACAGGGGCCTCAGCCATTCGCACATCCTAGTAGCCATCTAGAAGAGGCACTGGCACTTGTGCAGTCGTATCAGATTTCCTCGGTAGGTCCATGTCTATTCCGTCATGCTCGCGATTTTTTGTTAGGTTCCTTCCTGTTGTTCCGTCGGTGTGAAATTATGAACAGCAGGCTTCTCTGAATACGCTTACCACTTGCCTGGTCTCTTACTGTGGTACGATAGTTCGCTCTAACGGCTAGTCAGACATTTGAGCATGCTCTTCCATCCTTCGAAAAGCTTACGATGCCTGACGCGTGGCCGGCAATCATGCAGTGGCCCAAGGGAGGTCCCCTTGCGGCGTGGTGGATACCTGATATTCTACATGCTGTGTTTCAGGTGGTGGGTTCTCCCCGCGCCTGGGAAGGTTACCACTACGTTGGCTCGCTCCTATCATTCATGGCATTTCTTTTGTTCCAAAGAATTTGTGTGTGCTGATGAGGGACAAAGCATTCACTGTTGTTGGATGTCTTTTTTTTTCATTCGCTCGGCGTTCTGAAGGTTTTCGGCACGGACTATCGAGAAGCTGATTCTACTATTCCAGATCAAAAAGGGCATATATTACAGCCTTGTCACGACTTCTGAATTCGAACTCGAGGATGATGACTTAAATGTAGAAAATTCCATCAAACCAGATGGCTTGCCAGGGTCATCGTCATCGCCACGCCTCATTCTACCCCCTACAGATGTCGAGCGGTGCAGAAGCCTGATGACTGGCATCGTGGAGTATTTCACCCCTGTTTTGTTCACACCAGTGCGTGTTCCTGCCATCTGATTCCGAGGAAGTAGCCACCGCAGTGATATTTTGACTTGTGGCGAGTCGCCGGGAAATGAGATCTTAATCAAACGGCCGCTTCGATTACATGTTTCACTGGCTTTAGATGCTATAGCCTTCGTCGAACACCGATCGTTGGAAGATTTCCTTTATTTATGACTTGATCCGCTCTTGTGTGACCATAAGCCTGTGCGCTAATTCGTCGATTATTCTAGCCTGCAACTCCTCATATGGCATGTACAGACGTGTTTGCGGACAAATGGATGCCGCTCGTAATAACGCCCGCAATATCTGACTCTGGCGTCTACAAACCACTCGAAATGCTTGAGCAAATTAAGCAAATCGACTGGGCCGCCGAGGGCTTGTGCGCTGCGTGCGTCAGAGAAAAGACGCAAGAATGGACACAGGAGCAGGAAGATATATGGGAGAAAATGGACTCATGGTTGAACCCGGGGGGTACAAAGCATTCCCTTGTTTGAAGTATACGGAGATATATTTGTTGTGGTATTTGCGGCCCATCTATAATTGTATGTAAATCGGGCACGTACAGCTACCTCTCCCTAGACGACGTCTGTGAAGCTCCGCAACGTGGCCTTGTTTTTTTTGTTTCAAGCTCCTGCTATACTATGAAACAACAAGTACTACTACTGCTTGGTGCATCAAATTTGGAAATTTAGGTGCGCGCTAGTACGTAATATCCTCATATCCTCAATTTGCATTCTCCTTTGTTTTATGCACTCAAGTCTGACCGGCATTTCAATATTTCAATCTTGACAACCGGTATGTCGTTAATGTACATGCTATGCTGGTTCAAGACCTCTATAGCCGCACATTATTAACTACTGATCACTAAATTTTTCGTCTGCCCGGGCCGTTATGTTGTATTATTCATTGAGGCCACGACATCAATACTTTTACTCGGCCGTCAACTAGCTCAACGACTTCATGAGGCTAGTATCCATGTTTATTCTCAAGTCATATGTGGGAAATGATTTGCTAGTTTCAGGTTTTTCGACCGCGCTGCTGGATAATAGTGCTATCCTTGCCGAAAACATCGTGACAAACGCGAGCTGTTTGTGGGCGCGATGAGGGCATTCCAAGTTTTAACGACCGAAATGAACTGTTGTTGACACTTCCTCCACGAGCATTTTCACACTTGTTCGAACAGAGATTCGTAGTCGTTTTTCCTCCTTGGGCTGATATATCTGGTCATCGATGGTCCTTTCTCGTGCAGTGCGATTTGTAGAAGACGCATATCGCCTGCAGGGAGCTGCTATTCTGGCTACTATCGACCCACAATAATCCAGGGCACATCTATGATGATTGCGAAAACAATTTTTTCCTATTGTGTGTACCCACTTACATGCGCGTATACTGGCCTACGTAGAATTTTGGAGAAGCACCAGCCACGGACACACTGTCCTATTGATGTCGGACTTTTGTCTCCTGAGGCACACAACACCCTCATAAATCCTCACAGCTCTTCTCCTTATGGGTGTCTGACATCTGTTCTTGTATCGCAACAGGTGGTGGATCTGTGGGCTCCTTCGTAGCACCACTCTGTCAATGTCAAGTGGACCTCTTCCAAGAATCACAGATTCTCATTTGTTGTCCACCTCATCCACGAAGCACAAGAGTAGCGGTGGCGCAAGTTGAGAGGCAGTGTGTTTCCTTCAAATAACACATAAATACCTTCCAGCCTACGTGCCTTCGATCAAGCATTTTCCAGAAACCACCATTCGCGCGCGGACGATTATGACCGACGTGAAGAAACCAACGATTTCTTGTATTCGGGATGTAATAGTTCCTTCCCCTCACTCTCCACCACAAATCTTGAGTCATGGCATATATACAATTGTCTACGAAAGCCCTTCATCTGTCAACTGGACCTCGGACATTCGAGCCTGGATTGAACAGTACCTTGTCTCCTTCACCAACTTATCCTACGCTCGAAGGCTTCTCGGAGAAATATATTTTCTGGCTCCTGGGTTGTTGATTGGCCATATCTGCGCCACGTTGTGGCTTAGCATCTCCGATGCACTGCTTCTCTTCTGCTTAGGTTCCATATTTAATTTTGTGAGTGATGGACTCGATTCCGATGCATGAAACTTATCCCGTGCAGGTCGAAGGTCATTCCTCGGGAAACGTGTCTCACGACTCAATTAATGTTGCCATCTACGGAGGGTTCTTCTGCGCCATCATTGAACCTGCTTGCAGTCGCTACCTGTACGGTCATGTGATTTCATTATTCGAGTGGCTCGCTTATCGTTACCTGTAGAGCATATGTGAACGACGTTATCAATAGTCGTTTGAAAGCACATTTCCTTCCCCAGCTAGTTGAAGGTGAGATAACCTATCCAGAATTGTACCCATATATTAAACCGTGAACAATATTTCCAGCCAGTATGCGTGCGGATGTGTCTTCGATGCAAGGTATGGATCTTCGTCGATTTCTTAATACCCTTTGTGATATCATCCTCTAGATTGCTATACAATATTTCCTGTGAAGGGTCACTTTCCGTCGGATGTACCAGGCTCGTCATTCTTACAAGGTGTATTTCACATCGCTCGCGCAAGCATTGCCCTGCTATCGCAAGTAGCTGTCTTGATGAACGCGGTACTGCACAAACCTAGTCCGGAGAGAGAGGTGTTGTTTTTGTTCTGCATTGCTCATCCGCTTGTCCGTTGGTTAGCACCCTCCAATGTCACTGGTACCCAAGGTTTGTGGTTATTGAGGGCTGTCGCTATTTTCTGAAACAAACTCATTGTAGGATATATCTTTTATACACTAAACGTGCCTTTCAAGCAAATGAAATCTCTCTATGATCTAGCATTCTCATCTCAATATCGAGAGGAACTAATACTCAACGGCGCCCGCCAACAGTATTCACTCTGGTAAGACAACGTTCATTCAAGCGTACCTATATTAATGGGTTGTGCAGAATATCAGAAGTCGACTGAGCAGCTTGGTGAAAAAATCGTGACTGAACCGTTTCCCTGGGCAGGTGGTTTGATCAGAAGGTGGTACTGGGACTTCCTAATCAATTTAACTCTCGACCTTCCACTCGTAAGTTATCATATCTTACTTTCTGATGTACTGACATACTTCAAGGTGGTCTATGCGCTGGTTTTGCCCTGCCGCCTTTCGCCTGCTTCTGTGATGTCAATTGCTCTGCTGCAACAAACGACCAATAGGCTTTCCCTAAGCATCGGCGAATATGGGATGAATTCTGTATCAATAAAGAGCTTGTGCCTTCAGGCGAAGTGGCTCTACGACGCTATCAGTTACAAGAGCAAGATGCCAAATGGACCGATGTCTTATCCAGACCCCTCGCGGGGTAGTTCGTCAGATGGGATGAAAATATCTTTTCGGTGAGCTTCATGCTATAAATGAGGTGATGTGCTGACCTTATGATACAAATAGACAAGTATCGTTTCGTTACGAGAAATGCGGTCATAACGCTCTTGACAACGTCTCCCTGGATATTGCCCCCGGTCAGCTTGTCCTTGTCGTTGGTGTCAATGGCAGCGGGAAGTCTTCGTTATTGAAACTCATAGCGCGTCTCTCCAATCCCACTGAAGGGGAAATCTTAATCGACGACAATCCATTGTCGACATATGATTCCGATGATGTGCGAGCATCAATTGCATTCTTGCCCCAGCTACCGCTGTTATTTCCCATGTCAGTGAAGGAGAACATCTGTCTTGGGCTGCCGTCCCATGTTCATGTGACCGACGAGCAAGTTCAAGAAGCAGCCAAAATGGGTAGTTGCACGAACTGGGTATCAAAGTTGCAGAATGGGTATGATACCCAGGTGAAGCCTACTCATGACATTGGGAACGGGTGGGCTGACGGAACTTACGGCACCATCTCTGAGAGATTGCGGGAAGAACTGGCGCGTCATAAACAACAGACAGTCACAATCTCAGGTCAGTAGTCACTGTTTGCGTACGGGATATCATTGATTAATAAGTGGTCACAGGTGGTGAAAGGCAACGGCTTGCGGCGTACGTACATTGCCGTTACCTCCGCGTCATAGTTGCTCATTTTCACTACCTCATCATCAGGGCTAGAACCTTTATGAGGATCAATCACTCAGACATCAGATTAGTTGTAGTCGACGAAGCCACGTCATCGTTGGACCCTATTACGGAATGCGACATTCTTTCTAAATTTCACCAGGTCCGCCAAGGAAAGACGATGATCCTAGTCACTCATCGCTTCCACCATCTTGTCAAGGAAGCTGATAAGATCATGTAAGCAGACACACCGTGCTAGCCATACAGGTGAAACTGACACTTCGTGACAGATGTATGAAGGATGGATCCGTGGTCGAGCAAGGGACGCATGATCAGCTATTGAAGATGATGGCGAGTATGCAAAGCTGTATAACGCGCAAGTTGTCTCGGCATAATCCTGGATATCAAATTGCGCCGGTGTCGTGATTCTTCTTGTATCCTTGTTCTCTTGTTTATGTTTCCCGATCCTGCCCCTATCGATTGCAATGCGAGTCTGGATAACTCAAGTCTATCTGATAGGCTAAAAGTGTACCTTTGCGCGAAACTATGCTCGCGGTGAAACAATCATCATGATAAGTATTGATCTCAGATCTTGTAATCTCGAACTAGGACCTGCCAGCTGAACCACGTTCCTGCCTAACCATAACCGCACATCGGCGCCTGCCTTATCCATACCTGTGGTATAAACAAAATGACCCTGAAGTACCCCCCGGGCCAGTTCACCGATCAAATCTTCGATGAAGGGTGTTCTATCAATTTAAAATACT
This sequence comes from Suillus cothurnatus, assembly GCA_016758765.1. Lineage (NCBI taxonomy): Eukaryota > Fungi > Basidiomycota > Agaricomycetes > Boletales > Suillaceae > Suillus > Suillus cothurnatus. The sequence goes on along the minus strand of JABBWL010000042.1, from coordinate 64,296 downwards.
ATTGACGGCATACGTTGGAATCGCGCGTTCATTCGCAAGGCAAGAACCCGCGCTATCCTGGAATGGCTAGCTTGGCTTCGATATGAAATCTAGGGTGTATGCGTGACTTGGGTACCTGCATATGTAACTTTGCTGACAGGTTCGATAATCCCCAATGCAGCAATGACAGAACGCCAATGCTGTGGGGAAAGCGTCTATGAACATACCATGAAATCTTAACCTTCAATTTGTACGGTAACGTTAAGGGACTACCATGAAATAACCCACAACGATTCTCCAAGTATTAACCCATCAAAGAGTTGTCCAGGACCTGAAGACTCCACAAGCTAAATTCGTATACGGTATGACACACAGCGACAGAGAGAACGACGGTAATACAAATAACAAAAGAAAAGGAAAAAAAAACAGTCTCAATACAAGAAACGACGACATTGAAAATGAAAGCGTAAGATATGATATCATGAAGACGGGCATAAGCGCAAAGCAAAGCATGGTAACATGAGGTATGAGAAAATCATGATGTGACAAAATAAAAGTAGAAACGTGAGGGCGGGTGACATACCAAAAAGCTCGCAAAAGCACGAGTCCATACGGTAACCACCAAAGAAAGATTGTCTCGAAAACTGGTATCCATCCAGACGAACTCACTCAATAATCTCAAACCGTCCCCTCTTCCCTCTCTCCCATCGCCCCCATCGTCCAATTCCCGCTTCTCCCCTCCCATCCCGGGACCTAATGCACCTGCGAGACCGACGAAAAGCCCTCCGACACTCCTACGCCCGAAAAACTCTCCTGGGTAACGATGTCTCTTAGAATAGCTGCGTATCGTTCGTCAGATAGACCCATCCCTGCTAGGGGGTTGATCCGTCCATCGTCGTCGTACCCCGACATTCCCAACGTCGGATGCAGACTGGAAGAGGAAGATGAATTAGATGAGGAGGAACTGGAATTGGATGATGAAGCGTTGTCGTTGTAATTGCGACGCTCCAACCGCGAGTGCTTCGCTAAAAGATTGAGTCTGAAAGAGGAGGGACGCCAAGCGAACGTGGTACTTTCGACATTTGTTGGATAACTTTAAGGTGCATGAGGTGTTTCTGTGCAGCCGCGTCAACTTACACATCCCAATACAAACAAAAAAACACACCTCCAACATATCCAGCAACCCCTCCTTTGTAATGGCTTGGGCAAAATATCATTCATCCCAGATGAATAATAGTCATAATCTCACTCGGTTTTGAATTAGACGTCATACTGATAATGGGGGTCATATGGTCGAATTGGCGTATGAGATTCGTTAGCGCTGACTCCGTCCATTTTGGCATCACGATGTCCTGTTACATTCCCAGTTAAATTAGTTTTCTAGCACACGCAGACAAGAAGAAAATTACTCACCATCAACACCAAATCATATTTTTCAAGGTTCATCTTATTCACTGCTCCAACACCATCCACAGCAACATCGATCATGCATCCAAACACCTGCAAGAACTTGCTGCTCAATCTCCTGCTCACCGCGTCGTCATCTACAAGCAGCACCCTAGGGGGAACAGCCCATCCGGCACAAACGTAGACCGTCGAACACGGATAGTCGTAGGTGTAGTCGAAGATCGTCCATTAGACGGCGTCGGACGTACGATTTCTTCAGAATATGGATCGGGCTCCGATGGTAGGTTGTCGTTGTCGTTCCCTCCCTCCCCTTCACCTTCACTCTCTGCTGGCGGAGGCACAGCACCCGTCGAAGGGTTAGCATTGAACATCCAATTCCCATTCTGATCCTCCACGCTACTCCGGGGGTAACAGATGTCCAACCGTAAAAACCTGCAGTCCCTCAATGCATTGTCGTCGGCGCGTCCCAGTTCATGTCAGGGGGAAGGAGAAACGTAAGCGTTGCCGTCTTGCGTCGGCGCTTGTGATGACGGCTGCTGCTGTCCGCCTCGATGTATATGCGAATGCATTCCATTCGTCCTCTGCACATGCATCTCCTCACCTGCCGACGCCCCCGAAGTACCAGAACCCGAACCCGAAGTCGGGGTTGTAAACCCAGCATCGCTCGCAGCTCGCCTCGACATCTCGTTCATTTGCACCAGACTCAGCCGCGCGACCATATCTGGATCTTGAAGACCGAGTTCCTGGGCAGGAACGAATTGCTCTTGGGCTGGGATGAATTGATGGGGATGGGGAGGGGGGAGAGAGTATGAGTTGCGGAGGGAGGCCGATTGGGGCGGTTGGGACATTGACATGGTTTTGCGTGCGTGTGAGGAAGGTATGGAGAACGAATTGAAATTTGCAGGAGATGTGAGGAAGGGCGATGGTTGTGGTTGGCCCACGGATCGTTGTGAGTGGGATGCTAGTAGGGCAGGTGGTGGATGTGTGCTGGGCGTCATACTAGGTGCGAGGGGTGTTGTTGAGGTTTGAGACATACTGTGGATGGGGGTTTGAGGTAGTGGTTGAGATACGGTAGGTTGAGGCACCGATGTTGGAACGATGGGTACTGAAGCGACAGTAGAAGACCCGGCGGCGGTTTGGGAGGTAGCGTCTGAAGGGTCTTTTGGTTTACCTAGTGAGGGCAATACGTATTAACGAAGAGATCATCGAGAACACAAGTACACGAGAAGAGGAAGAGGGACAGGCCCAGGTATAGTCGTCACCAGTTCAAAATGCACCCGCGTCCTAGTAGACGAACATTTTAGGCCCATCAACTAGGCATCGAGGCCTCGTCATCAATGTCTAGACCACGACCAGCACATTGCGAACAAACATTTTATCTCCACGGGGGAGCATATTTCGAAAGTACACAGAAGAGAAGAAAAACCAACGAGGATCAGAAATGGGACATAATAAAAACAAATAAAGCAGCAAAACAATAATCAACGACACTCACCTCCCTCCCCTAAAAAATACTGTATCAACCCCTGCATCAAGGCATCTTGCTGTGCCATCCCCTTTTGAAAATTGACCATCTCAACAAGCACGTCCCCGTATTGACGCTCCAACACCCTAATCTGCTCTTCAGCTCTCACGACTTGATTCCTCAAAGTCTCATTCGTAGCGAATAGATTATCATTCTGAGCCTGTAAAGACGAGTGCGACGCCAGTAAAGAATCCGTCTGTCCTCGTAGCGTCTCGTGGATGATAAAAGCGTATCATGCGACGAGAACAGCGATTGGTACGAGTTTTGCAGGACGCCGATGTGGGATTGCACAGCTGCTAGTTCGGCGGTGCTAGTTTTCGCCTGGGACGGGGCTCCCAGAGCTTGCTCCTCTGCCGCCATTGTGACCTCCGTTAGAGGAGGAAGGGAGGGATTTACGCGCTGCGGGGACTTTGCGCTTTATGTTTCAAGGGCATCACGCCGGTCGGCATGGAAATCGGGGTGTCGGAATGTCCAGCTGTGTTCACCGAATTGGGCGTCATCGGATGTTTTAACCTGATGCGGAAAGATTAGTATATTGGATAACGGTGGAACGAATAAAGTAGAGGAGGTAAGATAGGTAAAGAGGTAGTAAGTACGGCCTAAAGGAATGTAAAGCGTTTGACGCTGCCTTTACGGAGATGAAGACGGACCCAAGGTGATTCCGCCAGGTCACGATGGAATGCCAAGAACCCCCTGTGGCGAGGACGAATTACGAAAGGAGTATTCTCGGCGGTGGCAATGCACCAAAAAAACCGTCAAACCTCGTCAACAAGCATCTGAGATAGACGTGGAAGAGTCTCGGATCGAACCGAGATCGACGGAAAGGCCCGAGTGGAGGATGGGGGATTCCTGTGGTGCGGATCGCTGAGATAAAGAGGATTGGATTGCCTTTGATAGGCAATATGGGGTATGCAAGAAGTCGCGTGATGGGGGATGATGGAGAACTCGAGGTGTAGTGGAAGGGGAATAAAAATAAAAGGAACGGTGTAAGGGGAAAAGGTGAAGGACTGAAAGGAAGAATTTCGAGATCCGGAATAAACTGGACTCACTTTATGAAAATCATATTTGTTGAGTTGTCTTACGAAGGAAGCAAAATTTGAATGCTTGAACATGCGTGGGAGGATAGATTTTGTAAATTCATTCATGTCCTGAGGGAAGAGCGAACGGAATATCGGTGAAAGTACCGATGATTGGAAGAGAATGCGAACCTTTACGACGAAGCAATCGCCTTGTGGGCCCCATGACACGACATGAGAGAAGGTATGATCTTCTAGCATTCTGTAGGGGGAGTTGAAATGAGACTTGTGATGATGAAGGAAGAAGAGAAGATGTACTTGTATAGCTTTTTGACGAAATCGCTAGTTGCTGGCATAGTATCTTCTTGTTCTTTGAGTGGCGGGACTGAGTGAATCTGGTGAGTGGGTTCTCTCTTCATCTGCCTCATCTCTCGTTGGGCATGAATTGGTACATCTTCTCTTGAATTTGAAGTGCGATGGATTGATGATGATGGACCCCAAGAGACTGGAGAAGGGTGGCGATAGGGCGAAGAGTCCATTGCAGCCATGGGAGGAAGAGTTGTGACTGACGCACGCTGAGGTAGATTTATAGCAGGCAACTGAACTTGGGGTGGTGGTAGCTGATGTGAAGCAAATAAACGAACTGAAGAGTAAGGAGGACCTGTAGTAGTGGTGTGGTGGTCCATGTGCATGGCTGTATAGCGTATAGCAAGTGATTATTATCGCAAGGGTGTAAGGGTCGAAACCCAAACACAGGTAAACTCACGCTTTCAACCCAGATGCCAACACGAAAGAGGGGCTCTCCACAGTTAGACGTCGATGTCGAGGAGATTATATCAATAGAAGAATTACTCGAGTTTAAGGAGTCTAGACTTTTGACTAAAGTACTATTCAATAGACGCCCAAAGGTTCCAGACTCAACGTGCGGTTCCGAATTGTCCGACAATCGGTTTGACGGCAGTCACCTTCTAGACTACTACCCTCGTTCCTGTCTTCATCTTCACCGGTCATTATCGAGCCAAGCTGTCGATTCAATAGCGCCTCATGTAGCTCAAGTTATTCAGTTGCTGTCATCCCCATCATCCTTCCCCCACTAGTACTAATCCTTGTCCTTAGGCTTTCATTAAAGTAATATCGCTTCCATTCAATCTCTCTCTCAAGATAAGTACCAAGAATATTCTCCTTCGCTGTACAACTCAATACAACTCCCCATGCCCGAACTTCATATCCTGCATCATGAAACTTCGGGCCTTGCCGTATCAAATATCCCCTCATCCAACCCACTCCATTAGGTCGGTTTCTCAATTGCTCAAACTTCCCACTTTGCGTCCTTTGTCAATGCCGCGATATTTCCTATCTCCCCCGGCATATAATTTCTTCTTCGTTCCTCTACCCCTAATTACTTCTTCACCCAGGCGCTGGCCTAGCAATTGGTTCTCAGCCTCTCGGCATGCTACACACGCACGTTCTACTCAAAAATAAACATTCTTGCGTCCTAGTTAATCAAGGTCTTTATCCGACTAATATCATCGACTTCTAACTTATGAATAGTCTGACAACATTTGTGCGGACTCCATGTGAACCGTAGTAAAGACCCGACGCCCTTAAGGAAAGACTGAACCGTTGGCAAACACATCATCAAATAAAGGCACGTCCTATCTCCTTACAACTGTTCGTTGATCGTTCGTGCACAGCTTTATACTGTATATTCTGAGCCGACGAACACGATGCTTCTCATGTCCCTGGTTTACTTTGCGCGAGGTCCTATCACTCACTGTGCATACCATGTATCAAATTTGGTGCGCAGTTTCGAACTGCTGTGGCTTCTTCTGAAACCATGCCCTCATGCCAAGTACGTCGTAAAGGCACGAGGACAATACCGTACTGTTGAGCACGCGTAGTCCATTCATCGACAAATACACACTTTGTGAGTCCCCTCATTTGTCCCACATCCCACAATTTAATGTCCGTGTGAGATCGCAACTACTGCTGTCGTACATATAGAACCCAAATGCATAACGTGCCAGTACGCCACATACCCTCGGAGATCTAAACAATGTCAAGCTACCCACCCGCGGGCACCACTTCGCATTATTCCCAATCGTCTTAGCGAATCCCATGCATACGTTTATAATTCATCAGGAGTTTACCTATGATATGTCGCAACAAGACGCACAAGCACCGTTCCCCACTAATAGTCCAACCTCACCTGGCTTTACGGTTCCGAAATTGGATACAAAAGAGTGTCGTGAGTGGGTATACCGAGGTCTCGGGGACCTGAGTAGCTCAGGTGACGTGGAAATACCCTTTAGGTTGCTTCACGGAACCAGCATTAAGTATCATATACCCTGCGTTAGAAATCCGGAAGTACATCAGCCAAAATATTAATGGCGATACCGGCAATGTAGACAGATCATTGCTGGGGCATCCCCGGGAAGTTCCATGGTTCGTGCTTATGACATCATGTTGGATCAGAATTGATGCAGATGTCAGGTTAGGCTGTCGTGGAGCGAACGCTGCGCGAGGCTTCGGTTAGCTGTCGTCCACCGCTGGAGGAAGGCAAAGTACTCGTGTCATCCTTGGCCCCACCGAGGTATACACCACGACGTCTTCCAGCGGTCGCTGCTCGCGCGTGGCGATTGATAGCAGTTACCTCATATATAAGTTGTATATGCATGTAGCATCCCGATCAGAAGCAACAGCAAAAGCCCGTGGTTCTTTAAGCTGTACTATAGTAGGTAGTCTGCCCCATTTTTCAATATTTGCGATGTTGCAATCTGGATCAACCCGGCACAGAACCAGTGACCACTATCGGATTATTTCACATCGACGTGTCGACTACCATATTATTCCCCTTACAATGGGAATTGGTGACACGCGCTAATCACTGGCCCCTATTACAGACTGTTACCCATGCTCTACAAACGTGGAGACGAACACGATGTTTCGAATTCGCGAAAACGGGGTTCCCAGGTTAACTAGAAAAGTATAATTTCATAAAACAGCCCCTGCCTGCCCATTTAAGTTACGCCATCTCACCTATATTTACCTCGAACATTTCGCGCTTAGTGAAGTCTGGATATGTGTGCACCTTATTTTTTTTCTAAGCAACCTTGCTTGTGGGCGGAGAGAAAACTTGAAAGTCGTGGATGGCCGGGAAATGCCGTGAACCGGTTATCTAGTACTAGTGACTGACTTCTTGGCAAATCTCGAGACTTTCAGAATCTAATGCTAGCAGCGTTATCTCATATTAGACCCGCACCCTGCACCTCGCTGTTATTCCTCAAGCAAACAAAGGCACTCATTCCAACGAACCTTATAATGGTTAAGACTAGAAGGTCCACTGCCGCCGCCGCAATGATCACCTTGACGTCATCCGACTCTCATCCGCAGTCCTCCAAACGTCGAAAAATAGCGTCAACAGACGAATCAGAACACGGTACCTATAAGACCCTGAACTTCCTTCCCTTCGCGGTGACTAACATGAACCTCTCTAGCCACGAAAAAACCCGCGCATAAGAAGCGGAAAAAGACAGAGGGTGGACCTTTGGCGGAAGACTTTCCATTACGTGTCTCCAGTCCGTGGAAGATTGGAGCGCATGTATCAGCTGCAGGAGGAGTCGAGAATGCTGTACGAAATGCAGCGATGGTTGGGTGAGACGCATTTCGTGCCAGTCTCCCTTTATTGACGCGCTCGGAACGTTGAATATTAAATCCTTACAGCGCCAATGCATTTGCTCTATTTGTCAAGTCACAGCGGAAATGGGATTCCCCACCACTTTCCGCTGAAAACGTCGATGCGTTCAAGAGAAGAATGCGAGAGTTTGGGTATTCGCCGAGACATGTTATTCCCCACGGTAGTTATTTGGTTAATTTGGGAAACCCAGATGAGTGAGTGCGATTTCTCTTCTTTTATATGTGAGGTCATCATGATGTTTGTTTGATTTCAGGGAGAAGAGGCAGAAGTCGTTCAACTGCTTCCTCGATGACCTTCAGCGGTGTGAACAACTTGGCCTCGAGTTGTACAATTTTCAGTGAGTCTACTATCCTGAATCTTTTTCCTATCGAGCTCACGTCATCGAAGTCCGGGCTCGACCGTTGGGCAGGCTACGAAAGAAGAGTCTATAGCCCTTATCGCCGAATGCATTAACAACGCGCACAAAGTAACGAAATATGTAACAATTGTCATCGAGAACATGGCGTGTATCTATACAGCTTGGAATATCTCCTATGCTTACTTCATTATTCAAAATAGGCAGGTACAGGGAATGTTATAGGCTCTCAGTTTTCAGAGCTGAAGGGGATTATTGACCATGTTGAGGACAAAACGCGAGTGGGCGTTTGCCTCGATACCTGTGCGTCTCAGCCTTTTGTACTTGATCTTCCTGACTGCTGGAATTTAGGTCATGCATTTGCTGCAGTAAGAGCTTCATTTACTGCCTTGCAAACCTTTTACCGTCATTTCAGGGATACGATATCTCAACAAAAGGTGGATGGGAGTATGTCTGCCGACTACTTCATCCCATGCACTGGCTAATGTTACTTCCTAGTGCAACGCGTGAGTTCTACAGATGTGAACTATTAGGAAACATAACCGTGATTTGACTCACGCAGTCTCCACTTTCGACACCGAAGTCGGGCTGTTGTATCTCAAGGGGTTGCATTTGAATGACTCAAAAGCCGCCCTCGGGTCAAAAAAGATCGACATGAAAATATTGGACTGTGCGTGCTCAATCATTTATCAAGCGGTCATTTTTATCGCCGGTTTAGCGGTCATCTTGGTATATCTACGTTCAGGCACGTCGTATCCGACCCACGGACGCAAGATATTCCTCTCATTCTCGAGACCCCAACTTTCGAAGCAACAGATATATGGACCAAGGAGATATCGGCTCTCAATTGTCTTTCGAATTTGGTCGACGACAGTGAGGTTCCAGAGACGGAACTATCGTTGGTTAATGAAATCACATCATTGGTGCGGAGCCACGCGACGAAAAAGACGGGGAAACCGAGTAAGACCCGTGCACGCAAACGGTATGCGACGGAGGAGCAAGACCATGACTCTGATTGTGCTTAGGAAGGTGAGTCGGTATTTGTTTACTATCGACTACAATACAACCCTGAAATATTTTATATTTTCCGAAAGTTCTGTTGGTTGGGGTGTCCGAGGGTGTCCGATTGATCTCATCTTGCTGCTGCTCCGCTGAGCAATTGATATTTCTATTAATGCCTTCCCCCTGTTTTCGTTGATCATAATCACTGTGAGCGTAGCGCTCATTTACGCTGAGTCAGCTGTGCAACGGACCATCTTAATACCCCTTTCATACATTATGATTGTGGCGCTCTGTCGCCCTTCGAGGAACGCATTGGCAGTGAAACGCCAAGCAAGCAAGAAGGAGCAACATCATCCCATTTTTGAGGGTCGATCCCGATAGGAAGCAGAACTTCAACTTGATCAGACAACGTCTTTGGCACAAAAGGAAAATATCCTATTGTTCAAGGTTGCGTAATAACTTGCGTACACAGAAAATTACCGTATCTTTTCCGCAGCTGTCGCATCGTGGATCTTCATCCTAGTCATTCGCGAATGGCACATTATGGGCGTTCTATCAGACATAGATGAGTTCCGGGTCGCGAATCTCTCCGGATTTGGGCAGTCGTGCCAACGAGTCTTCACCATGATGGCAGATGATAACGGCCTTTTGTAACCGTCATGTCTAACTCCCAAAAAGTCCTCATTATGTCGACAGGATTGATAGTAATTATGATGTTGACGGCGCCCAAGCCCCTGGGCATCCTCGGGCTATGGGAATGAAGCCGAGTTCAACTAAGCTGGTTACAAAACTTTCCATGAGAAGGTTTCTAAGTATATTGAATTTAAGGAAGCTATCATTCTAGCCTTGCCTGTAATCTTTGTGCTGACATACCCAGACTACTATAGAAAACATCTGGAGGAACTATCATCGTTCGCATAAGCTGTTTATTTCTTTGACCTAGGCATGAGAATATGCTAATGCCAAGTTTCAGCAGCAAGTGACAACCTTTGCCGCTGTCATTTTGACACACTAACTTTTCCGCATCTCAGATTATCGTCGTCAGCGCCTGCCTTTTCTGGGGAGACTCCTTCCACTGCCAAGTTTGTCGGTGAAGGTAATCGGGGCCCATCCGTTCCCTGCGGACTTTCCAGTGTGATTGATGGGAAGAAGGTTACTTGACATTCGGAGGTGTGCTTTTGGATTTGTGCCCAAGTAACATGGCGACATTCTCGGGAAACTTTTTACCCTCGTCTTATCCCACGTTTATGCAGGATTGCGGAGCTTAAGGCGGACCTTGTTGACCCACGGGGTGGCTATACTGTTCTTCTGCGAGCGATTTCGATCTCTAATTGACGGGCATGTTGGCCGACCCGTAATGCAACTATTTCGTCGACGTCCTCGTACTGGATCTGTCGTACTGGATCTGTAAGTCTTTTTACGATGTCCGACGCTGCGAGGCGAACATGATGAGTTTGAACTCAAGCGATAAGGTTGGATAAGTGTTTCGAAGATCTTCGGCTAAAAAGTTTTAGAGACTAGAATTACAGACTCACATCTTCTAAAGACCCTTCGACCTCGGTGAGATGTCGGTGAATTGACTGGAAAAAATACACGTGCGTAATGTTGCTTTAGATACACAGAGCCCAGAACCTTTAAAGCCATTTGGTAGCATCTTCATGCGGATGGTACCGGTAGAATGGCGCTGGAACATGTAGAGGCGGTGTACATGTGTATGGAATGAGGCGGAAGAAGGAAATGAAAGGGAGAGATGGAAAACCAGTATTGTGGTGTGCAGACAACCATTGGTCGCATTAAAATCGAGTGATAGCTAGAAGATGCTGAAATAAGTAAAATTCCAAGACCGAGTGACACTGCAAACACACTCACACCTGAAATAATTTAACGGCTGTACAGTACTTATCAAACCGTTATCTTTGCTCCTCATCCGTCTTCGCTTTCTGTACGAGTACTCCATTTGGAGAAAGCTCAGTGCGTGTGAGTGCAATGCGATTATGAACCATGGCCGCCAACTTCGCAAAATGACATTGAATTGCTAAGAAGACCGGCCTCCCGACACAAATTCCTGTGAAACTCATAGAAAGGCTTGGTCAAGCAGTTTGGAGGCTAAATAATATATCCGGGTCAATGTCATGTACACAATCGTCCTCCAGTGATCGTGACCAGACAGGGAGTATCATTGGAGGAAGAAGACGTGTCCTCAGTCTCAGTGGCAATTTCATCCTAATGATTAAATATCATGGTGGAGGCCTCATGAAGATATGAAAATGGACTAGAGGCGGCGGTCAATGTCATTCTGTTCAATCGCATGCTAGCACGAGATACTGTGTTGGATACTTGCATAATACGGGAGAAACTAATGCTGTGTACTTTCAGTGTATCGTAGCACTCAGTAGCAGCAGTTGCTTTAATGGTGGGAAGTTAAAAAGCCTGAGGCTGGTTTAGTTGTGAATGAGTATGAGTTCACATTCATAAGGTTCGGGTCACGTGTACAACACTCGTCTATCAGGATTTAGGGGTATTAGCATACGGAGGGGGGCGTTTTCACATCGTGTCCTCCACCGACATAAAATCTATTTCCCAGCCATTACATATAATAAAGCTTAGTTTTTTGCGCTATATATCAGCAAGATAGGCATACAACTGAGAATAAACATCATAACAATAATAATACTACGGATCGTGATACCGGCGCCGGCACCAGCCGGGGCCCGACTCGCTTATTCCTGTCATAGACGTTCATCTTGGCCAACAATCTTTGTCCTTTTTCCTACACCTCGAACATTCCCTCATGGATCCTTCAAGGGCTATTAGCAAAGTAGCACCAGAACTTACAAAGTAGAAATCTGCCTCTTGGATAGTGCGGATTCGAAACTTGCCGACAAATGATTTTTCCTTCTATCACATCGCACACCTTCATGGACAGTTCTTTGGAGGTTCATCTTAGCTTGGCCAGGAAGCATCCTGGCTACTACAACAGCATCGAAATATATTTTTCTTGGATTGCGTAGGTTCGAAACCTGCCGACGACAAGGCCCCGTCCTATCGGAACACACCTTGACATTAACAATACGCCTCCGAGGAAGTTACCTGCGAGCGAACTTCACTCACGGATAGTTTCCTCGGAGGCGCATTGTAACCAGTCTTGGCCAACTCGTTACCAGAATCAAAATTTGTTTCTCTTGGACTGCGCAGGTTCGAAAATTGCCAAACAGGGTTTTCTCTATCGGAACACATCTTGACATCCACTCATCCATGGGATGCTCGCCTCAACTGGTCTTAGCTAAGTAGTCACCACAACAGAGTATAAATATCTTTCTCTTGGTTTGGAACCTGCTGACAAGTGTATAGATCCTCGGAAGTCCACCTTAACTAGACCCAGTCATTGCGTCGAAAACTCTTGTTTATGTGATAGTCTTTGCATGAACAAGAACTCACCTTCACGCCTCATGGAGGTCGTCTCAGGAACATAAGATATATCCCAGAGTGCGTACGTGCCAACCTAAATTTTTGACAGACCGACCAAAACCGTCGTGATTCGCCACCAGATAAAAAATATCCATGGGGCTGGAAGCCAGAAAAATACACGCAAGCTAAATACGGAGTGAATCTGAGTGAATCTGACAGTCATAAAAGTAATACAACCTCCCCAGCTTCATTGAGGTCTTATTGATGGACCCTCCTTCGGTCGTCGGCTCTCCCAATGTGACTGAGAATGACTTAAAGGCTAAATGTGGACAATTTAAAGTGGCAGACCAAGTCATATCATTCTGCTGTACTTGCGCGTAGTTTGCTTGCGCTCCTGTTTTATGTCCATGCCGAGGCGGAACAAAAACTCATTTACTTTCGATTGCCGCGGCAAGACCCAGACAGTTATGTCAACAGTAAGTCAACGCGAACACCCCATAACGGAAAGCTCAGGACACCATGCAAAAGTGGCCTAGTGACCGGGCATGCATAACAGAAAAAAGGGGTTCGGCGAGAACTGAATGACATACACAAAAACAATTGACAACTTACAAGCCTCTACTGACAAATAAAGTGTCAAGTGATTGTAACCGAAAGGTCCCCAACATGGGTGGAGCCGACGGAGGTTTTGGGAGATGGGAAATCGATCGTGTTGGACAAGAGCCTTCTTCCACTAACGTTGGGAGTCGGGGATTTGACCCGGTGGAGCATAGCCCAGGTCACACCCGGGCCCGCGCGGGCCGCACCCGACCCGCGGGTACCGAAACCTTCAGAGGCCAGCCCGTACCCGCAGGTGGCGCGCGCCACCCACGGGTGAGTGAGCATATTTTGCGAAACTGGCACGTACACGTGCCGAGCAACACAACAAAGTGTGTACGAAGCTTGGTCTGAGTCAATAAAAATCTCGTTGCTCCTTGTTGACAGCGCATCGCATCGCAATGAGGGCACGATGGACTTTGGATGTATACTTTGAAATTGGGCTGCTAAGGGTTTGCCGGGCCTTCGCATTCTTCGATGTCCCGATCGACGTTTTTCGCCCCTTATCCAGTTTGCATGCATTTTTGGTAATGTGGCTTGTCAGCACGTAAATTTGAAATCGAGATGGTCGTGGCTGCCGTGGGCTTTCAAGCGATGTTGTAAGGATAACGTGAAGCGATCATATGCAACAAAATTCCACCGAGCTTTGGTTGCACCTGAAAGGCCAGCGAGTTTGTGAAAGAATTGAATGAAGAGGGAGACATACATATATTAATGTCATTATCGGCAATGCATCAAGTTCGAAATCGCTCGTCGGTGTATGAGACTATGAGCGGAGAAGGCAAAAGGGCCAGTAAGTCCACGAATGAAACAGTGAAGGAGGGCAATATACATGTTATCTCGTCATCAATTTGTCCCAGACATCGAGATCTGTCAGTGGCCTCGACCTTTGCTCGACATTTTTTGGTTGGAGGAATTAACACAGGAACCGGCGAGGAGTCGAGCTCAAAAACATCGCCCGATGGTATACACCTTCGTCGCGCTCGCGTTCATACAGGAGAACCTCCAGACCTTCATTTGCGAGCACCCTTGCTGATCGAAACCTGCGAGTCTGAGACTCGGACTCCCAGTAGCAGACGCCATAATGAGATGAAGGGTGAAGGGTGTTCGACGCGTCGAAGGTAAACCTCTATGACTGAGCTTCCAAGCCTGCATATACTGTACAAAGCACAGGTGAAAATTCGGATGGTTAAGATGGTAAGTGGAAGGATAGCCAGAAGATATGCCAGCAACCGCTTAGTCCAACCGATTGTCAATATGTATACCCACTGACTTTGGAAAAGAGGTCGTTTGAAATAAAAGTAGTGTCAAGTAGATGTGAACTTCCTTTAGAGAAATGCCTCATCGTTGCGGAGAACTCAACAACACCGTGCCAGTATTCCCTAAAAAAATCATAAGAAGTGGGAAAAGACAGTAATAGAAAACTCAAGAGCTCAAGATAAACCTCCGTTTGATCGAGATTATCACCGATGGATCCGTGAGTTATCGAAGAATGGATAGAGTACAAGGTGTCCCCAATTGCGCTGCTCACAAGCCCTTGTGGGTTGATCGTCTGATATTTTGCAACTCTAGCGATGAATGGTAATAGTTGGACATTCTCCGACTGGAAAGGGGTAGGTGATGTGAGAACGGAAGAAATTAGATCGTCGGAATAACTGACATGGACTATTGTCAATTTTAGAATCATTTCACACACGCTGGCGTTAAGAAAACTATACCTGTCGAACCCTTGAGTAAATATCACTACGGAAACAGATCCGGTCAATGGCTATGGAGGCATGTTTCAAAAACTTACGGAAGCTCGTATACGTTTGATTGATAGTCCTATACGACACACAGAAGAAAGTAACTCACAAATGAACTCCCATTTTCACTTGCATCCACCATGGGCACGCATGTCCGCGTCTTCAGCGTACCTAGGAGCTGACAGTCAGCTTGAGGCAAGCACCCTGGACACAAACTTACTGGTACCACAATTCTAATTCTACAGGCGAAGAACGTTAATGGAACCGTCCGAGTAGCCGACATGGTATAAATAACGCTGGAGTTACTTGTGTTCCAAACATACTGGGGTTGACTCAAGTTGATGGGCTGGCAGACGACATCGGCTGTCAGCCTTTGCTGCCGCATAGAATAGTTCATGCTGAAATCTTGAGGAGCAGACACGTGGGAGTATTCAGACGGTGTGACTCTCGTATTGACCGTAAGATTTCCACCGCCAAAAGCAAGACAAGTACTGTTGCCATCCGGAACTGCATTTGAGCAATGGTGGACACAACCCCCTCTAGATACACAGAAAACAGCAATCCATCAAAGAAGGTAGTGATACGCACTATGGGTGAGACCGAACTCTTCATAGAGCAAGGCGGAAAATGCGCTTCCAAACATATCAAGTTCGGATCCATTGCATCTATATTGGCCCCAGGAAGTAGGTTGGTGTCAAGAGATATGACACCATCCAAATCAGAGAACCTAGATGGTATTCTCAGAGACGATACTTTACCCTGTCAAGAGTCTCAGCACCCCAAAGACGAACAACATCAAAACAGTCAATCTAAGATATTCAGGTCTCATAATACGAGAGCCCTGGGACAAAGCGATATCAGCGTTCGGTTGGACTAGAGAGATGGGATCCCCATTCGATGTCTTAGTGCCTCCTCGTCAGGATGATGCCTCCATAAATTGCTGACTTGATTTGGCGGAGCAGTATGCTCGAAATAGAGGAATACATTGAGAAAACCGCATCCAAATGCTAGTATATAATATGGTCACTGATTGTGAGGCGTAGAAAACTGGCAGACAAACCAGTCATTGCAGGAGCAGGGTGGATGCGGAATCATTTCTGATACTCCAATATGATATGTCTGACGAAGCACGAACCTTCCCGCATGCATACACCTGACACAACCTAAACTTGAGAACTATGGAAGCGTTCGAGAGGCTACTGTTTGTGTGAGATGCACAACGGTGATGAGCACTTGGGCAGTAATGAGTAGACGCACTGTTGCATTGTGTAAGTTGTTGATTCTCCCTAGACAAGTCCTCGTAACCCGCAAAATCGAAGCTGAAGGTAACTTGAGGATATGATGGAAATATACTGAGCATGCGTCTGCGCATCAATGTACTCACACCAACACTTCGGAGTGCGAAGCTACTTGCCTTTGCTAAGAAAATTAAATTTCGACACTGTACATCATTCATCAAATGCTTACTGCACGCCCCTTCCACTCTGCGGTCACGGGTAAGATTTTCTTTAATTTCTGTATCGTACGTGAAAATTTGAAACCGCAGCCCCAATGTCACGGTGCAGCGTGAAAACTTCATATTTCAGCGCATATAGCATGTCTAGTCCAACGTCACGCAATGAAGTTAGATCACATCATGATCACATATACGAACATGATGTTTTCTCGGGAGACGGATGATATGCTTAGAGGATGTATTATCAGGATGATGTAAGGCGTAACACCCTTAGCTTAGTCAGCCGCAGAGTGTCCTTTGGGCTTTGAAATTGTTGCAACTTGCACGTAGCGTAGAGCTCTTCCGAATCACTTGCCTCACGCGCGACACGCAGGCACAATATACCGCTCCAACGAACTCGCAGTGTAATAGGGAATATATAATATTCTCTTGCTCAAGTTCGCGTACTGACTCGAAAAAGCTGCTGTGGACTAGTAAATATGGGGGAAACCAACGCTGTGCGGTAGTTGACAGGGAGTTACAAGGTCTGTAATTGATCAATACGATATATACAGTGGAACTGATGCGAGTTCTGCATCGGTTGCCGATCACACTGCACTGGCTTTCCTGTATCAACATATTCATATCACACTTTTATAATCGTCTTGGCGCTATTTGATGCCGTCAGACAGGCCATTTCTTCACTTGCCGCGGATTCCAGTGTTCGTTTTGGTGCGTTGATCATTGCTGTAGGACTGATAGAGCCAGGCCATGCGGTATTCTGGACCCAGTTGGCACGCTTCTGCACAATACTCGATCGCCCGTCTCCGTCAGTCGACACTGGTGTAGCCTGTTTAAGCGGCTGAACACTAACACTAAGCGTTCGCCTTCGTAACGCGTTCGATCACCCTAATACCAGTCTCCGCACGTTCGGTGACTGTCCATGCAATGGAATGATGCCATCATCACGCATTTGCATGCTCCCCAACTTTTCTTTTCTGCGTTTCCCCTGCCTTCACTGTCCACTGAGCTCTGGAAAGTGGCTGAAGATGATCCGGTCACCATCGTCGGCGATTTTTAGTATGGTTGTGACGATTTGGTTATTCTCACTGCCCAAGATCTCATCCATGTTCCACTTGATATCCTACGGCCCGAAGTCTCCAAATTGCACTTCCGAGTTTCAGCCTCCCCGTCGAGCAGTTTCATAAACACAAGCTTGGCAGCGTCCTCCAGTGATTGGGGTCACATTTTTGACCCCATGGTCTAAGCTCTCAGGGAATAGGGTTCACCCTCGCTCACGTATGTGAAGGTGTTCACTGCTGAACTCATGCAACTTGGCGACACTCACAAGATAGCGCGTTTCTCAAGATGTATCCGCACAATATTTGTTGCTGTTGGTCAAGCGAACCCTGGCAGAGGGAAGGAACTCCGATGCGCCACTCTCGAATTAGCCATCATAGCTCAGCGTCTCGTACCCATTGTGTCATCCTTCACATTAATATGGAACAGCCTCGCAAATATGCATTTGAGGCTTTGCACCATAATTAATGGCTCCATCTAGCCTGCCATGGGGTGCCAAATAGAAAATAACCGTTCGAGTCTTTATTCGCAACGTGGGACGGACCGGTGATCATCGATCAGCGATCAAGGATATCATTCGATCAGACTGGCCGAACCCGGACTTCGCATTCTCATCAGCTTGCTATACCACCGTGGGCGATGGGAGAAGCCCCAATGAGCCAATCCATCTCGCTGCGGCTATACAATTCTCCGGATTTCGCATTGCAATTGGTTTTGTGCAGTCTGTTGATGACAATGCTGCAGGTGAAATTGGGTTTTACGATAACTTGGTTGATGTTTCAGACTGCATGCGGGCTGTGGTAGCGTTGCACAAAGCTATGAAGTCGTTGCGCAAGAAAGATTACACTGGGACAGGAGATTGTATTTGTTCACATAGATGTCCGATAGTTTGAGACTCAACTCACCATATTATTGTATTTTCTGGAATCGTGATTACTTTCGTTCCCTCGCTGTCCTAAGGTTTTGCTTGTCCCCGGTTGTTTATTGCGTACTCGTTCGGATGGCTTGGAGTCACTCCATGATGTGTTGATGTTAAATACAGAACGGAAGTGGTTCCAGTCCGTTCCAACCTAGGCATTGATCCGGAGTACTTCCGCGGAATTAAACGCTCCGTCCTTAAGATATCATGCTCTAGTAGAACGACAGAGGACCCATGAAAAGGCAGCACCGAGAAACGGAATGTAGGCCTCTAAAGCAGGGGCCATACGTTTAAGGTGACTGATAGAGCGCCGCGAGTCCGGTCATAGTTGCCAAGGTTGATAAATTATAGTTCCAGGCTCCCGCGAATCTCCACCAGGATTGCATTCAGGAGTGATGCGGGGAAAAGCGTGGCATGTCGGCTGTAACCGACGGGTAAACTAAATCCAATGATTGGGGCAAAAAAGAATTCTTAGGCTTCTTCAAGTCTTTGTTACAATCAATCACTGGTTCTCTCCCTGAACAAACTATGAAGTATGTCCCGCAACAACGGAGACGCTAATGATTCTCATCCTCGAATATGTCACAAAGTCGAAAATTGATGATGGTCAACTGACTTGACGACGTCGGGTAGGTGGACAGGCGTTTATCAGAACGTTGCCTTGTTGACCCTCGACGCCTGTCAGTTTTCACTTAAGCGTTTTGCATGGTCGCCGCCAGCGTGTGAATGGTTGGCTGAGCTACAGTACTACTAGGTAGTCAAATGAATTGGCAAAGAATGCAGGTGACAGAGCGAGGTTAAGGGCATGGCACTTTTATATGCCTCTGGCTTGTGATAATAAGACATGGCCGGCTTTCTCAGCTTCTGCGCTTGCGGCGGCCTCGTTGTCCTCGTGCGTTTGATGGATCTGCTGGTGTCTATCGAACAAGGTAATACAGCGCCATAGAACTTCTCGGAAGGCTCGGTGCGCATCTTCTCATGATGTTCTTGAGTAATACGCTGCGAGTCGAGACAGTGTAAGAAAGTTGTGCCAATGCTGTGGTGCGTGAAAAAAATAACCATAAACAAAATATCGGAACAAGTGGAGAAAGACAAAATATAGGCTTGACAGGGTGTGAGGGTACTTCCCAAGGGAACTGTGTCTGAGAGGGAGCAATAAGCTGGTTGACCCTGCCATGACTCGGCAGTACCTAAAGAAGAACAAGACGCACTGGATCTATGCTATGATTAACGTCACCAGGTCAGTGCGTTTCAAATGTCGGAACTTGGCTTACGAAAATCATATCAGCGCACGATGACAACATATATGGTACTTACCGCAACTGCAATACCGTGATCAGTCGAGAGTTGCAAAGTCTCGGTGGCGATAGCAACTCCGTTTGTGGTTAGAGGATCCGAAGGCGCTGCAGCGTCAGAGTCCGCGATCAATGGATGTAACTCTTCTGAAGAACGTAAAGGGAGTCATCTTAAAATTGTAAAGAGTGCCCGGGGATCGGGCAAAGCCCATGGCTAAAGCGCACTGAACTGAAAAGGGAAAGTTGTGCAATGAATAGGGACGAATACAAATAAGTCTAAATAATATTAAATAATCTTCGGCATCAACCGTCGGCGACGTCGGCTAGATAGGGCATATACGTGAGAGGGTTTTGTGATTTCTGTGAAAATAAAAAAATAATGCGGAGTTAGCCGATTGATATCAATTGAAAGTGTCGTCAATTGCGTCTTCTTGACTTTACAACCCCATCATTCGTCTGTCCCCTCTCTCTGCATGGTCCTTTGAGGTCTATAAACCCTTTTTCTCCTTCATCCCCGATAAACCTCGCCGCTAACAAGGATACCGCTTGTAGTCAGTCATGTTCTCTCTCTATCTTGATTTATATCTTAGCTCTAATACTTTCCATGACTTTCTTTAGACCTCGCGACCCTTGCCGGCTTCTCACAATCCGATTTTTCAACAACCCAAATACCTCAAAGGACCGATCAGTAGTACGCTCGAGCTCGCTCGCGACTCTGATTTATAGCAGCTTTTAACTATCTACCACTTTACCTGCATATCCCGCTTTCGAGTGCTCCCGCAAACCCCTACAGTCAAAGGTCTCCGCTGAGGAAACTCGCGTACCCTACTGTTCCTATCACCCCTCCTTGTAAAATTGATATCAGCCGGCTAACCATTTTCGCTGGAACTCACCTCTCTCTTCTGTTATACTCGTATCATCGTCTCGATTATACTCTACCTTTCCTTTGTAGAAGTTTCGCTTGTTTGTTATCCATGGCTTTAACTCTTCCAATTGCTTCCTCTCCGTCTCCTAGTAATTCTCCTGTTTCAGCGGAGAGTTCTGTTCCCCCTCAAACTCCGATCACTCCTGCAGCTGGCCAAACTCTCTCACTCCCTTTAGCGTCCTCCCCTGACCAGAACAATAATATCCAATCACAAAGTTCCAGCACAGCCTCAACCAATGGTGCCGTTACACAGGTCAAGCGGAAGCCCAGTCGCCGAGCCAATACCGCTGAAAGGCGCGCTACTCATAATGCAGTCGAGAGACAGCGCAGAGAGACTCTCAACGGCAGATTCTTGGCAAGCCTCATTTTTCTTGATTAAAAGAACCCTTGATCCGAACATTGTCTTTTCAGGATCTTGCTGCGCTGCTTCCTAATCTTTCGCAGATCCGCAGACCTTCGAAGTCTGCGATCGTTAACTCTTCGATCGCTCACGTTCACGCGTCAAGGCGTCACCGCTTCCTAGCTTCGCGGGAGCTGCGGGCTCTAAAGCTAGAATCTGATGCCCTTCGCCGGGAACTTAACGAATGGCGTGATCGTGCTGGCCTTCCCTGTGTGGAAGAGCCCCTTCGTGGAGAAGGCTTCTCTATGGTCCTCAATGGCGAGGTCGAAATCCTTACAGCTGTCATCGGAGAGGAAGATGAAGAAGGTCAGGCGTATGACGGATATGATGAGGGTGACGATGAATTCGCTGGTTCGATGCCAAATGCAATGGACGATTCTGAGGATGTTATGCCCTCTGCGCCGATGGTCAAGAACAGCATGTATGCCCATGGGAATGCTCCCACTACTGATGTCAACATTGCGCATATGATGCCACATGCCCCGCCCAACTCGCACGGCGGTCCTATGATCGCTCAAATGCGTTCTTCTGTTTCCTTCGAGAACCCAGAGATGCCTTCGATATACGAACCTCGGGTGAATTTCGCCGCAGCTCCTTACATTGGACAACAGCATCACGCTGTGGAACAACATAATATGAAAGCGTGGTCGAACATGTACAACACCTATCACCCTCAGCACCCCCACCAACTCCCGGTGCAGCGTAACTTGATCACACCTCCCAATGGCTCGCACAACATGGGATCATCGGCGACGACTGGCAATCACTTTGGGGACCAAGCGGCTCTTGCCAACCTTAAACGGCAGCAGCTGCTCGCGCTACAACAGCAGCACGGTGCCATGGGATATATCGCCGATGTTGACGATGCATCATCCGTCGGATCTGGTCACAGCAGCCCAGGCTCTGGATACGGCTCACCATCGCATGTGGCTTCGTCTATGGGCTACGAGATTGCAAACGCCCTCCCCGATTATGGTATACCCAAAAGGCTGAGCCTGGGCAACCTCCACATCAACACTGGTATTGCAGGGTCGTGGAGCGGCAGGGTCGAGGATGGCATGGGAGGCATGATGACGAAGCAAAGTTTGGGCGTACCGATAAACGTTGGCAATGGCGGAGCATATAACGTGATGATATGAGACCCATGAGCTTTTAAGGCGTTGCACTCGATACCCGTGCCGTGCACGGACGCCTAGGGACTTTTAGGACGAAGTATCGCTTTCCCTTCTGCTTGCTATGCTCTGACCGTGTCTTGTTGTCTACGTTTTGATAACCCACTCCTCTCATTTTGACTCAGAGGCCCACTTGCTTGATCGTAATAATTATGCGTAGCTTCATCGACTTGCACGCACTTGCTTCCGTTGTATGTTTTGTCCTCTATCTATGTAACACTAACCACCAAGTAACGAAACCTTCCTTTTTGACCTCCCCAAAAACTTGCAGTTTAAACACTCTTTAACGTTGCCCATTTGGCGTTTTGTATCAATCAAAAGTGTACCACGTAGATTCGTAAAAGTCGGGTCCCCTCTCCTATGCTCACAGGATATAGGGCGCCGTGTTTGTCATTTGGCTACCTTACTTACATATAATTCTAGATTTACCTGGTACCGTGGATGTTGTCGGGGTGCTCGGGCATCTCATTCCCATCTTTGAGAACTTCCCTTTAAAACATAGTAGTGTTATTCCGCCGCTTCAAGGTTTAAGCTGCACTGCGGGGTCTATCAGGGTCTATCAGAAAGTTATTTTTGGGATCCGCAGGCCTTTCATTTACCGCGACCAAATATTTGCTAAGTCCAAATTAGGCATGCCACGGTTATGTACATAGTAACCCCCAAATAACCCGCAACTAACTTTATCACGACGTACGTATTGAGTCCCACAGTGACCGTTGCAGATTTCAAGTGCTTTCAAGGTACGCTTTGAAGCAAGTATGTATATTCACAGATAAGCGCCGTTAGCTGAAAGCCAATATTGTTCCAGCGATATGGAAGATCCCAGTGCTGTAACGTCGCCCCGACGATTGGCTGTCCTCATCTCGGGAGAGGGTATGTGTCGATTTTGATCTTGCAAACGTACATCCTGTCATATCGGAGATCATGACCACAGGAACTAACCTTCAAGCACTGATCAATGCACAGAACACACCGTCCCTGCCTAATACCCGCATCATCCTCGTCCTCTCCAATCGCAAAAACGCACGCGGTCTGATACGCGCTTCCACCGCCTTGCCTCCGATCCCTACCTCGTACATCGGCCTCCAGCCCTTCCTTAAATCGAACCCTGGAAAGACGCGCAAGGACTATGATGTGGAGGTTGCACGCATCGTGTTGCGCGCCAAGCCAGATGCCGTCGTGTGCGCGGGGTGGATGCACATCGTGAGCGAGGGGTTTCTGGATGTGCTCAAGGGGACGCGGGTGTTGGAGGGGGAGGAGGTGCTTGCGAGGGAGATACCTGTGATTAACATTCATCCGGCGTTGTTTGGGCAGTTTGATGGTGCACATGCTGTTGAGCGAGGGTTTGAGGCGTTCCAGAAGGGGGAGGTGGATGAGCTGGGCGTAATGGTGCATCGTGTAGTCAAAGAAGTCGATCGCGGGGAGCCGTTGATTCAGAGGAGAGTAGAGGTGGTGAAGGGAGAAGCAATAGAGGCTTATGAGGAGAGACTACACAAGGTAGAGTGGGAGATCATTGTCGAGGCTACTCGGATGGTGCTGGATGAAGTGCAACCGCCCTTGTCAAGCGACGGTTCAAGTTAGCATGATCAGGCTTGCGCGATGGAAGGCTAACTTGTGCGGTTGATTCAGCAAGTAACAAAAAGGAAAACAAGTTAGAAAGATAGGGTAATTTTTGGAATACGACAAGAATACAGTATGCAAATTAGTCTACAGGCAGACGACGGGTCTGATTAATGCAAGGGTAATATACCATTTATCAAAATCACAAATTCTATGCTCAGAACGGGAATCGCATAGGGCGCGAGTCGTGTCGATTTCTATAATGCGAAGGATAATTATCACTGAGTACACCGTCAGCTTTCTCGAACTTCAAGGAGTCAGATCTGAACAACAGACCTAGATAGCATGTGGTCCTCATGCACGATGACATTGGGAGCCCGTCGGTGATATGGGGGAGGTGACAACACATTCACGATCATTGGCGATAAAAGCCTGCCATTTCTAGATATTCCATCTTGATCATCATGTTCGAGATCTTCTTCCGGCCAAAACCGATCAGTGATTTTTTTCCCGAGTGGAGGCTGGGTCAAATGGTCAGAATCAATCAATCAAACAGAACGGAAACAAACCTACAGGAGATATGAGCGCTGAAGTGTAACTAGGGCTGACCGGTGTCACAATAATATCGGGGACAGTCAATTCGGCGCTTGAATCAGGGTCCACAGGTTTTGGACTGGATTCTGTCTGCTGGGAAGACCAGGAAGATAACGAGGACGAAGACAACTTTAGAGAAGGAAGTAAAGATCTGCGCTTCGTGGCCCTGGAAGTGAAGGTCGATTTTTGCGAGCGGGTGGACGAAAGAGAACGCCTGCGCTTCAGGGTAAGATGACTCGACACGAATGATTCGAAAACGGAGGGTGCGTGCATTCGAATTTTGATGCTGCGTTGAAGACGTGTAAACGCAGAAGGAACGGAGAGAAAGCTCGTAGAAGTAAGTTGTGAAAAGGGCATATCACGGGGATTTGAGATCTAGATGAGCACGAGTGACACTACACAGGGTCACTGGCAGGCAAGGAGAATGACGAGGAGCTTTATAAACCGTCAATGGCAACGTGAAGGTGTCCCATCGTACGCGTCCACATCCACATCCACAGGTAAAGTGAGTGGGCTTTTGTATTAATGGTCATGTCGTGGCCAAAGCGGTGGCGCCCACGATGGTGTGGACCTGTGCACTGGCATTGTCCTGCGTGCGGAACGAAATGCGAATTGACAAATCTATTATAAGCATGGGCGTTTGATGACTGTGTGTGTGTGCACATAAATGAATGAAAGAACACTTGCGTGCAGCTGCGGCCTAGCGAGCCTGCAGGCATAATCACCGAATAACATCTTCGATCGAGATCTACGGCCGGTGACCCGGGGGCAATGACATCGCTCACGCTAGAGCAACCGGTAACTTGATCCACAGCGACGATCTAGTGGCTACGCCCAAGACTAGCTACTGGCGTCACGGGAGATGTGGATTAGCCATAGCGATGCTGTTAAGCTGGCGTGCGCTCAACTAACCACCAGCCCAGCCATTCGCTCGAACCACTTGGCCAGTGCAGCGACCTTCTTGACGGCGGCATCGCTTTTCCCGAGCCGGAGGTCCGGCCGGAGACGATCATCCTCACGTGTGTAAGGCATGGTGCGAAAGCAAATCTCCGCGGTGGGCTTGTTGTACGGAGAAGCGGTGAGGGTGATGGAGCTGCCTGGTTCGCACGTTGGTGCGAGGTCTGTGTGATGGAAAGTGACGTTAGTTCGCGCAATGCGGTCGCAAAGGCGATGCGATATGATACGTACTCTCTAGATAAATTATATCTCCGCGCTTGACGCCCAATGCACCCCAGGCATCTGCAACGTCACGCCATGCGGTGAGCTTGCATACTGATCCATCTTCGTCACCCAGAATCATTTTGAGAACTGAAACTTCTTTCCCTGCGTCCAGGCCTTTCTTCACATGCACTGTATCAGGACCTTCCACCTCTAGCGTGGCGAGTAATACATTCACTTTTCTCCCTCTCGCAAGTTTTTCACTATAGAGGAATGCAAGGGATGAGACCTTATGAAGGCTGACCTGAAAATGCGGGAAGCGGGCTATAGAAGACGCGTCTGAGTAAGACACGGAGGTAGTTTCCTGTGTTTCATCCATTGCAGCAGGCTGAGATTGCGACTGCGATGTGCGCAGGAATGAAGGTACACCAGTAGTATCCGCAACAGGGGTTGGAGGCCAGGTTATCACCGTCGTCTGCTCTATTTGTAAGTATGAGGTGGAGCTCGCGATCGTGGAGCTATGCAAAAGACATACCATTCATAAAAGGTTGGCTTCCCTCAGGCCATGCAATCTGACCAACAAGCTCCTGGTCAAACGCTTCTTCATCACTATCGTCGAATATGATGTTCTGGTAGAGCAAGGATATTCGTCTGCTCGCAGCCTCGAGTGTTGCGGGAGGGTATAGTAGTGCTTGGGAGGCCTCTGCTAAAGGAGGCTCGATAGTCTTCCAGGTGTAGGAACCAGCTGGTTCTTTTTTGAGATCACTGACGGACGGGGCGCCGAGGAAGACTCTGAAATGTGTCATCATGAGGCTCATCGAGGAGCTCGAGGGACTGAAAGCAAACTCAAAGTTTGATACAGCAGTACTATTTTTAGACTCAAGCCTAGTCAAACGTAATTTACATAAGCTCAATTGTTAGTCAGGCTCCTGGTATCTAACTTCCAGTTCGTAGTTCGCTGCAACTTATGTCCAGTATACTCAAATCATGTGAACGAATCTAGCATATGTCACAAGTCGTTTAAGATCATTTTAACCATGGTTATGAGCATACCTTACTGCTTGGTTTGATTGACAGGGTCCCATTCAAGAAATAGAAAGTACAAGCGGGTACCCGAAATGATTCACTTCTTGGAAACGCCGAAGACGAAGCACCGATCAAGACCTTGTTTGGGAACACGTTAACTGCGGCTGTGACAGAACTTGTTGGCTTGTTCTGCGGTGATAATTCCTAGATTTCATCGTAGACGTTCCAAAATGCACAGTGCCGTTTCATGAAATGATTGCTCTGCGGCTGATGTGCGCAGACCTGGCATATCTCAAATTCATACTGCCTGTTTCCATCAGAATCGCTGATGAAATGACTTTATTCCTCGTGGGCGTATAAAAGAACGCAGAACGTTACATTCTTTTCCTCTATCCACGCAATGGGCCCGGCCTGGCACAATGCAATCAGCGCTAATTTTGTAAATAAAAGATGACGATCACGAGCTCTCACCCGATAGGCGCCACAGCTAGCAACGCATCACCGTCAAATTAGAAGGAACCTGAACGGTAAAGTTCTAGCACGGCCGAAGGCCATCTTGGTTCGGATTGCGCTCTTCTGGGTCGTGGGCTCAGGCCCCGTTGTGGAGGACACCATTGAGTACCTCGCATAGCCAGTAGCTTGGATTGAATGATCAGACTACAATCACGACAGCTATGTCTTGCAACGAAGATCGGAAATCTTATTAGACGAATTCAGTTGCGTGATCCCAGTGGGACAATAATGTTGTTTTTGGTGGCCTACTGGTCGAACGATGTCGACTGTTAAAGTCACTTCTGGCACCGACTGTAATCGGTTTGTGCAAAAGCAACTACAGTGAAAACGGAACTGAGAAAGATACTTGAAATCCTCGGCAATGTATTTGCAGGGACTATAGTACACCAAGGGCGAGGCTGTGGAGCTCGATGCATATGTATCCATAGATTTGATATCTGGATGGAATGACCTTGGACGGCGACCGACGTGTCCACATGGTGGGGCGGTCAGGGGTTTCCGAGATGACGATAATCATCTGTGAACGGATCATGTTTACACTGCGCCAATTTCATCTCTCCGAAATCGTCCGTCCTGGCACTTAGGGATGTAACGGGACACCAAGTAGTACTCTATTTGCCGAAGTGGTACTTCATTGCAATGAATGGCGTCACTGGCTGTAAAATAAGCTAGTTCACTACCACCGACACATTTTTTAACTCCATCCAAGGCCTGGGACCAGCCTAACCATAGTCAGCATTGGCTCCTACACCTGTCACAAAATGAAACACGTACCCCGACGAGGGCAAAGTGAGTGACAGTGAGAAGGGCACTGCCACTGCTCATAGACTGAGGAATCCTGACGTTGAAATCTTGGCTCGGTTGCTTGAAGCCCGTGCGGGTGCGGGGAGTAAATGGACCACTATAGAGAATTTCGCCTAACGCTTCCGCCTGAGGCGCACAAAGAGTCCATGCACACGAGCGGATGGCAATGACAACAGCCACTTCATCGGAAGCAGACAATGAATCCTTGTACAACGTAAAAACAAGATCGTCCTTGGAAGGGACTCTTTAACTTACTGGTTTCCCAATAGTGACTGTTATATTTTTCCCTGAAGAGACAGATGTACCAGCTAATGGTGACATTATGGAGACCTGCTGTGCAAAAGCAATACTCGAAAAAAGTAAGGCGACGAGTGGGTTGATGACTTTCATCTTGAGAAACAGATGTAATGAGTTATCCTGGGATGGTACTCAGTTGTCGTGTATCTTATATCTGCGACATTCATTCTGCATGCGTAGATTCGGGAAAGACCTCTACGAAGGTGAGGTACTGCTTGAGAACCATACCGACAAGGAGAGAAAAGCCATGGAAGGAGAACGACATGCCAAAATGCTCTTAAAATTGTTCAGCGTAATCGCGGCGGAGTCGGGGCCTTGCGCGAGTCCGAAGAAGACGTCTGCAGCGTGTCATAGTTCCAGGCGGATCTGATGGTAGGCTGTACAAGAATCAGTACCAGTAACGGTTATGTGAAAAGCTTATGCAACTACAAATGGGCCTTGTATGAAGAATCGAGTTATCAACAGACTGCTTGTGGATGGAGCGTCGGTAGTAGCTGCATTTACGTAGTCTTATGTAAGCTTGAAGTCATAGTAATCCTAGTCAACAACTCTGCTGTGCTTAGCCAGCTCACTCATACACGCATCATAGCCTTCAACATTTACATAACTTTAAATGGAAGCTGTGTCGCGTGTCATTATAAGTCTCAGTGTTTTCCGAATGTCGCCGGCTCCATAATTAAGGAGCATTTCCACTAGGCTGGAATGAATTGTTACCGATCACGTCGGCTCAAGTTGTCAATATTTCAAGTTGATGGTACAACGGATGTTTTGAAAGTTGCGGCGAACACTACCCTCTCTCCCAAAGCCGAAGGCATATAATAGGGTGGGGTTCACCAATTCCACAAAATCATTCATCATGAAGGTAGTACTCTCTCTCGCTCTTCTTGCAGCTTCTGCTTTTGCTCAGAACGCTGTAATTGGCTACCCTCCGCAAGGTCTTTCGGTCTCTCCGGAAGCAATTTGATTGTTCAGGTAGAGAGACCTGTGAGTGCCTAACATGCAATCATGCTCTGTTCCTCGATTAATGCTTTTTTTACAGGATTCATTGACGGGTTCTGAGGAAGTTGCTGTCGTTATTGGCATACAGTCATGCCCAGGAGCGCCGTGCATTGCCCCTGCTGATTACATGGGTCAAATTTTGTACAACGGTCCCTTCAACCCACAGTTCCACGAGACATACAACCCTCCTTATGAAAACTTCACAGTTCAGATTCCGAGTAGCATTGCCAGTGGAACCGCTCTTCTTGGGGTTGCTCATGTTACTCTTGTCGGAGTGAGTGCCCTGAACATTGTTCACAAGTGCTCACAACTAATGACGTGGTCTAGGCTGGGTTGTACCCTTGGTTGGAGACTCTGAATCGCACGATTACAATCTCATGATTGCGTTTCTCATTTCATGACTATGGACCTTCAAATTGGGGACTATTTGGATATAGACGCTGTAGTACAGTATCACACAACGATGCATACATATAAATTCGGCTGTACATGTTTCTGTAGATGTCATATGTCCTACTCGAGTACTTACGAATCCTCGTTGTGACTGCGTTGCGTGCTGTACTTGCTACGAATCGTCGTACATTGTTATGTTTCCTTTCGCATGTTGTACTTGGTGATATTTGCAGTAATACATCATACTTCACTGCCACAGGCGACGCCCGCATTAGGTAAACCCAATTTCGAACGTTCATCGATTATCCTCGAACGGTTTAGTCTGGCTACAGGAGACTATTCAGCACTATGGCAGAGTCAAACTCAAAGGTTTTCTCTCAAAACTAAGCTAGTTTTATATTCCTTTGACGTGCTGTCACACTGTGGACGAGCCCGGACAGCGGACGCCGAGGTTCTCCGGTAATGCTCTACTTGACGAGCTATGGATTCTTACACGCCGAGCGGCGTTGATACCCCGAGTCAAATGGTAGTACAACCTTCTCCCTAGATCGATTATCGTGCCTGATGTTATTGCATAGAGACATAACCCTACCATGGCCCCATACTAGTAGAGCATATTGCTCACCAAGGCCACGTGTTCATGCCACTCATTCCCCAGAGGGAGAGAGTACTGTCGTTCGCATCATTCCAATGGTAGCCGCCATTCACTGCGCAGCCTCCTTATGCTAGGAACCATCGCTAATAATAGCATCAAAAGTAATATTGCTTCGTACTCAAACTTAAATCTACACACGGAACGGTCATCATCCGAATCACATTTTTCAGGACACGGGCAAGAAGACCTTCAGCGCATCAAAACAGCGGGCGCATGCACAGGAATAATGTCTTTCGCACCTGCAGATAGTGTTACGGTTATCGTTCGCCGAGACCGTTGCCTCATTCCGATTTCATTGGTCAACTGGATCGATTGCCTTACCTTTCTAACCATAACGTGGACTGTGTGCTCTGAAACGATGATTATAGTCAGTAACTGACACGTCATACGAAATTATGTGCAGAGCAAATTTGCGTTTAGCTTTGATCAGTTCTTGTAGACCAGCACTCCACCGAAAATATACGTCGGCCTCATTTGCCCAGGCAGCACAGCTCATGTCATAGACTTCATGTAGCTCACCCACACTGTAATATCGTGGACACCGGAGTCTGGCAGGTAAGCAGTACGGAAACCGAACATCCCCATTGGTACCTCTTCATTATTGTGGCATTTGCATCTCCGTTGTAGTGCTATGCATTTGCATGGGGCGCTGACATCACACCTATAGATGCTTCATACGCAGTTTTGGGACTACCAAATGTGGTACCCCCTCAGTGTATATAAACCTCGACACCTCTGACGTATTCACTCACTCTTCAATAACTGCATACTCACAGCTGCAATGTACTCCCCAGTAAAAGCGTTTGTTGCCACTATTCTCATGGTAGCATCTGTTTATGCTCAGAGCGCCTTTATCAACCTGCCTGCGCCTGGATCCGATATCACTGCAGGTGCAAACTTTACTGTGCAAATAGGCTTCCCGGTAAGCTCTTAAGCACACATTCTTTAGAATATCGTGTTCAATAATCCCGTGCATCCACAGGACAATCTCAGTAGCAGTGATGAGATATCGATTGTAATTGCTATCCAATCTTGTCCAACTGGGAACTGTTTCCCCGTTAGTGAGGAGATGGGTACTGTCTTGTATGCAGGCCCGTTCAATCCCCAGTTTGGGTCGGGCGCGGACGACCCATATGAGGACTTTTCTGTTCAAGTTCCTGCATCTTTCGCCACCGGTCAAGCACAGCTTGGACTTGCTCACTTTAACCTCATTGGGGTACGTTGTTCTCCGATTATATTTGATGTACAGATCTGACATGCGTTGCAGGCGGAAAACTTTCCATCCTTACAACTCGTGAATGAGACTGTTTACGTTGTTTAGATGGCCCTGCACCAGGGCAGTACAATACATATGATCCTTGCAGTTGATGTATCATTGCACGATGCCCGATGTGTTGAAACAATCGCATGTTTGTTCCAGAGGACCAGAGCGCGGTCGCCAATTAGAGTGATCACCATACCAACATGCTCATGTTTATCATGCTAACCTGTGTATCCTGCAAAGGTTTCCCACATCTATAGTTCAATATCGAAATATGGCCATGCATGTTTACGAAAGAGACTGGAAGACTAGAGATCGATCTGCTCTACCAGTGTAATGAAGTTCACTGCACGTCGTGGTGGACATCTCCCTCCCTTTTAGGATACCTTCATTGCAGTATCAGTTTTACAGGTACCGCGTCTACTTGAATCAATTGCCCCTCCGGAATCTCATTTGGAGGTAGAAAGTCTTGATCGTCTCGAACAAAATGAAATATCACGTTCCTACGTCGGTGCATACGACCGGACATTGTGTGATACCTAGTAGCCTCGCGCGGCAGGAGAAGATGTAAGCGTATGCTGTACCCTCTAGAGCATTCTGAGACCACCACTTACAATACAACTTTGTAGACGGTATCGTCGCTAGCTGCGGCAGCGATATTACTGATTTGAGATGCACATCGCCAAAGGCTCTGATAGGTTTCTAGTCAGAAGTAATATTGCTTCATACTCAAAGTTGAATCTAAACACGGACCCGTCGTCATCCGAATCACATTTTTCAGGACGCGCGCAAGAAGACCTTCGACGCATCAAAACAGTAATGATGCAGATGCCGGCACCTGCAGATAGTGTTACGGTTGTCGTTCGCAGGGACTGTTGCCTCATCCCGATTTCACCGGTCAACTGGATCGATTACCTTACCTTCCTAACTGTAACGTGAACCATATACTCTAGATTGATGGTTTTAGTCAGCAACTGTCACGTCATAAAAATATGCGGAGCAAATTTGCGTTTAGCTCTGATTAATTCTTAGAGACGAGCACTCCAAACGTCGGCCTGATTTGCTCAGGCAGCACCCGCAATTTTTGCGACGTACGTGTATTGATCTCTGCACTGTCCCGACTCAGCTCATGGTATAGACTGCGAGTAGCTCACCCACACCGTAATATCGCGGACACCTGGACTCGGACAGGTAAGAGATGGAAGCTAGACACGAAGTAAGTCTAGGTAATATGTCAGCAAGAACTAAGTACAGGTGACAAGAGTATTCATACCTCGGCCTCAGGCCCTAGCGGTCGTGACAAGCAACGCTGAGGTAAACTGCGTACGAAAGAGACTTAAGTATTAGATATCAAGAGGACCTAGACGGGAGGAAGCAACCGGCTGAAGTAACAGCGGAAGGACAGTAGAAGGTGAGGAAAACGCAATAAGAACGAATAAGGAAACAAGCTCAAAGAATTCACCCGGAGGCTAATCCTCAGGGGCTCGTACCGTGTGTGCTCTGCTCTTCTTTTCTTATCGCCAACAGTATAAGTAGTACGAAACCCGAACATCCTGATAGTGTTCCCCATTGTAGTGCTATGCATTTGTATGGGCGCTGACATCACACCTATAGATGTTCCGTACTTGGTTTTGGGACCACCAGATGCAGCACCCGCTCAGTGTATATAAACTTCGACACCTCACAAGCTCTGCAATAACTATATACACCCACAGCTGCGATGTACTTCCAAATCAAAGCGCTGGTTGCCACGACTCTCATGGTAGCATCTATTTGTGCCCAGAACGCCTATATTAGCCTGCCTGCGCCTGGATCCAATATCACTGCAGGTACCAACTTTACAGTGCAAATAAGCCTCCCGGTAAGCTCTCAAGCATGCATTCTTTAGAGTAACGTGTTTAATAACCCCATGTATCCGTAGGACGGTAATACTAGCAGTGATGAGATATCGGTTGCAATTGCTATTCAGTCTTGTCCAACTGGAACTGTTTTCCCGTTAGTGAGGCTATGGGTACTGTCCTGTACGCAGGCCCATTCAATCCCCAGCTTGCGCCGGGCGTGTACGACCCATTGAATGAGAACTTTTCTGTTCACATTCCTGTGTTCTTCCCTACCGGTCAAGCACAGCTTGGACTTGCTCACTTTGACCTCGTTGGAGTACGTTCTCCGATTGAGTTTGATGTACGGATCTGACACGCGTTTCAGGCGAATAACTTTCCGTTTTTACAACTCGTGAATGAGACTGTTTACGTTGTTTAGATGACCCTGCACCAGGGCAGTATAATACATATGATCCACGCAGTTGATGTATTAATGCACGATGCCCGACGCGTTGAAATAATCGCACGTTTGTTCCAGAACGCGATCACCTATTAGAATGATTACCATACCAACACACTCATGTTTATCAAATGAGCTAACCTGAGTAATCTGCAAAGGCTTCCCGCATCGCCATAGCTAAGCATCGAAATATGGCCATTCATGTGACCATCACTGACAATATGAACAACTTTGTAGACGGTATCGTCGCTAGCTAGCCTATTGGGAAGTTTGATGCACTGGCAGGTTGAACGATATTTTGTGGCAGAGTCGACACAACTGGCTCTTTATAATTCGTGAATTGCAGAAATAGGATTTTCAGGAAGACTGCATTTGATACCAATGGCATTGATAGCCGTCGATTGAGATGCCCTGAGCGGCAGCGATATTACTGATTTGCGATGCACATCATCAAAGTCTCTGATAGATTCCTGGCGATCTTAGAGAAGTGACACAAAAAGGTCGAGTAACTCACTCCATGAGATGAAGTCGATGGCAAGATTTGTATGTGGCGATGCCCCGGTTTTGAAAAGCTCCTCATTTATCGAGTGGTTCGTTCTCACTGAGGAGCACGTCGTCTTTGTTGTTGGTACAGGTCCTGCCGAATCATTAGGTATAGATATTATCGTCTAGCACAAGACCTCTAACTGCACGAGAGATCAATCTAACCTTTGAAATTGAGCTCGTTGGTTATCTTTTTGCAACAATCTGAGCAACATGTATATGTGAGCGTTGCATACTATGCACGTTTGTAGCGTGGGCGAACTCGGACTTGACTTGGAGTCTGAGTTTGCCTGTGACGTGCCTTAGGTTGGACTGAGGAGTTAGGGACCGAATGCATGGCGCAGGGCAGCATCTCCGCTCGGCGCTGAAGGACAAACAGTGGGAACCGGAGTTAGAGCTGAATCGAATCGCTGGAGTGCCAAGACAACTGGACACGATGATCTCGACATTTTAACGTTTGTTCCTAAAAAAAATTCAAAGGTGAACTGGTGAGGGGAAGCTGCAAAGGGAGAGAGAGAAGCCATGTGTAAAGGGAATTAAGTAGAGAGCAAACTCGTTGGTAACACGCTGCTAGGTAGCGATGGAGCCTCGATATTGCTCGATCAATACTACTTGATAGTGTATTACCATCGATGTATCGATGAGAGCTACAGAGTGAAAGCTGCGAAGAAGCGAGAAACCGGAGAGACTGACCACTGGAGAGGAATTGCGGAGAATAAAACTTAGCATTATGTATATCGTAGCCAGTGCTCACACCAAATTCGAGGCGGAGTTCATGAAAAGGAATGATTGTATCCAATGAGCCATGGTCATCCATCATGATGCACTATTCCGCCAGGGTCGGTAGTGGATTAAAGATTAATATGGGGAGCAACAGGAGTATCACTAAAGATATACCGCAAGGGATCATACAAGAACAACCGCACAGATGAGCGTCCGAATGATACAATAAGCGTGACAAGTAGATGTGGACCATGAGAGTAAAAGACGAAAGACAACAACACATGTATGTGTGAAGGTAAGATATGACTATCACAAGCTAGAGCGACTCAATAAATTTTGTGCCTCCCTCGAAAGTCCGCACTGATGTTGATGATTGTGTAGAGAAATGGCGGTGATCGGGCGGTCGCACCTCCTCGTCATCCACACTTGCATCTCGATGTGATCCAGGAGACATTGGCGAGCTGGACTGCGAGAACGGCGACTGCGATCGTGCAAAAGTCACCCGCTGTGGCGATGTCACATGCAATGGGCCCTTTGCGTACGGATCCTCATAATGCAGCGGTGCATATGACTCCACATCTGACAGTGGCGAGTCCATTTTTGGGACTTGGGGGCCGTAAGGTCCCTCTTGAAAAGACCTGGAGAAGGGCTGCATAGGCTGCTGCGCCCCATGTTCTTCACCGTGATCTGAATTAATCTCCCATTCGTCACCTGAGCCAGCTTGGATCCAGCCACGCCCACCTCGTCGTCCACCGCTCCTGTTCCCACTACTGTGTCTATCTGCCCACATCCCGCGGAGCTTGTCTCCAAAGGAGCTGTGTCCTAACGTGACAGCTGTTGAATCGTACTCTTGATTGTCGTGGTTACGGCGGTAGCGCTCACGGCGGGCAGTGCGATCTTGGTCGGAGGGTTCATGGTTGCGGAGAAGGAAAAAGACTGCGATACAGCAGATGAGAATGAGCACGCTCAAAGCGACGACGAGCCCGATGAAACCTGTTGGAGATTGATATTTCAGACATTACTCAAGCAATTATATGCTGTAGAGAAGCAGAGCTGGGGACACGACATACCTCCTTGTGAACCGCCTATTTCCGGGACTGCTCGTCTGCTTAGTATAGCTGCATCATGGGCTAGACCTTCTACAGATATAAAAAAGAAGCAGGCAAAGAAGAGTGTAGGGTGTAGTGAGCTCATGAACATGGTTGGGCTGACGCAGACGGTTCAGAGGCGATGATGGGACCTCTTCTCAAAACTGGGTGAGAGAAAATAGCGCTGGGTGGTGAACACGGTGATTTGAAAACTGTGTGTGAGGTGCAACTTGGCGCTGGCATGCGCATTGTGCACGCCGCACAAATGAACTTTACTAAGTTCAGAATCCAAACTGGATCGGCTTTCGGAATGTAACCGAGCTTCGCTACCCAATCGAGTGTTTCCGCGAGGCAAATCAAGGTGGTAAATTGACACAGTTCGGTGAAACGAAGTTGACCTCGTTCGCCTCGCGGTGTGGAAATGGGTTTGGGAGTTACAATGATACGGACCGGTATGGTAGTTAAGCCAATGAGAAGTTGCATGCTGCCGTCGCATTATTTGCAAGTGACTAGTACACGGCTAGCAGATATACTAATTATGGTCAATATCAAGCTTGTGAAGATTCTCAATAGCTATCAGTTGACGAGCTCTGGGAGTAACAGGTCCAGATACTGTGTAGTCCCGCTCGTCAGCTACTAGGTCCTCCGTAAATTTGAGACGATCTTGCTTGTAAATAAATTTCAGGACTTGTAATGCTTCGAACGTGATCGGAGATAAATCGCTGCGCCGTAGAGTGGAGGTCTCTTTTCTGGATGAAAATATGCGCTCGGAAGGCATAGATGAAGATTGAGCGGGCAGGACATCCATAGCGACGCGGAATACAAGCGGACATGTACGTTCTTTTTTATAACATGATACCTGTTATATCCCTACAGAAATATATCACATACCAGAAATTAGTAAATGTCATCTGTTGTACGTTTAGTTGTATACGTGCCATTTTCGCACTCGGCATCCTTCCTCTCCAGTTCGAGTTCCTTGCAGAAGCGTTCCTCCGTACGGGGAGTGCACCGTTAGCTCAAACAATGATGGTAGGAGAGATATATGTGGATACGAAGTACGTACGCAAAATTAATTGCACCCTGTGAGTTATATAAACTTGATTCAATTCTGAATTTGGTCATTTTCGAAGTGAGCCCAGTTCACATCGAGTTTTATATAACTCGCCTTGATAGCAACATTGAATTTACATAAGAATTTATCCTCATTGCTCAAAAGCTAGTCGTTCGTTACGATTCAGAAGTACGACGGACAGTCTCTATGACTAAAATCTGTTAATCACGTGCAAACATACGAGCTGGTCTTGCCAATCCACTGCAATAGCAGTCGGTATGCTTCCTTACTCGCTTCAACTCATATATAGACTAAAGGCTATTGGCCGCACAAGCTGCATCATCCGATACTTGCAAAGGTTTAGGGCCAAAACCTACCAGCACAGTCATAGAAAAGCCGTTCATCAATTTGAAGGTGCGAGGATTCTTCCATGGAAGGTATAGTACGCATCGTGATCAGCTGCAGCTTGTTGACCTAATCCTCCAAAGTCAGCTGAACATTTTTAAATCTCGTGGCTCAGGTCCATTTTTGTACTCAGAAATAGCCACGCGATGTGCAGTGCCTGTCACAATTGATATCAATACCCTTCCTCGACACCCACTCCTTCTCAACTCGACTTTGTTTGCATACACAGCCCCTTTCCAGGCTTAGCCTTATGGTTCAAAAATTATCATTTGGCCGTGTCTTCTCGAGATCGAGGGACACCGACCGATCTCCAACACCGCCTCCTAAATCAGTTACCACTTTCTCCCATTAGCGCTGTCACCATTGGCTTGCCTCTCCCCAAAGGCAGCAAGTTCAAGGAGGAAGCTGTATCTGCTATCTTCACCGCCACCGCTCCTACAGAAAGCATTGCAGGCTCAGTCAGGTCGCATTCCGCCTCGAGACTTCAGAAACGGCACCACAGGGTCACAACTGCATCCCCCACACATTCCATGTCTCCGCATGAGTTCTCCCCGATATCCTCCATAGCTAGTTCTGCGGCTTCATTCAAGTTTCTGTCCCCACTCCCCACGGTATGTTCACCTCTTTCCCAATGTTGAAATATACCGAGCGCCAGACCTATTATTAGACTCAACAACTTCCTCCTGGCGTGACTTCATTTTGCCCAGCTACACATCCTGCTGAGTCTTTTACAGAAGACTACCGTCTCCACATCCCGCTCCACCAAAACCCCTACCTCACCATCCTCGAAAAGACCTCCCCCGAACAATTCACGCGTTGTCTCCACCTCCTTCGCACGTCCCTCCCCACCGACCTCGATGCGGTGCGTGATATCATGCCAAAGCCCAACGGATTTGTACACACCGTGCTTGAGGCGTACAACAATCATCGTGCGCTCATTCTCCGCCCAGACGACATTTGGACTGCGATCCTCAACCAATTCAGCTTCTTCGTGAATGCAAATGCTGAGCAACTCCGCGCGCACTTCGTAGCCCAAGATGGTCGGGAGGAACTTATCATCATTGGCGATGGGAGTCACCACACGGCAGATTCTGCACTCATGGCGCGCCAGATGTTGGAGCTTATGCACACGCACGTAGAGGATCCAATGCTGAGGGACTGGATTATGGCTGAATTTTCCACGACGACGGATGTGGACCGGACAGTGTATGCGATGTCCATCATGGCGACGATGAAAGAGTATTTTCGCTACAAGTTTGTACTGCGTTGTGGAATACCGCTTGTGACCCTCCTCGGGGAGAGACATGACTGGGAGGCAATCCTTGAGCGACTAGAGCGGCTAAAACTATACAGCATAGAAACAATAGCATGGTATCACCTCCTGCACCCCATCATCTCTCGCTTCGTAGCCGCCTTCGACGCACCATCCAGTCCCGAAAACCTCGATTTCTGGTCCAAAGTCGCGCACTACGAGGGAGGCGGGAGCGGGCCCACCTACCTCTCAGGCTGGATCACCGCGTTTTGCGTGTTCAATGAACAAGGCATATGGCAAGGTCCCCCGCTAAGTGCTGACCGCATGCGGGAAGACGCGCCAAAGAAACTGCTTCGTCCTGCGGATCCACGGACGCTGAGTGCAGCCCAGTTTGCCGCGGTGTACACCATACGCGGAACATGGCGTCCTTTCCTGGTGCTCAATGGGATGCCGTATCCAATGATCGACGATGAATGCGTGCCATGCGGGTATGCTCATCTCGACGTGAAGTTGGATGATAATGGGAGATTATTCGATACGGTGATCGTTGCGGGCGCAGTTGGCACACAGATCTGTTCGAATGCTAAATCGGAGCTGTTTAAGAATGGGATGCGGGATAGCGTAAGGCCAGTTGTAGGGTATTGGTATTTTATCACTGGGGCAGGATGATTGGCGTGCGTTATTGTATCGCTCGCACTTGTTCTGTGTTTCTCAGAGATCTTGTTTTGGACGGTAGGGCGCCGGAGATGCCCAACCTGCTCTGTGAGATACGATCTTACCTTACTACGTGGATGTCGGTTTTCTCTACGACGTACGTAGGTGCGAGATCTGAGACAAAAAAGTGGTTCGCATTGATGTCAATGTGAAGAGAGAGCATGTCTGTATGGACCATGATGATTTTCGCTCGCGGAAGGAAGAGATGCACATCTGCAGGCATTATTGACTAGTCATTAATCAGTCTTCTGCCTCACGACCATCTAATGTTGCGAGGTTGCGTTGCAATTGGTGGACTTCGCGTTTGTAGGATTGGTTGAGCCGCATGTTTTCAGTTTCATGCAAGGTCGAGGGCACAAGCAGATTGTTGAATAAACCACTCAGTAAGGAGGTATTATCCGAGTCATCCTTGCATAAATAAGCCAGCGTTAACATCAAAAAGAACAGTGGTATCATGTTAT
Organism: Suillus cothurnatus; assembly: GCA_016758765.1. Lineage (NCBI taxonomy): Eukaryota > Fungi > Basidiomycota > Agaricomycetes > Boletales > Suillaceae > Suillus > Suillus cothurnatus. Next base: position 24,559 of record JABBWL010000042.1, on the reverse strand, counting down.
TGAAAGTCCCGCTTGATGTCATGCTATATACAGGCCTCTAATCATTGGGAGCGTCTACACTCCTGTAAACGCTGGCAAGGAAAGATATGTAAATACCATAGATGATGTCTTCACAATAGCTCGCGGTTTCTACGCTAAAGTCTTTTCTGTCCCCCCTTAACTTTCCTCTCGCTGCGAATGAGACATGCCTGTCGAATTAATTCCTGTAATTCCTGTTCAGCCTGTTGCCTCAAAGAATCATATCCCAGTTGTTCAGCCGGGGCAAACGTCGAGGATAGATGTCTGGCGCCATCAAACATGATATATTTCTCGACCCACTGATGGGCAGTTCGGCGATCATCCAGTCCTTTTACTACGACGATGACCGGCACTACATCCCCGCGGTATGTTTCGTAGAACGGGTGAAACTGTTGACGAGCAGCAGAAAGCTCGTCAGCATGGACGTTGTCAGTGGATCGAACTAGTCCTGCCAGTGATGAAACATTTTTGCATTGGCACTTGTTTAACATGGATGTAACTTACGAGAATCAGTGCCGAGACTCGGGAGCGATGACCAAGAACCAGTGTTAAGTGATGCACAAGCAGTGCCGAACACTGTCACAGAACCAGTGCTGCCGAGACCTTGGAGTGACAAACAAGAACTTGGAAAAATGAATTTTCAAACTCGTGAATCTGTGTGCATTTGGACCTACGAAGATCTCTGAGTTCGAGACTCCATGATTAGATTCATCAACTCATGATCAGGGTGGGGTGGTGGATTAACCATACATCTCGTCATCAAGTGACTGAGAGACAGTAGAGAGTGAAGGAAGGAGGCTGTCGGAGGCTGAAGCAACGCGGACAAGATCATAGCTCCTCTTGTGCGCACCAAATTCTTCAGCATCAAGACGTGGTATAAATATGACAGGGGGGGATTGTCCTGATCACGTTGATGATCGCGGACAGAAGAAAAAGAAGGCTTGTGATCACTGGAGCAACGGAGAGAGGCAAAGTGAAATGGGTGTTTTGTTTGTGATGGGGGCTGAGAGCCTGAGTTGGAGACGCTGGCATGTTGTTTCCAAAAGGGAGGAGGAGATTACGAATAGCACGAAAAGATGGAATGCTTGACGATGTGGATGGCGTTGACGGTGTACTACTATCAGATGTGCGACGCATGAGTGGGAGGGGATTGATACTGCTTGACATCGAGGACCGTGACGTGCGCGTGCTTATCATGCCCAAACCAGGTGACAGGTCTGCCATAGTGTCGACAAAGTTGAACTGTCCCTGACCCTTTTAGGATGAATGTTACACTAGTCGTGATGTACGCGCATCTGTGGCATGCACGCGGCGAAGACCAGCTCCGGGATGGACAGCAAGTCAGTTTAACGACGGTGATGATGACAAGCCGTTCGTTGTCGCTAAAGGCAAGCGACGAACGGACAACTTCAATGAAGTTATCGACTAGCAATGTCCCTTGATTTTGAACACATTTGCCTTTTTCGGCGATCATCTTCTTTGATTTTGTACTCAATGCAGCAAATGTCCGAATATCGAACTTTTCTGGTAAGTACTATACCAGCACCATAACAGTGATCACTGATCATGACTTGCAAATGGCCTGTTACCAGTTAAATAAACGAAACGCTACCCTAGTACCCACTCTGCTCTAGCACATTACTCTGAAACCGATCCTCAACCGATCCTCAACGTTAATGAGTGAACTTAATCAGTTGTGGAATTCGAGACCAATTCCTTCTCCCGAAACCCGCACATCTAGCGAAGCAAGTGCCGGTGAAAATTCGGTATATCGCTGATGCATCGGATTGATTTGCATTTCCCTCGAAGTGTTGATTCTGATTATTTATGTATTACAGGGACCCTCACATTCTACTTTGAAATCATTGGCATGTTTGAATTTCGTGAGCAGGTTTCCTGCCCTCCAGAGCGGCTCTACCTGCTCGTGTACCACCCTGAGCTAAGTCCAGCCCAACCTATTAGAACATGTCAGCGACATTAGAGCTAGACGAAGCTGGACATTAGAATTGCATACTGCTGAGCAAAACTGTACTATTCACATGATGGGGTCACGCTGATTTATGATTGGACACCGTCTCTGTAAATTCAGATATAAATACATACCGAGGTTGTACCAGGGCCTTCTCACTCTCCCTGTTTACCCGTTGTCGTAGATTTTATATCTACATGTTCTGTATCATTCTAAACGCAGTGCAAACTTCCATAGCCAAGCAGCTCTCTGTGAGTCTTTCTTTTGCTTGCTTGTTCTTGGATGCCAATCCTTGTTGTATAGTACAGTTCTCCCAACGAGCGTTTTTCACAGTCCCTACATTTCAGAACGCCTAGTGCAATCTCCCATCTCAACCTCTCTATAAGCCTTTCTTTAGCTGACTTGTTAAGGGTTTGCCCTTACAACGAGATCAGCTACATTTCCGAACACAGCGTGGACCTCCATTCTCCGTGAGTTTTCTTTTGCACACTTGTTCTCTGATGCCCGCCCTTACCATACAATACAGTTTTGTTGACGAGTGACATATCTTTCATTTCCAAACGCTTAGTACGAGCCCCCGTCCCTCTCTGTAAGTCTTTCTTCCCCTCGATTCCTATGTCGCTGACCTTGATGCCCTTGACATCAAGAATCATTTTGTTATCACGACTCTACACACTATTTGCAATGCCATATCCTCAATTTATCAAAGATGAGACTCATGACGTCAACAAACTCGGCCGGAAAGCCCGCGAGGCTGCGCTGTACCCAGCAGTATGAGTGTCATCCTCACGCATTGGTTCACCCCACGACGCCAGTACTTCGTGGCCCCCCAGATCCCAGATGGCGGCATACCTGATTGGGTAGTCTCCCGTCGCAGTTGCAGGAACAACAAAACCCGTTCCAACATTGTCCTCTACAGTTCTCTCAAAGTTCCCCTACCATCGAGACATATAACCGTCCGAATTCACTACTTTTATGAGATACGAGCTACAAGCCGATGATTTCCACTATCTCATCCTATTGAAGAACATGGTAGAGATGTTCAACTTCATTGCTTTGACAGGCAGAAACACACTCACATCTAAGAACATCGCTACCTTCTCCTCGTCCAAATTGACATCGAAAATATCAGGAGTGCGGTCAATGACTACCTCTGCATAAGGGAGATAGGTCGTTATGGGCAGGTACTGCTCGAGATTTTTGTTGTGCCAGGAGAAAGTCGTGTGCTCCTGAACTACCTTGCCAATGCCACGCGCCACGGCAGATGGATTGAAATCCATCATACGCACCTCGGATCCATAATCCTTATGAACAACCCATATAACACGAGATCCTCCCACTTCAAATATGCTTGCGGGTGGGAGTCGGAAGCAGCGACTGTGACGTGGACCCCATGATAACCATGGAACGGTGAATTCGTCCTCTTCAGAGATCACATTAAACCAACTCGGAGGGATATCCATGAAAAACAGGCGAGCGGTAATGACAAACATCCAATTGGAGTACTCTGTTACGCATATAATGCGATCTGCAGGGTTGGTTGCCCAGATCCAACGTTCATCTGGTGCCATAAGATGTGCACAACCCAAAGCATCATGGAAAACTGAAGGATATTGAAATTCGAAGTCGATTAAATGGATGGGCAGCATAAATCTTGCCTGAAGCTGCGGTGCCTTTGACAAGTCCTCGATGTCATAGAGCTCTATACCGCTGCATTCTGTGAGAGCTAAAAGCTTCTCCTTAACAAGAAATCGCATTTTGATAAAGCCTTGGCCTTCGCCGACGGCACATATATTCTTTTGAAAGGTCAGACAACAACCTTGTGAATGATGCGCGAAAGTAGATACCTACATGAGCTTGCTGACCCTCATGCCAATTCCATACATGAAGTGACCAGAATTTGTAATCATCATTAACGATAGCCGCACCATAGAGAGCAACGCGGTCTCCAAGGACATCGACCAACACATCATGGTCCACATTTACCCGTGATGAGAGTCGTTTGCTACGAGGTCTAGTGACAGTGACTAGCTGGGACCCATGAGACAAATGGTGTTTTTCGCCCGTAGACAACTGGCGAAAATTGATTTGGAATTTGGAATTGCGTCGTGGGCGAGTATCCAATATATCGACAGTCACGAAAAGGTCATGTGTCTCATCTATGTATTCTTCATCAGCAGTCGTAATTCCAGGAATTGGATCATCTTTATTCCACCTGCACAAAGACCTGTTCTCCGGATCAGGTGCACAGGTCTCGGTATCGATGACTTCAGACATGACTGTCTTGTATGACTCGGAGGAATTGCCGGGGAAATACCAAGCAAGGCCGAGTTGTCGATGGGTGAGGGATGATGAATGGGGGGGCCAGACGGAAGGAAGTTTGATCTTTTTCGTCACATTGAGATTGAAGGAACTCCACGCGTTTGCCTTCTCTCTCAGTATGCGCAAGCACTCCTCTATGGAAACATTAGGTGGCTGCGGATGAACCTGCACCAATCCTTGGGAACCAAGTTCAAGGATGTATTGCAACTCCACAGAATTTTTGACCGTCATGTGCATGATTCGGCAAGTCTTGTTCGTGGTATGTCAGTATGTCAGTTGACAAAAAAAAGGGGGACTCACCGATGCACAGCGCAAAATGTCATTATATGGAAGAAAACTAAGAATACGGCAGCGCAACTCCTCTGCGATATTAGATATGGTAGCCCTTCCAAAATGAGAGAGCATTGGTTCGCGACACAGTGAAGGTTCTCGGATAGTCATCTTGAGGAATGATGGTTGATTGTATAGGAGCAAACGGCGAAAGAGCCCCTTTTCCCCACGCTCTGAGAAGGCGAATATCGAATGCAATAGATCAGATTGGTTCTCCTACTAAGCCTTGCATCTGCCACGTTTTGGTACACCAAAACTTTGTCATCTTGTCATCTGAACCAGCTGCAGTAGCCAGCACGGCACCATCCGGAGGAAAATCAACCGACCAGATTCGATCGGAGTGAGCAAATTTGATGAATTTGGTGAGGATTCGCCAGTTTCTCCGTGCCGGCCAATGATTTCTCCTTTTTCATCACCGCCTGCTATTATTTGACCATCTCGTGATACCGCCAATGCATACACCCTACTGCTATGCCCCTCCATCTTCTTCAACACAACGCCTGTCTCCAAGTCCCACAGACGAAGTGTCTTGTCCCACGAGCCCGTAACCATTCGTCGCTTATCGGGGAAAACTGCGACTGCCCGTACGTCATCCTCATGATCTTCAAAAGTTCAAATAGGTGTGGTGCTTGGAATGAGCTGTGACATTTTTACTGGGCGCTGATGATGTTGAGTACTGTCGACGGATTGTAGGTGTGTCTATAAGCTGCAGAGGTGCGTGTATTGTGCGTTTTTATGCTGCTTCACCATGCTAACCTAATTCATTGCTATAGACGCCTAGGACACCGGGTAGTTCGCTTCCGTTCCAACAACAACAATGCTTATTCATGCAATTTACATTTGCAGGAATACAACAGACGAAGTCACCGACCCTACACATATAAAACTTCATAGTGCGATACTCGGTGCCCGCAGAGCACACTAATAGCCAGGTCAGTGGTTGCAGTGACGACGAGCGGTTTCCGAAGATGTTAAATAGGTGCCGCTAATATCGGCTGTAGAATACTTGGACGAAGTTGAACCCTGCTAATATTTCCAATATTACGACTCACGAGTTGATTCATCCCTTGCTAGGTGTATTGCAGACATTGTTTAGTGGATCCTAGAGTACGCAAATCGTGCAGATGTGTACATCGATGCAACCCCGATGAACCTACAACAGGATTCACATAGCCAGAAGTCGACGACAGCTTATTGTGTGTTGCGTGGATCCTGTTATCATAGATGAGTTTCGCTTGATTGGTACTAGAGATGGATTGTCAGTGTCCAAGTCGATAGAAATCAAATTCAAGATGAACCGCTTTAGTAGGTACCGCTGGTCCGTCTCTGCGGGCACCGAGTATCGCTCCATCAAGTTTTATATGTGTATGGTCGGTGACTTCGTCTGTTGTATTCCTTCAAATGTAAATTGCATGAATAAATCACCATCACAGACCGACTTCACCAAACCATACCAAAAGGACTCGTGGAGTGCGGGCGGCATATTATTTGAGGCCTTCAATAGAATTATGTCACAGTGCGTGAGCTAGCACTCGCAAACTGTTTGGCTGTGCCCTATATCATTCAAGTATAAAAGCAAAGCCAATGTCTTTGACTCAGAAAACACCATTAGTTTTTGATCATGAAATTCATTTCACTCACTTCTGTAATCATCACTGCTGCAGCGATGACTGGCGCAGTGATGGCATCTGCCGCAGGTGGGCCAGACATTGCCTGCACCCCTGGCAATGGTAAGCACTTTTGAAGCATACATGCAGACCTTAGATTATATGCTTACGACCATCCACCTATAAGGGGGGTGCGCATCGGGCTACGCAAGCTACAACAACGGCAATGATTTCGCGTATGGCTGCGGAAGTAACGGCCACAGCAATTCCTGGACTCCATGCTCGTGCCAAGGATGCTGTAAAGTGACTTTCGCTTCCGATGGGTCCACCGATGGTGTCTGTGGATGAAATTTTGACCTGTGTGAGCCTATCTTTACTAGTTATCTTCCGAGTCCGAGTTGTTGACGTGCTTGCTTTGCCAGCGCATGGAGCAATCAGCATGATACGTGCAGTAGTACCCATGAAGGAGTGCTATAATTGAGGATCGCAATCAGGCTGTGAATAAAGATGCTTGTAAATGCAATTATAAGGGTTTTTGTAAATGGGTTTGGGTGATTGTATGGTTATTTTACCCCCAAGCCCCCACAACACAGTGTTTCATAAGACATACATGATAAAATTTCCGCACTCACAACGGTTCTATGTGGGGAAGTTAGTGACCATCAACAAATTTTATCTCACTTATCACCGCATATACTACGGGTTGTATATGCGACACACATAGCACTGGTTGTATGTGCGCCGCATATAGCACGGGTTGTATATGTGACACATATAGCACAGGTTGTATGTGCGCCGCATATAGCACAGGTTGTATATGTGATGCATATAGCACTGGTTGTATGTGCGCCGCATATAGCACGGGTTGTATATGTGACACATATAGCACTGGTTGTATGTGCGCCGCATATAGCACGGGTTGTATATGTGACGCATATAGCACTGGTTGTATGTGCGCCGCATATAGCACAGGTTGTATATGTGACACATATAGCACTGGTTGTATATGTGCCGCATATAGCACGGGTTGTATATGTGACACATATAGCACTGGTTGTATGTGCGCCGCATATAGCACGGGTTGTATATGTGACGCATATAGCACTGGTTGTATGTGCGCTGCATATAGCACAGGTTGTATATGTGATGCACATAGCAAGGGTTGTATGTGTGCCGCATATAGCACGGGTTGTATATGTGACGCACATAGCACAGGTTGTATGTGCACCGCATATAGCACAGGTTGTATATGTGACGCACATAGCACGGGTTGTATATGCGTCACATCTCAAACATGACATATCATTGAAAATTCCGCTCTCACAACGGTTCTATTTTGGGGATGAAAGTTGTCACACATAGCACTGGTTGTATGTGTGACACATATAGCACCAGTTGTATGTCCATTGTACAAAGCACCAAGAGGTGGGCAAATGTAAAATTCCAGATATGGTGCATAGCCTTACATAAGCTTTCAAACCTTAATACACAGCCACTCTGAGTTTCCAGCCAGTCTGCATTTCACAATAGCAGTGCAAGATGTTAAATAAGCTCTTTAGTCAACCACAGCAAAGGTGGCATGTTTGATACTGTAGAATATGTCTAGATGGTTGATATAATGAGAAACACACATTGAAGGGTGCTGCCCTTTACATCCTGGATTTTGGATGTCATGAGGTAAAGCATATGATCAATATATGTACATTAAACATGTCATCATTATTGACATGTCTCACACCCATACCCTTCTCTTGTATCATTAGGGTTGATGGGAGATGGTAGGGCTGCCAGGATAACTGCTCTGTGCTTGAGACCCTAACCCTATTATAGGGTTAAAAATATGGCGAAAGATGCCATATATGGCAATCGTAACCCTAGAGTTGCTGGTGGCAGAGCACAGCCCTGTACGCTGTCCTACTACTTAAGGGTCTTACGAACAACGCACGTATAATGACAACACAATTATACGGGATAAGACTTCTTGCCAGTCCTTAAGTACACGGTCTACGACTTTTCTACTTCGTGGTAGATAACGTGTGAGTTCTTGGGAGGGTTTATTTAAAAATGTCCTCTTCTTGTTCCTTGGTTAGATTATCCCTACTTGGTTTCTGGAGTTCTTCTTGTACTGAGTGTACCTGACTGAGTGCTGCTGGATCGTGTCTCCCTTCCTGAAAAAGAGAGGTAGTGTTGACTGAGTGTTTCTGGATCGTGTCTCCCTTCCTGAAAAAGAGAGGTAGTGTTGACTGAGTATTTCTGGATCGTGTCTCCCTTCCTGAAAAAGAGAGGTAGTGTTGACTGAGTATTTCTGGATCGTGTCTCCCTTCCTGAAAAAGAGAGAGGTAGTGCTGAACGTGAATTTGTGTCTCCCTTCCTGAAAAAGAGAGAGGCCGGTAGTGTATGAACTTTAGCTAGAAAGCTGTACTGTGTTATATAGTCAACCCCTGTAAGGTAGTATATAACCTGAGACTGTATGTCTTATTCTTACTTCAAGGCTCCTGATTGGCCTGCACTTAAATCTTACTTTATCTCACACTATTTGAGAGAAGATTGAAAGTGGGAAGCTTTTATTCAAGGGTGTAAATGGGCTCCTTTTATACCTTTTGGGAGGCCATATTACTAAGCATGATCCATCACAGGGATTGGTAAGAATGTGCTTACAAACCAAACCTTAAGATGTGTTGAGTCAGCTTAATTACAAAGTAGATACTAAATAAGTGTAATTTTACAAAGCATGAATAAAAGATGGAATGAGTCATCACATGGATTGGTAAGATTGTGCTTACAAACCAGGTCCATAGGTGTGTTGAGTCATCCTTGTTAGTAAGTGGATTATAAATACAACTGTAAGTCTTACAAAGCATGACCAATCATGACAAAACATGATGAGTCAAGTTGAATTCTTACAAACCAAGGTATTTCTCAGTCACATGACAGGCTTACAAATATTCCTGGTGGCTTCTGAGAAAATAAGATGGCCAAATAAAACAAACATAAACATAAAGAAACAGAATCTTATAGAAGAAAATAAGATATAGGGAAAATAGGGGTCAGGAATGAAGAAAAAGAAACTAGCTAGAAAATAAAGGAAAAAGGGTAGAGTAACTTGGTGATAGGAAACAGTATGGTGCCTAAGACCTTCCTTATCACTCCTTATCACTCCTTATCTGTATATCTGTCATGGTATGGATCATATACCATGCATGACATCCACCCGGCACAAGAAATCGCAACTGTCCCCAGTTGAGGTGCAGGTTATGGTGTCGAACTTTTTATCTCTCTCTTCTCCATCTGTTTTCTGGATCTACAAGGTGATAAACTTCCTCGAGAATCCTGAAAAGTTCAAAGTATATTCCGCAAGTTGGACATAATTGTTGTAACACTGACTGGTAACTTCTGTCCCAGTAGTATAACATTTGTTGGTAATGAGTACTGATGTTATGGAAAATGAAATCTTCATGAAGTCTGTTACAGTCCTCCAGAAGGATCTCAAACAATTTAGAAATTTCGTGCTGCAAACTGGATACGTGTGTGTGGTCTTTATTATTCATGACGTGGAATGTCAGTCGTCCTGGGAGAGGGAAGAAGAATCGGAGTCGGATGGTGATAAATTTTCCTCAGAGCGCTGAGTGTCGACAAGGGTATCAGCAATTTCTTGCAAGGCAGGATCTTGGCGGCTTATATATGGAATTAGTCTAAAGGCGGCTACACCACGTCTAGACAGAGTCCCGTTCATTTCTTTTAATATGTAAGATCCTCCTTTGGTTTGTCTCTCAACAACAAAGGGTCCTAAGTATCGTGGTTTGGTTTTGCGATTCAATTCTTTTTCGATCTGGGTATTACGGACTAAGACAAGATCACCAGGATTAAATGATTTCTTATGCATCCTGAGGTGATACTTCTGTTCAAACTGAAGCTTGGACTTAAATCTTGCCTTCTTTAAGGTCTTTGCAGCTTGTCTCAAGTCTTCAGGTCTTCTTTCAATTTGGCGAATTCGTAACGTGAGGAAATCAATGGGATTCATATTCTCATGAAATCCGTCAACAAGGAATGTTGCTTCACTGAGATCGAAGGGTAAGACGGGATGTACTCCATGGAGGAGGTAGAATGGGGAAAATCCAGTTGCACGGCTCGTAGTGATATTTTCGGCAAAAAGTGCCTGAGGAACTTTCTCAGGCCAACGTGAAATGTGCTTTCCACAGCTTTTAACTATTGCTTCTCGGATATTGAAATGTCCACGTTCAACTACCCCATTTGCTTGTGAATTGTAGGGTGAGATTTGAATCTGTGGAATGTCCACTTGCTGAAGTAACTTTTGAAATGCTCCCTTAACTTCGGAGCCATTATCGGTAACAATCTGTCCTATGGCACCATATCGGCAATACAAGTCTTCCCAGAAGAACTTGGCCATAGCTTTGGCTGAGGCTGATCGTAATGCTCTACCTTCTACATAACGTGAAAGATCATCTCGCGCTAACACTAGATGCTTCAAACCATTCCCGGTCGGCATCTTGAGTATGTCAATGTAGATCTTTGTGAAAATCGTGGCTGGTGTAGAGATAGTGATGGGTATATGCATTTTCTTTACGGTTCGGATCTGGCACTCATGACAGGACTGCACGTGATGTTTAACGTCGGTATACATGTGAGGCCAGAAAAATCGGTAACGGATTGTTTCAAAGGTAGACTGTACTCCTTTGTGACCTAAATCTTCGTGTGCTCCTACGAGGATAGAAATTCGCTTGTCCGGGTCAAAAATTACAAGTAAGGGTGGTCTATCAAGTAGACGCTTATACATCTTTCCCTTTTGTACGAAAAACCTGGTGGTACGCTTTACAAATTTTCTACGCTTTGTGGTACTTTCAAAGCTTGGAGCTTCTAACGTGGTGAGGAATTTGTAGATGTCTGTCAGAGTCTGCTCCTGATCAGCAGCTGACAAGAGTGATGATGGTAATCGAGTGGAATCGTAAGGGAGTGTTGAAAATGTCTTGATGGTTGAAAATAAGGCAATTTCATCCAGCCAAGAGTCATCTTCTGGAATTATTTCTTCATCTGAGCCTAGAGGGCGTCTGGATAAGCCATCTGGGCCTTTAAAACTAGTAGCAGGAACGTGGTGGAGTGTAAAATCGAAAAGAAGGATTCCTTGAATCCATCTGTTAATGGTTGCATTGGGCTGAAGGTCAGGCTCATTAAGCATGCCTTTGATATATTTTGCATCAACTTCGACATGAAGGTTCTTTACTCCAATAATATGAAGTCTGTAATGTCGTAGTGCACGGAAAAGACCATATAGCTCCAGCTTAGGCTGGGAGTATCGTGACTCTGCTTCTCCCATTGGTAGAGAACCATATCGTGCTGGGCGTCTCTTTCCGTCATCATCAATTTGCGAAAGGATGATTCCTACAGCTATGAAGCTGGAATCTACTGAAAGGTATACGGGATTTGAAGAAGAATAATCAATGCTTCGCATCGCTGGTGCTGAGCATATGTGCTCTTTCAAACTTCTGAATGCATAATCTTGTTTCTCTCCCCAAACAAAAGGGGCATCTTTCTTCCAAAGCTGTGTGATAGGCTTTGCTAGCTCGGAAAATCCTAGTATCCAAATACGAACTGTCCCACAAAGTCCCATAAATCCTCGTGCTTCTTTGACTGTTGAGGGGATTGGCCAATTCATGATTTTGGACACTTTCTCAGTATCGGGTAATCTTCCTTCTGGTGTGCATCGTTGTCCAACTATAAGCACATCAGGAAGGCATAACTGAATCTTGGTAGCAGAAAACGTTGCACCAACATCTTTTATTCGGTGCATTACACGGTGAACATCATTTGCGTGTTCCCAAATAAATCTTCTAATCCCTGGGTTTTCTTTTAAGACCTCAGGATTTCCTTCATCGTCAGGGTAGATAGTCTTCGGTCCTTTGACTGGAAGATCATCTATAAATACATTGGCTACATGTGGGATTTCATCCTGCAGGACAAAGCTAGTACATTTTTGAAATTCTGCAGGAGCATTTGTATATCCCATTGGTAAAGCGGTTAATCGTAGCAATCCTAAAGGAGTTAGGAAGGCTGTCAAATCTCTGCTATCTGGGTGCATTTTACGTGCATCGAATCCCCAGAATAAATCGAATACAGTGTAACACTGAGCTCCAGCAAATGATTCTACAAAATCATCCACTATAGGAATGAGTCCAGCATCTCGGATAGATATCTTATTGAGTGGTTGAAGGTCATGAACTAGTCTTAACTTTCCATTTTTCTTTAGTACACAGAACCATCGAGAGCGATAAGCAGATTGGCTCGGTTCGTATACTCCAGCATTGATTTTTGACTTGAGTAGTTCAATAACTTTTTGGCGGATCCCAGGAGGAATAGGAATGTTTTTGTATTCCCAAGGGACATGTGGTATGGTCGGAATAATATATGGGGTGAAGTATGATTCTTTGAGGGTACCCCTATCAGTTTCCTCAAAGGCTAAAGTGTCTTGGTTTAGGAGCATAATATGTTGAAAGAGTTTTCTCCTCTTCAGGCCAAAGAAATCCCTGTGAGTTTATTTTTAGGCTCTCCATACGTTCATATGATAATCGTTCACTAGGGATAAATTTTGGTGGATGTGGAGTTAGAGTGATTAAATTTCGAAGGGGGTCATGAGGAAAGTGTCTGTCTACACGAGCTTCCTGAGGAAAGGTTCCTGACACAGGCTTAACTTTCTTATCAACTTTCTTATACATAGTTAGTACTGGAGTAGTCTCAGATGTCTCAGTAGAGTCACACGAAATCAGAATGTCTGATTCCTCATCATAGTCTGAGTCGGTTATAAATGTGGGTGGAGTGTGCATTTGGTCTACACGTGTCGAGGAATAAAAATGGTGTGGGTCTTTCTTGAATCTTTGATAGCACTCATCAATAGTTTCATCCTCAAGTATATCTTGGGGATAAACTAATATCTCGGTGCTCGAGGTTATTTCGGGTTTGTTAAGGTGACTTAGACTGAAAGTCTGAATTTGTGAAGACTTAAGTTTATCGGACGAAATTTCGGACCGCAAAAGACTCGAATTACAGAACTGGTAACTCGTATCTAAAGCTATCACTTCTTGACTTTTTACTTCTTTTCTTCGTAGCGCTATCGTACACGGAAGCCTGCATTGTAGTTTTTGTAAGTAGGCAAAAGCACTAGAGACAATAAGAACAAGCAAAGACAAGCATGCTAATCGAGACGCGGAAATGGAACTTGAGGCAAGAAGGGCAATAGAAATACATAGGCGAAGAGTCGAGAATTCGAGGGTCCATATTTTTGGGTTTATAGGAGCTTTGTTGCTGAAACGTAAGAGTCGAATAGGAATTATACACGATGGATATGAAATCGAGATTTGGACTTGGGAAAACAAAAATGAAATGGAAGAGTCTCGAAGATCACTGCAAAAACAGGGTATGAGTGACAAACATGGTATCGAGAAAAAGCTGTTCACCTCTAGTTTACTAGAGAAAGAACTTCTTCGATTTCGGGGGTTGAGGTTCCTCGCCCTCCTCGTCGATATCCGAAAGCACATACCATTCCTTTGAATGGATTGGATCATCAAACATTTCGGTTCGAAAAGGGGAGGTAGCAACAATAACAAGTCCAGTTCGAGCGATTCCGAGCACTAAGTCTCGGTCATGTGCGAGACGCAGTATGTCTCGAGATGTTCCGACATCGAGGAGTCGGGATTCGGTAAGGGCGCTGACGGTATCTTCGTCAGGGAAAGGCATGAGAAGGGCATCGAGAATTTTTGAGGCGAGCTCTGGCTCTCCATGTGCCTCGGCTATAGCTGCATATGAATTAAGGCGCTTGGCTTCGGTCTCAGAGAAAAACGGGTTAACATCATCATATTGACCAGCATAATCTTTGTTAGAAAGTCCCCCCTTAATCAATAGGAGGTGGTCACATTTGATGGTTTTCGCTCGAGTCGAAGCTTCGGCAAGCATACGAGTGGATAAGATAGTGTCGAGAACATGTATAAGGTGGCGCGTATGTGCGCGGTGATCACGGAGTTCGGGAATTCGTTCCTTCCAGGTTCGTCCTGAACGAGGACCTCCTGTGGGCAATTTAATACCCCCAGGGATAACAGGGTGACCAGGGTATGTCCCATCTCGAAACATGTGGACATTCCAGTCGTTCGCGATGATATTGTCCTGGCAGAAACAGAATGATTCAATAGCATGGATAACATTGGGAATATAGACGGAGTGATAATCATTGTACTGCGCGTAGGTAGATGTAAGGTACTGTTCAGCGTGAGCTTGTGTCAAACCTTCGAACGAGATTGCTGTTTTGCCATCCGCTCGAGCTAATCCTCGATACGGAATTGTCCCTGATGTAGGCTCGAACGCTTCAGCGGACAAGCTTAGCATAGGTACATCTTCGTCATATATAGATTTATTGATTTTCGCTTGATCGAGTTTGACAGGAGGCGGCTCAGCTGGTGGCGATTCATATTTCTTGGATGGTGTGAGCGTCGGCATCTCTTCATCGTTGAAAAGACTTGATTTTGAGTTGGGAGGTGTAGAAGGAATTATAGACGCTGGTGTACTTGAAGTATCGAGTGAAACGGGTCCTCCGTTTGGTAACGGTCGCAGGAAAAAGACGTCGAATGTACCGTCGACGGTCGAGACACTGTCCCGAAGAGCCGGGGGTACAAAAGAATCATTGGATGAGTCATACGAAGGCGGAGGGGTTGAGGAATTAGAAGATGGCTGGGACTGCACCTTATCTCGTTCTTTTTTAACCGTTTGAGCCCCGTTTTCTTCTTCCTCGTCTTGCTGCGCTGCGTGTGCGAGAATCGTGTTTAGGGCATCATAGAACCCTAAGACTTGCAAGCGCTCACTATTTTCGTTATTGGACTGACTATCTTGAGCGGCGCTTGAGTCTGGATAGACTTTGTTAGTTTGTACTTGATTATTATAGCTGTTAGACGAACCTCCTGAATTTTCAGGGACCGCTTTGTCTACAAGCGCTATCCCTTGCTTGTCCAGGAGATGTGCTGAGTTAGGGACTGAATGATATGTGGCGCCTGAGTTAGACGGCTTGGGATTGTGCGCTAGATTGCGCTGAGTATCTCTGATAGACGGCTTTGGGATGTGATCTGAGTGAGTAGCGCCTTCTGTAAGATAAGAAACAAACATTACCTCTTCAATAGATGCTATTGGAGGTATGTTTGAGGTGGCGCATGAGTCTGAGTGGGGTGTAGCGTGAATGTGGCGTGATTCCAGCTCTGAGCGCTGGGCGTTACTGAATACTGATGGGTCTGGTGCATCTGAGGCGCAAACTTGAGGGTTCTCGGCTAAATCCGCCTTAAAAGACGTGCCGGTTGGGTCCAAGGTGCTTTCAGACGCTTTAACTTGATACTGTGAGTGAATTTTGGTAGGGTAGAGTGATAAGCGCTTACCATTCTCCTCCTCCTGGAGACTATCCTCTTCTAGCTCATCTCTTTCCTCCCTAGAGGTGCCGGTTAGGTCTGAAACATCAGTATAAGCTTGCCTGGGGGTGTCTTCAGTAAGGAAGCTCCCCAGGCCAGAGTCTAAGGATGTGGCGCGCTGATTGAGGTTGCCGGCTGGGATAGGTCCTTCAGCTGGCACAACAATGGGGTCCTCTAGGCTGGTAGACGGTCTGTCCCATTGGACAGGTGAATAGGAAGGTGAGGGAGGGATGGACTCGTCAGGATCAATGAGTGGGGAGAACGGACTGGGTTGGAATGACAGTGTGAGCGCATCGTTGTGGATTGTGGTCGTGAACCGGAAGTTGCCGGTGTTCTGAAAAAGGAAATCAGCCAGTTCCGCGCGAGTTTCGTCAAACGCGTGGTCCGGCATTGTCCGAACGTTTGTGGTCGTGGTTTGAATACCAAAAAGGGAACTATTGTTTGTTTGTGGATGCCTCGCACTGTTACTGGCAGATGCGAGGCCAAAAGACGTTGGGCGCGGGCTTAATTCGTTCGCCTCCTTTATAGATTTCTGAATTTGTTTTGATTTAGCTTTGTCTGAGTAAGTCAGAACATTGCTGACTAACTCGCTGCGTATATTTTGCTCAGCGTGGAGCGCGTTTGCAAATGTTTGGGTCATGTGCTGGGAATTTTCGACTTTTGGACGGTTTTGACCGAAACTGTCCAAATTCGGTAAGTTTTTGTCAAGTCCACAATAGTAGGTGGACTCGCTCATATTACTGATCCATGTGGACGGTTCAAAGTCCCAATTAGGATCGCTTCCGTCGGGAGTGCAAAGTAATTCGTATCGGACTTCTAAATTTTGTGGATCTTTGAAAAGTAGCCATGTGCCGTCCTTTCGTTCGTCAATGGACACATAGTTACCCGCGCTGCCATGGGCGTCCTAGTAGTAAGCTAAATGGCACGTGATCGCCGACAAACAGATTTGCTTGTGTGTTAACGCCACCACAATTTAGGGGCACGTTTTGAACTAATCCTCTGAGTTTGCCTTCACCACCATTAGCATCATTCATAGATACACTTTTTGCTATATCTATGGGCCTGTTAATAATAGTCTTCCAGATATGTTTATTAACAATATTTAATTGAGATCCTGTGTCAATTATCGCGTTAATAGCTTGACCATCACAGTGCATAGCTATTTTGATTAATAATCCGCGTGTTTTGGTCCATACAGAATGTGCCTCAATTTTTGAGTCGATACTTAGGGATTTCGGCTTAATTGCATTAGCTAGAATTCCACTAAGTTCACGTGATGTTCCCAAGAGCTCTCCCACCTCCAAACGGATGGGTGTCTTGAGAACTGTATCCAATATTTTCTCGGGTTTATACTTGGATGCTAACTCGGATACGCGTTGACGCGTTGAGTTTTTCCGGTCGGGAATCGTGTTCGGTTTGTTGACTGTGGTCTTATTGTCAATGTGAATATCATCCACATCATCCATGACCACATCTTCACTGTCCCAGTTCTTTCCTATTGACTGACTCCTTCCCTTAGCATTATTTTGTGCCCTATTTGTTGGTACTGTTGGTGTGGGCTCTACACTTTTGGACTTGGGCTTTGGAGGGTCTTTCTGGACTGGGACCTTGGGTGAATGTTCCTTTCTTTTCTCTTTCTCATTTGTTTTCCTTAGGGTTTTACTCTGCCCTGGAGGAAATACTTCATCATATCGATCTCGTCGTCCCAGCGTCGAGTTTCTCGTTGTTCTTTCGACGGGGAATGCATACAGCTCGTTGTCGCTATCTTCAGATGTTTCATTAAAGTGAGTACTCTGGGTAGCTGGGGTTGGGGAATCGGTGTCTGAGCTGTTGTAATCTTCAAGGTACGCGGTTCTTGCTTGCTCTTTGAATTTATTTGGGCTAGGACTTGCCACCTCATCTGTGTGTACTTTAATAAAGTGCGCCACTGGGACTTGGTCCTCTCGCTTAACAGCTTCAATAATGCTCTCTTCTGGCATTTGCCTGATGGGTCTGCCATCTGCTCGATTAATTCGCCCTGAGTTTGCTTTGGCAAGTGTACCTTCGGTGATTAACTTGGAAATGTGTGGGCATCTAGGAATACCATGTCCTTTCTCACCACATCCAAAACAGATGTGTTCATCTATGGATGAGTTTGGTGGCTGGTAGAACCTGGTTCCTGGTTGTGCTCTTGTTCTGTCTTGTGTAGCAGTAGCTTGCTGTTTAAAGTTCGTACGTGGAGCGCTGTCTCCCTTTTTAATAGGGGCTGCTATCATTTCTTTGATTGTGGGATCAATACGTGTTGCCCTGTAATATAATAGAGCATAATCTGGATCCTCAAGTGAAATGGCATTCATTTTCTTTATAAGTCCTTCCATTTCATCCAAAGGTTCAAGAGTTGTTGAGTTCTCAATGGACTTTGGTGAAATAGGGGCTTGTTTCGATGTTTTGGACTTGGATCTCTTCTTTTCTTTATGACTAGACTTCTTGGACCCTTTCTTTGAATCTTGGATCCCTTGTGTCTTATGATTCTTTAGAAAAAACTCCTGATCTGACTCGCTTGAATCAGATTCTGAGCTATTCTCTGAAGTTTCTGAGGTTGATGAGTCGGTATCGATATCTGTGTCAACCTCAGAGACTAATAAGTCTGCATCAAATCTGTCTCGATGCAAAAGCTTCTCTGCTGCTGCAGTTACTTTCTCTACTGGGAAGGCTAGGGAAAGGTCTCTGTCTGGGTCACTTGACATTAGACGAGATTCAATCTTTGCTCGTAGTCTTTTGTATATTCCCTCCCAGAAGTAACTGGCATATTCTTCTGTTGTTAACTTGTTGGCTTGCTCTAGCCATCCTCCTATGCGGATAAATCCTCTCACATACTTCTTCCAAGCAGTGAGACTGGGGATTCTCTTGTCCCGCATTGCTTTGACATAGGAAATCAGATCTTTTCTCCTATATCTCTTGGTGTCCAGATCTGCATCATAATACTTTAAAATATCAGCTTTAAGGGTACTCCAACTGGGAGTCCTATAGCTGGCTAGTCCCTCGACGAATTCGGTGACATGACGGGACATATACTGCGTGATTGACTCACATTTATCAGAGTCAGAGACTACATTGTTATGTTCACATAGTCTTTCATAATGTTTCAAGAAGCTCTTCACTTCTGAGTATCCCCCTTTGAACTTGGCAGGTGCTGCCTTAGTTCCTGGGTTGGGCATCGTTAACGTGGATAGTACGGTCATATTTGACAAATAAACGTGGTGCCTCGGTTGGCAAATTTATAACGGTAGTGTCGTGGATAGAATGAATGTTTCGTGAATACGGTGGTGTACGTAAGTTCAACGGTGAACTTGTGCTTATGCGATGATGGATAATCTTAAAACAAAAAGAAGCCTCCCTCGCGGTTGGGCTCCAGTGATGTCCTACTACTTAAGGGTCTTACGAACAACGCACGTATAATGACAACACAATTATACGGGATAAGACTTCTTGCCAGTCCTTAAGTACACGGTCTACGACTTTTCTACTTCGTGGTAGATAACGTGTGAGTTCTTGGGAGGGTTTATTTAAAAATGTCCTCTTCTTGTTCCTTGGTTAGATTATCCCTACTTGGTTTCTGGAGTTCTTCTTGTACTGAGTGTACCTGACTGAGTGCTGCTGGATCGTGTCTCCCTTCCTGAAAAAGAGAGGTAGTGTTGACTGAGTGTTTCTGGATCGTGTCTCCCTTCCTGAAAAAGAGAGGTAGTGTTGACTGAGTATTTCTGGATCGTGTCTCCCTTCCTGAAAAAGAGAGGTAGTGTTGACTGAGTATTTCTGGATCGTGTCTCCCTTCCTGAAAAAGAGAGAGGTAGTGCTGAACGTGAATTTGTGTCTCCCTTCCTGAAAAAGAGAGAGGCCGGTAGTGTATGAACTTTAGCTAGAAAGCTGTACTGTGTTATATAGTCAACCCCTGTAAGGTAGTATATAACCTGAGACTGTATGTCTTATTCTTACTTCAAGGCTCCTGATTGGCCTGCACTTAAATCTTACTTTATCTCACACTATTTGAGAGAAGATTGAAAGTGGGAAGCTTTTATTCAAGGGTGTAAATGGGCTCCTTTTATACCTTTTGGGAGGCCATATTACTAAGCATGATCCATCACAGGGATTGGTAAGAATGTGCTTACAAACCAAACCTTAAGATGTGTTGAGTCAGCTTAATTACAAAGTAGATACTAAATAAGTGTAATTTTACAAAGCATGAATAAAAGATGGAATGAGTCATCACATGGATTGGTAAGATTGTGCTTACAAACCAGGTCCATAGGTGTGTTGAGTCATCCTTGTTAGTAAGTGGATTATAAATACAACTGTAAGTCTTACAAAGCATGACCAATCATGACAAAACATGATGAGTCAAGTTGAATTCTTACAAACCAAGGTATTTCTCAGTCACATGACAGGCTTACAAATATTCCTGGTGGCTTCTGAGAAAATAAGATGGCCAAATAAAACAAACATAAACATAAAGAAACAGAATCTTATAGAAGAAAATAAGATATAGGGAAAATAGGGGTCAGGAATGAAGAAAAAGAAACTAGCTAGAAAATAAAGGAAAAAGGGTAGAGTAACTTGGTGATAGGAAACAGTATGGTGCCTAAGACCTTCCTTATCACTCCTTATCACTCCTTATCTGTATATCTGTCATGGTATGGATCATATACCATGCATGACAACGCGACGGTCCCCAATGGGAGCCGCGTCTGTGGCAAGGACATACTCGCACATTGTACGGTCCCCATTGGGAGCCGCGTCTGTGGTGAGGAGATGTCTGTACATACGACGGTCCCCAGTGGGAGCCGCGCCTGTGGTGAGGAGATGCTTGCATATTGTGCGGTCCCCAGGGGTAGCCAGGTCTGTGGTGAGGAGATGTCTGTACATATGACAGTCCCCAATGGGAGCCGCATCTGTGGTGAGGAGATGTCTGTACATACGACGGTCCCCAGTGGGAGCCGCGCCTGTGGTGAAGAAATATCTGCACACAGGACGGTCTGTCAAGAGGACATGCTTGCATATCATGCGGTCCCCAGTGGGAGTCATGTCTGTGGCAAAGAGATCTCTGCATATTGTGCGGTCCTTAAAGGAAGCCACGGGTGAAGTGATGAGATACCTGCACATGCATCAGTCCCCAATGGGAGCCATATCTCTGGTGAGGAGATTCATGCAGAGTAGTAGGCAATCCCCCATGGACCCCGCATCTGTAATCAGGAGATGATGCTTGCATATTAGTGGTCCCCAGTGGGAGCCGCGTCTGTGGTCAAAAGATATTTGCACATGCGACGGTCCCCAATGGGAGCCGTGCCTGCAAAGAGGAGATACTTGCATATTATGCGGTCCCCAGTGGGAGTTATGTCTGTGGCAAAGAGATCTCAACATATAGTGCGGTCCTCAATGGGAGCCACGTCTGTGGTGATGAAATACCTGCACATGCATAGGTCCCCAATGGGAGCCGGGTCTGTAATAGGGTTGATGAGATACTTGCAGACGTCACGGTCCCCCATGGGAGCCGTGTTGTGATTAAATACTAATTCCTATTTGAGCGACGGTCCCCAATGGGAGTCGCGTCTGTGGTGAGGAGATGTTTCCACATTACGCGGTCCCCAGTGGGAGCCGCATCTGTGGTGAAGAACAACCTGCAACCTGCATATGCTGCGGTCCCCAATAGGGGCCATATCGGTGGTGAACGGATTCATGCAGAGAGTAGTAGGCAATCCCCCATGCACCCTGCTTGTGTGATCAGGAGATGTGTGCAGAGATCACCCGGTCCCCAATGGGAGCCGCATTTGTGGTGAAGAACAACCTGGATATGCAACGGTCCCCAATGGGAGCCGTATCTGTGGTGTGGAGATGCTTCCATAGTGTGCGGTGCCCAGTGGGAGCCGCATCTGTGGCGAAAAAATACTTGCACCCATTCACCACAGATATGGCTCCCATTGGGGACCGTTGCATATGCAGGCTGTTCTTCACCACAAATGCGGCTCCCACTGGGGACCGCACGCTATGGAAGCATCTCCACACAACAGATGCGGCTCCCATTGGGGACCATCGGGTGTGCTGTGCACACATCTCCTGATCACAGAAACGGGGGTACATGGGGGATTGCCTACTTCTCTCTGCATGAATATGCGATGGTCCCCAATGGGAGCCATGTGTGTCGTGAAGAGTGATCTGCACACACCGGTCCCCAACGGGAGCCGCATCTGTGGTGAGGAGAAGCTTGCATATTATGCGGTCCCCAATGAGTGCCGCATCCGTAGTGAGGATATACCTGCACACACGATGGTCCCCTTGGGAGCCATGTCTGTGCGGAGATATATGCACAGCAACGGTCCCCAACGGGAGCCGTGTCGGTCATGAACAGTTACCTGCACATGCGACGGTCCCCAATGGGAGCCGTGTCTTTCCAGAGGAGATACTTGCACTTTGTATGGTCCCTCATGGGAGCCGCATCTGTCGTGACGAGATCCTTGCAGATTTCATGGGAGCCGTGTCTGTGGTGAGCCAGTCAGTCACCGATGGCCGCCCATTGCTCCCATTGTGGACCGCACCCTGTAGCATGCGTTGGGCATATATCACTGCCTGCGGGATAGCTCTTTGCATTGCAAATGCAAAGTGCCCATCACATATGCGGCTCTCATTGGCAGGCGCTCAACAGGCCGGTGTGTCGATGTAGATGCGCTTATCATATGCGTGATAATCTTACTCTGGGAGACACCTTCACTGTGGTCCTACAGTGTTGCCCTCATTCAGCTCAATGTATAACCAACCAACCATCTATATATTTGCCTTAGGTGATATGTACTAACGGACCGACCGAAACACATTGGCGTTCCAAAAGACATCAGACATTGGCACTTTGCGAAAATTCGTGTGTGTCATGTGACCGCGAATGGTCCACCTGATGTCCAATTGAGCCAGGAGAATCGGTGTGGCCCGTGGCCACAGAATCGCGGTTCCACACACATTTGCCTGTCATGTGACCGCGAATTGTCCACCTAATGTATAAGTGAGCCTGGACAATGGGCGTGCCACACGGCCACAGAATTGCGGTTCCCTACATATTCCCTTCTGAGCCTCGTTCATGTCTATTTTCTTCCCAGACTTCATCTCATGACTAACAACATGAACATGAACAACAACAACGTCAACGATAACGGCAACGGCACCAACACCAACACCAACACCGCCGAAGTCGACATCTTTGCTCCTCCGCCTCCAGTCGTCGAGGACGAGAAGGCCATCGCTCTCAAACGCGAGGTCAACGAGCTGCGCGGACGGCTTCAAGCCATGGTCGAAGTCGCGCCCGTTGCGGACGATAAGACCTTGCTTGAGAAGGAGGAATGGTGCCAGCAATGGAAGGATTTGATTGTGAGTAACTCGTTCCCTTGACAAATTTACTAATTGACTTCATACATTACTCGAACAGGACTCTCTCACCACCTGCATGCAGGTCGCGCATCAGACCAAGGTGCACGTCCACCTGACCGACGCTGAGAGGCAAAACGGTCAGTCCGGAAACAAGATCCGCGATACGCTCCAGGGCCAAGTCAGTGCCATGAAGGAGCCCACGGCAATGCAAGCTGATCAAGACGCGCGATCCAATAACCTTCAAGCCGAGCAGGAACGCCAGGCCCAGGCTGAGAAGGATGGTGCCGCGACCGTGCAGGACCACACTCAGGAGGGCGATGAGGGTCACGAAGAGAATTCTGAGGCCGACGACGGTCGCGAAGATAACACTGAGGCCAACGACGGTCAGGAGGACCATGCTCGGGCCGACGCTCCTCAGGCTGACGAGGACGGCACTCAACAACAACTCACACCGAGTGTTCCGTCGGACAGCGATGCTCCCAAGCCAGCGGAGGCGGTTGTTAATCCAAAGGTAAGCATTGTCGTTGTTGTTGTTGTTGTTGAATCCTTTTCGCCCGTTTAACAACAACTTCTCACAATTCTCTTATACAGATCATCATAGTGTGCAAGAATCCCAAGAAAATAATCGCCAATGCCGTCCCATGCACCAAATGCGTCAGGATTGGTCGCACATGCTACCCCACATCTGTCGGCAACGTGTGCAAAGACTGCAAGCGTCTCAAGGTGAAGTGTTCCCTTGCTAGCGGTAAGCATGCGCTCCATCATGAATATGTGACCAGCACTGACATCAATTGTAGACAAAAACAACAACAAGGGCAAGGAGCAGCCAACCCCAACCCCAGCCCCACCTCCAAAGCCACCGCTGCCAAGCCACGGCCGAGGCCAATCACGAGGCAACAAGCAGGGCTGCCTCGCAAGGCTGCTGCGCCCGTCTCAGCGGCCAAACCACAAGGTCAGGCTAAGGAGAAGGATGTGCCGACCACTGGCCCTGCACCCCAGCGCACGGCTCCAGGCCCCTCGAGGGCTCTCTTCGCCCATATGTCGAGATCATGGTCGCGCGCAAGAGAAAGCATGTCGAAGTCGAAGAAGAATCCAGCGAGAGCGAGAGCGAAGGCGATGATGAAGATGAAGACGCATACATGGCCGGCAGGCTCAATGGGTTGAATACCTTCGTCAACATGTTCGAGACCGCATTCGGGGCTTTGAAGAAGGAAGTCGCGGAGATTGATAGTTACTTAGGGAGGAAGCGCCGTCGCCACCACAAATAGCTAGTGAGCTAGTTGACTTCATACTTACATAGAAAGGAAGCGCCGTCGCCGCAACCACCAACCACCAGATACATGACGTAGTACATATATTAATGCATAGAGCAGAGCAGTCTCTGGCTCAGTGCGGTCTGGTTGGTTGGTTTAGTTCTTACAGAAGGTACAGTTAATTTGAGCCTCCTGAATATATGTCACGGGACGGTTCACACC